>JADLZK010011968.1:0-545964 GCA_015847255.1 Hyparrhenia diplandra | reverse complement strand
ATTGCTACCTTGGGATTTATAAAACCAATGTATCTCTCTTCGACTTTATGTGCCTTAGGCCGGTGTCAATGGGGGTTTTAATGAGTGTTTCATGCACATTAAATGCAAAGCCACATCGACAAAAAACTTCACTTTTGCATGAAACTCCTAGGAGAGAGAAGGAAAAAGTTTCACCATGGTGAAACCTTTGGGCACTGTTTCACATGCATTGGAAACGAGGTGAAACCCCATTGAGACAAAATTGCGCGTTTCACCATGGAACAATGCAAGTAAACCATGCAATGAGAGAGAGGTTGTGGGACCCTTGAGCCTATGAAACTGTGCATAGAGGGAGATGCCTATTTCATACCAAAGTTTCACATCTTGGAAACCGGGAGGTGATACTCTCCATTGAGACGGCCTTAGAACCACAATGTTTGAGAAGTGACTCGTTTCCTCTATTCCATGCATTCCATCCATCAACACTAGAAGAATTTGACCCACTGCCCTCCTTGAACAAGTAGCATATGAAGCAAAATCAGATTCCTTCGACACTATATTCAAGCCACTCATAATTATACAACCATTGTATACCGAATCGACGAGGTACGCCTCTAATAACTCGGTATGGAAAATCATGTATATAAGGTTTGCAAGGACCTCTAGTAATATATGCTCTATGGATTGCATCTTGATCATTAACATGACAATTTTGAATGGGCTCCCTTTCTCTTGGATCATATGGAAGATGATTGATGTCATACACCGGCAGATTTGATGCGGGTGGTGGCGGTGGCGATGATGCTTCCGGTGGCGAGAGCAAATGATCTTCTACTCTATCTTCTTCTTGATTGTGCTCTTCCACAATATTTTCATCCGGAGGTGGGTCATGGTTCAAAGCTTCGCATCGACAAACCACCTTCTTTGGCGCTATTTAAAAAGGATCGAATATGTGCGTTCTGTTCATAATTCAAGATAACTGAAAAATAGTAATTAGCAATCACAAATCAGGATTCAGGAAATCAAAATTAGGAAGACAGGGAAGAACAGTGAAGAACTCACAATGGTGATCTCAGATCTCGGACGAGTGGGGCGACAAAGCGATCGGTGATGCCGTTCCTAGCGAGCAGCACTACCGCTAGCAAGTGGACAATTTGTAAAATTAATGAAGGGGAACATCGACCATGGAATTCAAGAAGGGTGGAGAATTGGAGCCAACGAGGATCACCTGTTGTCTGTTGACCTGTTGTCCCGATCGATTGACGGCTGTGGGAGGCGATGGTCCCGGCGGGCGATGCCGCGGAAACAGAGAAAGCGATGGTCCTGCCTGTCGCCCTGACTCTGGCGGGCGGCAGCGGCAGCCAGGCACTGGATGCCGCGTCTTGTCGCGATGGCGGCGCATCCGCGACCGTAGCGAGCGAAGGATCACACGAGTCCCGCCCTGTCGATTGAACTCCCCGTCGAGTGTCGATTGGACTCCGCATCCGCAAAGCTGGGCCGCCCATGCAACGCGGGATGGCTGCGCCCGGCAGGCGGCAGCGAGCAAAGGATCACACGGTTTGATGGCTTGTTTTTTTTTCATTTTTTCCTATATTATATTATGTATCACTGACCAGCGGGCGCAGGGTGGTCGGTGGACCCTCTGACCACCCCCTGTGGGTCCACCACTAAGTAAGCCTTTTTCATGCTGATGATCCAAAATGGAGGGCTAGGGATTTTCAAAAATCTTATTTATTTTGTAATTCAACTATTTGGATATGTAAATATCGATAATATTTTTTTACAAATCTCGTCAAACTTAAGAAAGTTTGATTTAGGCCAAATTTTGAATGCCACTATAGCAGGGATGAAGGTAGGATTACATCTGAGTCACAAAATATCTGAAGAAATAATCGAGATAGACACTCTACATCTGAGTCATCCCAAATTCGGTTTATATTGATTCGTACTAGCTTGTAAACCGTGTTGGATTCTATATATTATTAAAGAAATGCATGAAAACAAATATGACCCTGACATGCCCTTGTTAATTGCCATAAGTTTTGGACAATTCAACAATTATGCGTGTTCATGTGTATACTTCCCAAACGACAAATATGTGCTAGGTTGGAGCTTGCCAAGGACAAGATGATGACACCCTACTAATGAAACCAATCTGACCCTCTTGTTGGCTCTCGTCCAAATTTAAAAGTTCCTGCGAAAACACAATATGATAATACGCCTCAGGTCTTACCACGTTGAATATTCCGTTACTAGGAGCCCGAAATATTTCAACGACGAATGTATACGTTGTTTCCTGCAAAAAGCTACGGAGGACGCAATGCGCGGCGCTGCACGGGATTGCTCCCATCATATTAACCATGACTCTGATAATATAAATTATTACTGGTTGATTAGTTCTATATACACACACATAGGACTAGATGAATACATATATATCGCCCACGCCAGTGTTCGTGCCTGGAGCAGCTAACGCTTCACACCAAGCTTCCAACACATAGAAGGATACGATGCCTCGTCCAAGAACACTGCTGCTGCTTTTCCTAGTCGTCTCTGTGTTTGCGGCAAGCTTCAGCGCCTCTGAATCCTTCGGCGACGGACGCCAGGTCGGACGGATAGATCATAGATCATCTTCCGCCTTCCGGGTCTGCATGCATGTCTACGAAATTTTATCTCATTTATTTGATCGTGATCATAAGCAGGTCTACATCGTGTACCTGGGGCACCTACCCAGCTCGAATGCGTCAGAGCCTGAAGGTTTCTCTGCTGTAGAGTTTGCTCATCACGACCTGCTGAACCAGGTCCTCGACGGCGGCAGGTTTAAAATTCTGTTTCCAGTGTTCACTAGAGAGTATATTTCTGCCTGACCATTTCATGACAAATCATGCTATAAATACTCCATTTGTCATTTGTTTTTTCACGACCGTGATAAAGCAAGTTTTTACTACTCAAGCATTTGTTTTTGTCAGGCTATTAGCTGTCATGTTGTCCATAAGCAACTGTGTACACGAATAAAAATTGTGTGCTATAGGTGACAGATTTTTGTAGCAACACACACCCCTTTGATTCAGAAAGAAAAAAAAATGTGCATGCATATGCATGTACACTTGTTTTTCTTTTGATCCTAATGAATATACCGTGTGTTTTTGTGTCATCTCAGAAAAAAAAAAAAATGCTTGAGTATTTGTTGAAGTTTTTACTCTCACAAGTTTATATCAAGGAAAAGCTTGGATTGCAACCTATATACTATTTTGTCTTTGCAGCTCTGCTTCAGACAGGATCCTCCGTAGTTACAAGAGAAGCTTAAATGGCTTCGCTGCTAAGTTAAGTGAAGAAGAGGCGCATAAACTTTCTGGTTTGTGACAACTAACAAGCTTTTCCTTTCATTACATTCATTAATATGTGGTTGTGCGTTGAATTTGAGAGCCCTGGCTTTCTTCGCAGCTATCATATAGCTTTTGCTACTATGATATATACCTAGAAAAATCGGAATGACTTGTTATAATTGAAGGCAGATTTGTATCAGGTGAAATCTCCACACAACCATACCGAAAACTCGAAACCATCACAAACACATATTCGGGTGATAATCCACCCTGTCAAGCACCTGCTGGAACCAAAATCCATGAGGCCTTGGCCTGATACAGCATCACTGCCATCCCTAGGGATAGCTGAACCCTAACATATCAACTTTTAATTTATATTGAAGCATGCATGAATCCAGCTTTATCTTATAAAATTTTCCATACCTTTAGGTATGAACGGCGTTGTCTCAGTCTTCCCAAGTAGGACCCTCAAGCCTTTGACGACAAGGTCTTGGGACTTCTTAGGCTTACCTCAAACGTCCAATGAAGACCTACCAATAGAGGGAGACATCATTATTGGTATGCTTGACACTGGTGTGTGGCCTGACTCGCCATCCTTCGACGACGAAGGCTTTGGCCCGCCCGAGTAGGTGGAAGGGTACATGCAACAACTTCACGTGCAACAAGTATGGAAAGGCCTTTAGCTTTTCGTACTATCTACCTAATTAAAATTTGCTATTTGATATGTCCTTTTATTTATTTTGTTAGTTATGTTATTCATATTGGAGATTTGATCATTTGTCATTGTTTATTGCTACGATGGACTCATTGTCATCTTGATACCGCTAATAGTGATGATGATATAGTTAGTGTTCTCCAGGCTCTGACTATAAAAGGACATAGGGTAGTGAGGGTAGTAAGGTGGTTGCATGGAGGAATAATGGGGGTCCAACAAAAGAATGATAGATTTGATGGTAGTCATAAACTACCAAAAAAACAATGATATACACCAACATACAAGTACTAATGGTGCTGGTATAGGCAACAAAGAGGAGTGATAAAGTAAACATGAATGATAGACTCGTAGGACATTTGATCAAGCTGTACCCATCCCTACTTTAGGTTACGTGGGCATGATTTTTACCAGTGTCTAACCTTTAGGTTTTCCCTTCGTTCATCGTTAAGCTATGCCCATCCCTAGGTATATATAGGGGGGCATTATAATGGTGACTGTGTTGGCCCTCATGTTACATGGTGGCAGGTGTCATGACAAAACGTGGGGAAAGTTTAGACATAGAAATTATATGTTGAGGAGAGTAACGACGAAAATTGGTGGATGATTCAAGGCAGGTTTAAGACTTTTTTAGTTCTGTGTATCTTGGTGATTTCAGTTCTTGTTTGGATGACAAAGATAGGTAATTCAAAAAAAAAAACTTTAAGGGTTACTAAATTTATCTTTCATGATGTAGACTTTTGAGTATATGTATGTTTTATCATAACTGCAGAAGTGGGCCATCCTTTTTTAGAAAATAGAATACACAAATGGCTCCATTATTCTATATGTAATGCTTAGAGTTGATTGAATTACTGCTAAGATATATCTTATTGTTGTGAGAATTTCTCATATTTATGATTAGTTTTCTAATGCAGCAAAAATGGTATATATAGCATACTTTATTACTATTGAATGAGAGTTTTCTATATAAATAATTATATATCCTTTATACATTATAGTATATTGTCCAGCAACTGTGTACTACCACCAATTAGTAAAACGAGAATCAAAACTTTCAGTATTTTGCAAAGCCTTAGCTTTCAGCTCGGCCGGTCCTTGATGACAAGTAGATTTGCGTAAAATATGACACGGACTCACTGTTAAACTACGGTTGCAAATGTTCATGTAGTAAAATCATCGGAGCTCGAGTCTACAACCAAGGATCCAGCTCTGGCCAGTCGCCATTAGACCACCTAGGCCACGGCAGCCACACGGCATCCACCGTGGCAGGCCGGGCGGTCGCAAACGTCAGCTTCGATGGCTTGGCCGCTGGCACAGCTCGCGGCGCGGTACCAGGCGCCAGGCTCGCCATTTACAAGGTGTGCCAGGAAAAAGGGTTGCGACGCTGCCGACATCCTCGCAGGGTTTGATGACGCCATCGCCGACGGCGTGGACATGATCTCCTTGTCCATCGGCGACGTAATGCCATATGATTATTTGAGGGACACACAGGCAATTGGCTCCTTCCATGCCATGAGGCGTGGAGTGCTCACGTCCGCTGCGGCCGGGAACAAAGAGCTGCCCTTTGCCCATGTTTCCAACGTTGCTCCGTGGATGTTGTCTGTGGTGGCGAGCAGCACTGACCGTCAATTCATCGACAAGATTGTTCTTGGGAATGGCGACACCATAGTGGTCAGCCGTAACTTTACACTATGTCCTTATATTTTTTTCACAGAAATCAGTATTTGAATAAAAAAGGCAACCATTGCAACTATTTTCTTCTATTGCAGGGAGCCTCCATTAACGCCTTTGCAACGATAACAAATGCCACACTTGCATTTCCCGCCAACGGGTAAGACAATGGCAATGGCATACAAACTACAAACACAACCAGGATTAACAACTTCACCACCCATTGAAGTGGGGTTCTCCTAGTGTTTTTCATTCAGAATTAAGCATAAATGTTCCCTACTAAATGCCTCCTAGAGATTCTCATGTGCTATGACTATGGTAGTGTTTTATTACAACTTAAAAGCACTTGGAGAATTTCCACCATTTTGGTAGTGCTAGTGTTTGTGTGAGTGCATGACTGTATCTATATTATATCGAGTATATATTCCACATATTAAGCATTCATGGATGTGAGCGTTCTGAAAATACAAATTTTGTCAGAATTTACATGAATTGGATCAAATACCGGCACTGAGCATATAAAAAAAAAATGATTTTTTCTATTTTTATCTGTTGACAGATTTTTTTATTAAATTTTTCAGATTTCTACACATTTGATTGTGCTTCAAGTTTTATGCTACAACTGTCACTGTCGTGTTGCATTGTAAAAAATCTGATGGATTTGATCATATAAAAATTCAAGCATTCCGAATGGTGCCTGCATTGCCTATATCTAGTGTTTATATATGTTTTTTTTTTGCTACAATAAATGTAGGTCCTGTGATCCAGAGGACCTTGCCGGAGGTCCTTACCAAGGCAAGATCCTCCTCTGCCCACCCGACGACGAACCATCCGTACGATGGCTCAGGTCCTCTCTTGGCCGGTGCAGCTGGTGTCGTCTTAGTCACCAGTGAGTCCGACGTTGCTTTCAATCTGCAGCCTTTCCCTAATCTCATGGTAACTCAGGACAGGTTCGACCAAATCATGGCATATTTCAACAGCACTAGGTGAGCTTACTGAACAAAGATTGCCACATTCGTGTTCAATCTTCTCAAAATAATCCTTGTTTGTTTTGAAGTAATCCTGTGGGCATGATAGACCGCACGGAGACTACAGTCAATCCACAAGCTACTGTTCCCGCCTCCTTCTCTTCTCCAGGCCCAAACTTGATCACCCCTTCGATCTTGAAGGTGCCTCATTATAATGCTGAATAACATCTTCCAACATTACATGGAAATCTCACGGTTAAAATGTTTCTAAAAGTAAATATGTACAACGTTCAAATGCATGTAAAGCCTGATTTGTCTGCACCGGGGTCGACATCATTGCATCATGGTCGCCGCTGGCATCGCCATCGACCAATCCTAATGACACGAGGAAGGTTCAGTACAACATCGCTCTCCGGCACATCCATGGCGTGCCCGCGACGCCGATCGAGCTGCCGCCTACGCCACGCCAAGTCACTCCACCGTGACTGGTCGCCGGCAATGATCATGTCGGCACTCATCACCACCGGTAGGACAACCGTGCAATGCAAACCACCATTTCAAAGATTGATTCCATCTCCCAATAAAGTTTGGTAACATTTCCATTAATTAATTGGATCATCTCGGTAAACAACTTGCAATATCATCATATCGCAATGCATGCAGCCACTCCGATGGACATACCGGGCAACTCCAACACGAACGCGCTCAACTATGGCGCCGGGCAGCTCAATCCGTGAGGGCGCCCAACCCGGGCCTTGTCTACGACGCATCAGAGAGCGACTATGTGGCTATGCTGTGTGCACAGGGGTACAACTCCATGCAGCTAGCGCTCATCACCGGCTCCAACACCTCGGCTTGCAGCAATGGCTCAACGTACAGCTCTCCCAGCGACCTCAACTACCCGACCATGGCGGCCCATGTGCAGCCAGGGAAGAACTTCACTGTGTCCTTCCCGCGGACTGCCACCAATGTCGGGGCCGCAAGCGCTGTGTATGACGTGAAGATCGTGTTTCCTATTGAGTCGGCCAATGACCTCATTATTGATGTGTCGCCAAGCAAACTAGAGTTCAGCGCCGAACTGAAGCGCTCCTTCACCGTGGACGGTGTCCGGCGTGGCGATCGAAGATGGCAAGGTGCACTCGGCCGCTATTGTGTGGTACAACGATGCGCATGAGGTGAGGAGCCCACTGGTTGTCTACACAACAATTGGATTTCCAGCCTATCAGCAAAATGTGGTTTAGACAGTGAAGGAGCTATAATTGAAATTCTTTTAGAATAAAACTCTTCCTTATATCGGCCAAGAATAAATAAATCGACTTGCGAAACCCGTGCACTTTAACAAACGTGAAGCCATTGTGTTCCAACGGTCATGCAGCTGCTCCGTAACTTTTGGATGTAGGGAAGGAAATCTTGACAGAGATCATGGCCTAGGTTGCCACACCGTAATCCCCCGAATGTGCCACTAGTGACTGCTCTGGTCCTTAAGTCCCATGCCCCGCCCACTGAGTGCTAGTTGACGTATTTTGAAACCCTACTCCCCACTAGGGTCTAAGTTTCACTTAGGTTCATGTGGGATTGTGTTATTAGGACCGCTGGGAAGACCGCTATGGACTAGGAATGTCCAACAGATGTCGCTTTGTGTAGCCATATATCATCATAATGAACCTCATGGGCTCCTCCCGCTCTGGTGGTCCGCCGCACCCTAGTGGACCCAATATAACGGATGGAAGTTGCGGCCATGAGGGTGGCCTTGTCTTGTGGTTGCATGCCTTGGTAAAGACAAATGCTATGCCTTACTGTATCTGAGTCCGCCATAGAATATCTGGGGCGCGGTCACGAGATCCGGGTCTGGACAGCACAGTTCAGGTGCCTCACTAAACTTTTAGCAAGCCACCGACCATCTAACTTGAGGAGATGACAGAGCTATGGAAGGGCACGAGAGGAGATGAGCGAGGAGGGGTGAAGTAGATGTGGTGAAGACTTTTAGGGCGCCATAGCGGGCCGCCATCACCTCTAGCCGGGGGTGGTGAGACTGGCATGGGAGCAGGAGTGATGGGGGCTTTGGCGGTGGTAGTTGTGCCTCAGTTTTAATTGTGGAATACTCATGGTCTAGACGATCCAGCTAGATAAAAGTAAAATTCTTCGTTATATAGTTGAGGCATCAACGACATCGATGGTTTGCCTGGAAACCAAATTGAGGGAAGATCACCGCCCTCAAGGCTAAAACAAATTCTCCCCTCCTTTCAAAAATAGTTTTTTAGGTCAACTTGGTGGTGGTGGTGGGGGGGGGGGGGTGGGTTCAAACTTAACCCCACCTAGAATTTCATTGAACACATCTTGACAAGCCGAGTGGTGGAATCGCATAAGTGCCAATCCTCAAATAGTTTAAGGAGGTACAATGGGGAGAGGGAGAGAGGAGATACAACAACACTTAAATCCAAACAGCCACAACACAATAATATGAGGACAATCCTATATTTAAGCTGAAAGGCGCCAACCGATCATCAATTTGTGCACCCGCCGAGCAACATACTCGTCGGCATCACCATTTCCATTTTGTCTGACACCACTCCTCGTAGCTACCACCACTACATAAATAACCGTGGCAGGTTTTTTGGATTTACCCCAGCAAAGACCAGGGTTAATCGATGATTTACTGTGGCGGCTTTTAGGACCCGAAATAACCTCAACAGTGAAAAAAATAAAAATCAAATGCCCAAACCAAATCCTAATAGGCCACCACCTCTAGATCTAGGGTTTTGAGGTAGAGGACCGTGCACCTAGCCACCGCTGGACCGGATCCACCCTAGCACGCCACCTCCTCCGCGAAGCTTCGGCCTCCGTGCGAGGCGCTGGCCCCCATACGAGCCTTGGCTGTGCAAGCGTCGCCTCCGCGAGAGCAACGGACGTGCGCGAGAACCGGCCTGGAGTGCTAGGGTTTCGGCTGAGAGTGAGTGGGAGTTTGAGATGAAAGGGAGAGGGAGGTAGTGGGAGTTGGAGAGGAGAGGGGAGGTCGCGGTACTTGGGATGGAGTGGGAGTGGGAGAGGGATGAAACCCCAGGTCGGAGTTTTATACTGAGCTACTATCGGGCTCGCGTCTAGGCCATTTTGGGCCTCGGCCTTTTTTCCCTAGCAGGCAGGATAGGAAGACCACCATGGTTAATCCGCTATTTTCCGTGATTTTTTTTTTTAAAAAACCGCCACGGTTAATCAATTTAACATGACAGTTTTTATAACCACGATGGTTAATTAAAAAACCATCATGGTTAATTGAGACATTAATCGTGGTGTTTTAAAAAAACCCACCATGGTTAATAAAATGGAAAGGTGTTATAAAAGATTTTTTGTAGTAGTGTACGCCGCTCTCTGCAGGCCAATAGAATCGGGACTAAGAGCAGTGACAAACTCGCAAGCCTAGGATCACCAAACACGACGAACTCTTTTGGAAAATGATGGTGACACCATGAGTGCATTCAATGTGACCATTCAATGGTGTCCACAGGAGGAAGCCGTGTAGGGGAATGGTGACAATGGTGGAATCTCCACCCAACATTTGATTATGACATCACCAAGGAGAGCATGGATGAAGCATAGGCACCAGAGGAGGACACTCATCGAAGCAACCACAACGACTAGCATCCACTACCAGACTCAAGCTCTTTGCCGAGTGCTGGAGACACTCGACAAAGGCCCTTATTCACTCGGCAAAAGCCTTTGGACACTTGGCAAAAGTGTCGGCAAAGGCCTCTTTGTCAAGTGCCTTTTGTAGGGCACTTGGCAAAGGCTTTGCTGAGTCTCGAAAAAAAACTCGGCAAATAAATAATGAAAAAGCCCCCAAAAATGGCAAAAAAAAATAATGAGAGGAGGGGCCCACCAGACAGCCACCACCACACCCATAACCATGGTTGGTTTTTCACGAATTTTGCAAACTTTGCAGCCACGGAGCTTCAAACCCGCGACCTCCCCCATGTGCACCTATTGCTCTACCACCGCACTACATCATCACATATGTCTACATTCTGTTTCGGTTCCCTAGATATTGTACTAAATCGAGATTAAATTGCTTGTTTGAGGCCCCAAACCAATTCAAATAAAAAGTGTTCAACTATAAAGAGTCATAACTTTTTGAGATCGACAATTCTTATTTAGGAAGTTTGTCCATCCGAGATCATTTCCAAAATTTTGAATTTCCAATTTGAGATATTCAGATGTAGTTTTGCATGATAAGATGAATTTAAACTAAAAAGTGGTCAACTACAAAGAGTCATAACTTTTTAAGATCTAAGATTTTCATTTAGAAAGTTTCTCCATCCGAGGTTGTTCGAAAAATTTGAATTTTAATTTTTTGAATTCAAAGGTAAATTTACATGACAAGATGAACACTACTGAACAAATTATTTTACAAGGCGTTTCCCTCTCATTAACCGTGAAGGTTTTAAAACCTCCATGGTGAAAGTGCATCTAGCCCTTTAGTCGGTTTTGGTGAATTTGAATGGCAACATAATTAAAGGTCTAATAATTGAACAGAAACTAAGTCTATTGCATATACTTCCGATTGTGTATTAATAAGTATATCCAAGGTTCAACAAGTAAGCAAACTTGATGGTGTTGCACATAGTATTGAAGTAAAAGCCAAATTGTGGATTGTTGTATTGGAAGATGATGGAAACAATCTAGTTCAAGCAAAAGATAACAATGCAAATGGAATAAGTCAAATGGCTTATATGTTGTAGGGTATCATAGCATCATGTGAAAGCAAGCATATTTGGCAAAAGGCAAAAGAGACAAGAGTTGATGATTTTGGATTGGTCTCTATAATGGCTTATTTTCCATGAATAGAACATTAAAATAATTGCCAGAGTGTCAAGCCAAAAATGGATAGGATATAAGGAACCATGAATTGGCTTGACCATATTGATGTTGATCCATGTATGTCTCTATGTGAGTCAAACCGAAGCTTGATTGGTCTCAAAATTCATATTTAGAAGATAATCAAGCAAGGATCAAAATTGAAGATATGGTTAATCAATGGATGCTTAATGTAATGTGACTTTAGTGTGCCATAATAAGGTGAAGATAGCAAGAAAAGGGCTTTGAGGTACTAAGCAAAGGTGAAGGGCAAGCGACAGCTTGGGACTGAGGTACCATGACTATGGTCAAGAAGAAAGTACTTGCATTTAGTCGAGGAACTAATCAAGCTATGAGGAGTCATATTGTGTGAAGGATCAAATGATTAGTGTGTGTGACTTGAAGCCATGGAGGTGAACTCATATTTGTGGAAATGGTTCAAGTCACATGCTCAAGGTATATTTTCTCTGAGAGATGAGACGAAGATTATAGAGGATGATGTATAGGTTGATGGAACCGCTCAAGTGAAATGGATGGCAACTTGGACTCATGGAGGTTTAATTTCATTTATGTTTTAAATCTTGAGTTTAGAAAGCCGTACTATAAAGAGAGATCCAAGGACAACTAGTCAACTATTGAACCAAATACTCAAACCCAAACTAGCTACATCACCTCTCTAGCCCAAAACGGACGGCCAAATTTCATATTCTGATTCTCTATTTTGGGACGACAGTCGTTCTGCGGGTTGAGCGCAACAGTGCTGCGCTTAATCTGACCATTGGGCCCAAGGGGTATAAATACCCTTTCTACCCCTCCCCAATGGTTACCTCTTCTTCCCCAACGTTCATTTTGTGGAAGAACAGAACCAAAGCTCTTCTCTCTCTCCTTCATTGTTGCTCCTCCACTCCCTAAGCTAGATATCGAGTTCCACATCAAATCTTGAGGGAAAAGGCAGCAAACTCTGATTGGAGACCAGATCTACAAGTTCCCCATCTTAAAAGAGCATTTGGTTCATGTTTGGCCAGCTGTTCTAGGGTCCTTTACTCTTGGAGCTTGCTCCTAGCCGGCTAGGCATCACCCTTGAGCCTACCAACTTGTGTGGTAGCCTTGGGAAGTTTGTAACCTCACTCAAAATCAAGAAAATCACCCATCATCTCAAGAGTTCACTTCCTTCACTTGAGAACGAGGGCAAAGCATGCCTTGGTGGCGAGCTAATCCTTTTGTGGATACCTCAACAATGTGGACTTAGGCCAGCCTTGGTGGCGATGTCGAACCATGGGAAAAGCATCGTGTCGTTGTGTGCTTCATCTTTACATTCCTGCAGTTTTAGGGTTTGAGCTTGATCTTCTTTTTTGGTAAAGGTTTTACGTGGTATACAGTCTTTGAGCTCTATTTTATCTTTATACTCGTGGTCTAGGCGATCTAGTTAGATTAAAGTAAGATTGTTCGTTAAGCAGTTGAGGCATCAACATCATTGATGGTTTGCTTGGAAACCAAATTGAGGGAAGATCACCGCTCACAAATCTAAAATTGTTCTATGCCTCCTCCCCGCAAAATAGTATTGTTTTTAATGAGACAGATGGTTCTAGTGGTGGAAATCTAATGCATGGAATATTCACTTGGTCCAGTGGCCAGCCAGATCCTATCCTTGCTACCATAGAAAGGGCTTTTGTGAACCTTGAGCATTCCTTATTGACTTTCCCAAAACCAACCTCTAACCACGTGCCCATATATACTTCTAACGATGTCGATGGTGAAATACCAAAATTAATCAATGCTTTTCCATTCGAAAACTACTCACTACACACAAATCCAACCATTTTGTGTTCAGTTTCTCCCAAAGGTGGGGCGGAGTTATACCGCTGTCATCCCGATGCCTTTGGTCACCTCGCGGCTAGCCTTAAGTCGACTCAAGCGGCTACCAAAAGGTCTAGTCGGCATTATTGTGGCCCCACACCAACTCATTCTTCAAAAGTGCTATTTCTTAATGTTAGACTTTGGATCGACACTAAGTGTAGATCTATGGGGGTAATCCTTTTTTTTTATGATAACAGCATGAACTCAAGAAGAACAATGAGAAAAGGAAGACATTGGAAGAAGGGACTCATCAGAGGGGTTAAGCCTCGCATGGAGTCGGTGAACAACCGCACACACAAAGTGGCGGTCGGTGTAGAGGTTGAGTAGAGGCAAATGACACACACGGGGACTATGTCGGTGGGTCGGTGGAGCTTCCTATCGCCGGTAGCTTATTTCCTCTCGCCGATCTAGGGTTAGGACGGTGGGGTGGCGGCTCCCTCACCTCCTCTTTATAGGGATGCACGACGGGGCCCCACCAACCTCATCTTGGGCTCGATGCCCCGGTAAGGGCACAAATCAAAGGCCCGCATGGCCGTTAGGCTTAACCGGTGGAGATCAATCTAACATTCTCCCGCTTGATCTTTAGTATTAAACTTAGCATGCGTATCTCTTTTCACATTCCAACACAGATCAATGCATAGAGCGTGCTTCATCGTCCACGCCTCACTTTGGTAGATTTGAATGCTACAATACACATATCTCTCGTTCTCGAAATAGATTCTTTGACTTTGGGCCCTTTATTGTCCGAAAATCATAGGCTATACCGTAAACCCATGTCAACCGTGTGTTCAATCAATGCACCGGTGGTAAGCCTTTGGTAAATGTATCAGCAAGCACTTGCTTGTCACTTATATGTTCATTGCTATCAGTATAATCACAAATTTTCTCCTTTACAACACATCATTTAATGTCAATGTGTTTGGCAGACACTTGACCTGTTGTCATAGGAGCGAACTACTTAAATGGTTATTGATGTTGTCAACCATTATCAACTCCGGGTATAAGTTCTTCAAGTACCTTTGCCTGTCTCTAAAGCCTCAACAATATTTATCATGGGTATGCATCATTAATGACACAACAACTTATTTCATTGGAGCTTGTCCACAATAAACTACAACTGTGAGTGTTAGTGACTAGTGTGGATTTCACTACACACCTCACCAAAGCTTAACATTTTGTACCCACAACTATATGAGAGTACTTTTCTTTCTTATTCGATATGAGGCTTATAATACTTTGAAACTACAATACATTCTTTACTCCATTCCAATTATCTATATCTGGAGTGGACTTCTGCCAAATTGTCCCGGATATGTTAGAGTAATTCTTATTGGTGCGCATATTACTTTCAATAGTTAAAGCATATGGAACCAATTTCATTTAATCTATCTTATATTGGTTCTATAAGATTACGGTCCCAAAACCTATTACCCTTGACCATGGAAGCCGACATAGGTTTTTCTCGCATACATTTGCCGTAGTTCTAATGCCCCTTTCTTTTATCTTGGTGTTCCAATTCCTGGAATTTCACTTCACCGAGATCATACTTATTGAAACTTAAGGACAAGAACATTTCTTCTCTAGTGGTAGATTAACATGATATCACCACTTGTAAGCGAGATGTCATCCACTTACGGGATTAGGAAAATGAATTTTTATTTTTTGAACTTTACACAACACTATTATCCTTCTCGTTCTCTTTTAAACCCATGTGACATCTCTTATGTTCTTTTCCTCTCATCACAAAACCTTTGCGTTGTGCCATGTAAACTTTTCACACAAATTTCTATTAAGGAATGCTATCTTTACATTTGTCTGATGTAGTTCTGCAATGTGCCATTTATGTCATTATGATTCTAAATAATCCTTGCATATTTATTGTAATCTATTCCTTCTCTTTATTTAAATCCTTTTGACGCTTTATCACTTTCTCTGTCTTCCCTTTGGAGTCTCATTTGATTTAGTGGACCCATAATAGCCAACTGTTTTTTGGCTCAATTGGGAATTTCTCCCAAGTCCCAAACATCATTGGTATTCATCAAATTCATTTCATCTTACATAGATATTATAATCATCAAAGAAACTGATTTTCTTATTCTTTGAGACCTTCAAGGTCCTTAGCTACTGGCACTTCTTTCATATGGGACAATTGTTGCTCTTTTATTGCCAAGAGGCAATTGTTCTATAGTATCTTGCAACAGGTATGGTAGTATGAATCATACAACATCAACATGGTATTTCAAAACTTTGATCTCTACAAACCATGCTCACCCGATTACTTCATCTTCTGAAAAGAAAGTATATCTTCAAACTTTCTCATTTGAGTTTATTCTGTTAAACCTTATCTCATATGTTGCTTTGAGTACCATCTTTGTATCTATGAAACTCGTCCAGCATAAATATTGGATGAATATGATATCTTTCTATCAAATCTGTAAAACGTGTAGGAATAGTTTAGCTATTTCTTTGCTTAGGGTACAACTATTATGACCATTGTACTCCCTCAATGGGGAATAATAACCTTGAAGGGACATAATTTCCCAAATTGGCACATATTCTATTATCAAATTAAAAATGAATATGAATATTCTGTAACACACATGCTTAATCCAACGTTGGTTAAATTAAACATGAATGTAATTTTTACAACTCTTATCATAATAACTTAGAATGAAATACATAATTCTTCATAGAGTACACAAAATAATATTTCTTAAACTAGACTTCCATGTCAAGTTCGACGTCATTGGTGCTCTGATTCATTCGTCATCTTTTCTTGAATTAAAATCAAAGAATTCTTTTCTTTCAAGCCATTGTTTAAAGAGATCACAATCCATTATGCAATAGCCTTCTTTATCATCACTCATCATATTCTGAGTCGCATGTACCCAGCTCATTTTCTTACTGCCTTCAAAAAAAAAAAACATGAAGATCTTTGTCTGATAATATTCAATAGAAATCAACAATAGTGAGCATAAAAATAACCCTACGTTGGTCTGGTTAAAACATGGGCATTAAACTTTGAAATCTTTTTAGTTCTATTCTATATCACTGTTTGGGCAGAAATAGAATAGAACAACATTCTTTCTACATTAATTGTACATCAACTGTTAGGCAGAAATGGAATTAATATATGAAAAACTCAATTATCATTAAAACATATAACTTACTCCTAAAAAACTAAATTTTGCCGTTGGTTCAAATTTAATTAGAGGACAATCAAAATCATTGCAGCCAAAACCATGAATAACTTTGCTAGTTCTCTCATTTTTTTCTTAAACTTCTATTCTCAAGTTTTGGAATACTTTGATGCCTCAGTACAACATTAGTACATAATGAAACAGACAATTACATTTATAGTTTTACATTACGTCTATATGAGCATTGGGCAGAAATAGAAATCATACATATTCTTGGTTAAAATTAGAACATTGCTATTATCAACGTTGGTTAGAAAATAACAATATCATAATCATCTTAAAATTCTCTTTACCCTCTTTTTCTCCAATTAAATATCACATTTGTTCAAAATAATAGGAGAATAAATTCATTATCTTAGCACTAGAAACTTTAAAATAAAATATATTATTCTTGTTCGAAGCACTTCCTTTAACTCATTTACTCTCTAAAAAAATCCGCCATATTATATGCTTCGAAAAAAGAAAAGAATGAAAATCATATTCTTTACTACTATCATTTGGCACGAAAGCCTTCGTCTTGGTTGTGTGCGGTCATGGCCCACCAGAAAGACTGGCCCATGACCAGTGCGCGCCACGCACACCTCACCCCACCCAGGCCGCAACCAGGGCCTAGGCTAGGAAATCAGAATCCTGCTTGGGCCATAAGACGGCCCGATAGATCTTGGCCGTTCACTGCCAATAGACGGCTGTCCGCCCGTATCGGCTGAGCAAAACCTCTTTCAGTCATTTCATGAAACCCTAACTCCTATTTCTCTCCACACCCTTCTCACTCCACCGAGCGGCAGATCATCAGCTGTGAATCGAATCACCTCTTTCTAGTTTCTTTTGAACCCTAACGGATCTACTCGCTAGTACAATCAGGCTCTTGATACCATTGCTAGCTAGACTTTGGATCGACACTAGGTGTAGATCTGTGGGATAATCCTTTTCCTTTATGATAACAACATGAACTCAAGAGGTTGAGCACAGGCGATGAGGCACCGGAACATATCGCAGCTGATGGAGCTTCCGTCGCTGGCAGCCTCTTCCCTCTTGATCGGTCTAGGGTTAGGGACGGTAGGGTGGCGGCTAGAGCAGTGAACCTCGTGTTCTGAGTGTGTCCCCACTTCCTCTTTATACAACGGGGCCCACCTACCTCGCCTTGGGCTGAACGGCCGTGATCAGAGTGCGTGTCAAGGGTTCAGATGGCCGTTGGGCCAACTGGTAGATAAATCTAACACTTAATTCTACTGTTTGATACTTTGTGGATGTGACAAAGTTGTCGATTTAAGAGATGCAGCTACGTTCGCGCAGTCTCTGCCAGGAATGCATTGCGCAGGCGATTAAGGAGAGGCCCGGCGGCGTTCTCGAAACAGCTTCTGAGAAAACACAATATATAAAAGATACGCCTCAGGCCTCCCGGTACAATTAAGGAGCCCGAGATATTTCATCCTGGGCAGGATGCCAGGACGTAGGATACGCGCCAAGCCCCTGCGTTGTTTCCTGCACAAGTCTAACGGAGCAAGCAATGCGTGCTAGCTGCTAAAGCTGGTGCACGTAATGCTGCTCCCGTCCTATCGACGGCGACACTGTCTGATATATACACTTACGTCCAAATTCCATAAAGTGACTGATATATACATGGAACTTTTTTATGTCACACTTCTGTTTTTCAGGTGCATAAATTTTAAGATGATTTCAGCTAACAATCTTGTACTGCCAATCAGTACAAGCAAATTGTTACGTTTGTGGTTTGTTATTTGTCTTTTTGTGTCATAATATACTAATCTTTTTTGTCTTTGTCTTTCTATAGAGATAACTGTAAATTGTTAAATTTACTTTGTGGCAAAAAACATAGAAGATTTTGTCATGTTTGTGGCTTTGTCTAACTGGCTTTTTAAATTCTGGCAACAAAGAAAATGCAGATTATATCTATAGAAATTGCAACAAAAATAAAATTCGGTCGCCTGCAAGAAAACTAAAATTTAGGCACCTAAAATTTAACAAATCCCTTTTTTTACAAAACAAACTTCTAAAATAGCACGGGTCGAGCAGGCGACGCGATGGCGACCGCCTGCTGGCCAGGGTAGGCGGTCGGTCCAAAGCTGAGTTCGGAGCTGGCAGCAACAAGACCATGGCACGAAGGCAACCAGTGGCACAACCGTGCGATCTCCTAGAAGGCCCGCCGGCGGCGGCGAGTCAATCCCTCCATTTTCCGCGCCCATCAAGGCAAAGTTGATACCAAACAACTCAATTTTTCGATCAGAGTCTAACAAAAATCCTGTGGTGGTTCCTGTGTCAAGCATAGATAGCAACGTAACAAAGTTCTATATATACACACCCATAAGACATGAGACTAGACTAGATATGTATCGACGATAGATACCGCCCACGCGAGTGTTGTTCGTGGCTGGAGCACCTCTGCACCAAGCTTCCAACACCGTGTAGGATACCATGGGTTGTCCCAGAACACTGCCGCTGCTTCTCATCGTCACAGTCTTCGCCGCGAGCCTGAGCGCCTCTGAATCCATCGGGGATGGACGCAAGGTTAGACAGATGGAGATGATCATCATCGATCTATATCAGCAATTCAACATGTATGATTTTTATTCAGGATCTACAAACAACTACGCAATTTTTTATCACATCTCTTTGATGGTGTGATCATAAGCAGGTCTACATCGTGTACCTGGGGCACCTGCCCAGCACGGATGCATCAGAGCCTGAAGGTTTCTCTGCTGTAGAGTTTGCTCATCACAGCCTGCTTAACGAGGTCCTCGACGACGGCAGGTCCGAAATTCTCTTTTCAGTTTTCACCAGAGTAGCACCCCATTTGTTTTTCGTGGCCGTGCCAAAACAAATTTTCGATATACTCCATTTCAGTGTCCAGTTAGCGGCCAACTGCAGGGCATTTTTGTAGGCTAGTAGATGTCACATAGTCCTTACGCAGCTGTGTACAGGTATCTATAGTAATTTGTCTGATAGGAGGTGCAAAGTTTTTATAGCAATCCACGCCTTTGTTTCCAAAAAAAAACATGCATCTGTATGATGCATGCATGTACTTTTATTTTCCTTTCTAAGCAAGTTTACTATGTGTCATTTCAAAAATAGTAATAGTATATTTGTTGATGTTTTATTGCATTCTCATTTTTTTTTATCTTAGAAAAAAAGTAGGAGTGCAAACCTACATACTTTTAATTGTCTTTTTTGCAGCTCTGCTTCAGACAGGATCCTCCATAGTTACAAGAGAAGCTTAAATGGCTTCGCTGCGAAGCTAAGCGAAGAAGAGGCCAATAAACTTTCTGGTTTGCCATCATTAACTTCTCTTTTCAATCCTTTTCTTTTGTGATTTTGCATTGAGATTTCAGTCCTACTCCCTTAGTTTCAAATTGTACGAAGGGATAGTTGGATGAACACAAAAATTACTAGTTTTAATTTACATAAAGGTAGGAACCGTAAAGCACGCATGAATCTAGCTCTATCTTGAACAGCTTTCCTTACTTTTAGGCATGGATGGCGTGGTATCAGTCTTCCCAAGTAAGATCCTTAAGCCTTTGACAACAAGGTCCTGGGACTTCTTGGGATTCCCTCAAACACCATTTGAAGAGCTACCACTGGAAGGAGATATTATCATCGGTATGCTCGACACCGGTATATGGCCTGACTCACCATCCTTCTCTGATGAAGGCTTTGGCTCACCACCGAGCAGATGGAAGGGCACATGCCAAAACTTCACGTGCAACAAGTAAGAAAAAATATCCTTTATTTTATTGTCTAGCTAGTTGAAATTTGTTATTTGATACACACTATTTAGGATCCCTAAGCCGGCCCACAATAAACAATACATGCATGTAGCAACTTTATGACTATTGTATGAATTTCTATAAACCTAAGCTGCAGTTTTTTTTTTTTTTTTGATGAAAGAGGAGGGGTGTAAGCCCCTACTGAAATTTTATGTATATAAACAACAGCAGCTGCAGTGTATATTCAGGAGCAACCGTGTACAGTCACCAAGCTTTGTATCGTCCACCCAAAAACGTTAAAATGGGCATCCAAATAAAATTGGCAAAATATCATTATATTGCCCGGTTCCTGGGGCAAGTAGATTTTTGTGTAGCAAAAAGCTTCTTCTAGTTTAGGGTGGGCTATATCTTGAGTTCTTACCCGTGAGCCTGATAGGGAGAAGCCTTCTCACGTGGCATATATTGCACTTATGTGTCCTCCTGGTCACCGAAGCTAAATGGACCCAAACTTTAATTGACCAAATAGAAAAGTTTATTTTTAATGGCAATTCCTAGACGACGTAGGCTTTGCTTATCGGGGCCAACCACAAAATACACATCTCATGTGCAACTAAACGATCTTCCATCATATGTAAAAATGACATGGACTCGCTGTAATAAACTACACGGCGTGATGTGCAGCAAAATAATCGGAGCTCGCGCCTACACTAATGACTCGTCGCCACAAGATGTTGTGGGCCATGGCAGCCACACGGCATCCACCGTGGCAGGGCGAGTGGTGGCCAACGTTAGCTTTGACGGCTTGGCTGCTGGCACAGCTCGAGGCGCAGTGCCGGGCGCTAGGCTCGCCATCTACAAGGTCTGCGAGGAAGAGGGCTGCAGCGGCGCCGCTATCCTCGCAGGGTTCGACGACGCCATCGCCCGGCGGGCGTGGACGTGATCTCCTTCTCCATCGGTGGCAAGTTGCCTTCTAATTACTTCAACGACGCACAGGCCATCGGCTCCTTCCACGCCATGAGACGTGGGGTGCTCACGCCCGCAGCGGCCGGGAACTTCGCGCTGGATGGCGGCAAAGTTGGCAACGTGGGCGCCATGGATGTTGTCTGTGGCAGCGAGCAGCATTGACCGTCAATTCATCGACAGGATTGTTCTTGGGAATGGCGATACCATAGTGGTCAGCGCCGAACCCTAACTTTTTTATACTATGACCTTGTATATTTTTTTTTTCAGAAATCATGTCAACCATTATAACAGTTTTCTTCTGTTCCAGGGAGCCTCCGTCAACACCTTTGCAACTGTAACAAATGCCACACTTGCATTCCCTTCAACGGGTAAGACGATGAAGTGTGTGTGAGTGAATGGTGATGTATATTCAACGGTCAGGGATGCAAGCGTTTTGAAAGACAGAAATTTTTTCGAAATTTATACCAATCAGTTAAATACCTACACAAAGCTAACATATAACCAAAAGAAAAATGAAGCATTCGAAATATGTTGCCAGCAAAGCATCGCCTAGCTAGTGTTTTTAAGTTTTTTTTTTTTTTTGCTACAATAAATGTAGATCCTGTGCTCCAGAGGACCTCGTTGGAGGTCCTTACATAGGCAAGATCGTCCTCTGCCCACACCAGAAGCCCCGTCCGAACGGCAGCTCAGCAGATGGTGCTCTTTTGGCCGGTGCAGCAGGTGTCGTCATAGCCAGCCGTGCGCCAGATATTGCTTTCACTCTGCCTCTCCCCGGTCTCACGGTAACTCAGGACAAGTTCGACCAAATCATGGCGTATGTGAACAGCACTAGGTGAGCTGATCAATGACCCTAGCTTACCAGATGAAGTACACTGTATATATCCCAGTTCGTGTTCAATTGTCTGAAAATAATTCCGGTCTGTTCTGCAGTAATCCTGTGGGTACCATAGACCGCACTGAGACTACGGCCAATTTACAAGCTCCAGTGCCGGCCTCCTTCTCTTCTCCAGGACCCAACTTGATCACCCCTTCGATCTTGAAGGTGCCTGGTCGATAATGTTCAGTTTCCATCATTTCTTGGAAAAATGTCACGGCTTAAAATGTTATCTCTACGACGTTCAAATGCATGCAGCCTGATCTATCAGCGCCGGGGGTCGACATTATTGCCTCATGGACGAAGCTGTCATCACCCTCGGGCAATCCTAACGACACAAGGAAGGTTCAGTACAACATCATCTCCGGCACATCCATGGCGTGCCCGCACGCGGCGGAGCTGCCGCCTACGTCAAGTCCCTCCACCGTGACTGGTCACCGGCAATGATCATGTCGGCACTCATCACCACTGGTACGTACGATGACCATGTGTAAACCACCATTTCATAGATCGATTCCATCTCTGATGGAGTTTGGTATCATTTCCAGTAATTTAATTTGCTCATCTCGGACAATAACTTGCAATATCATCATATGACAATGCGTGGTGCTCATCATTTATGCAGCCACTCCGATGAACACACCGGTCAGCTCTAACAAGACCGCACTCAACTACGGTGCCGGGCAGCTCAACCCGATGAAGGCACAGGACCCGGGCCTCGTGTATGATGCATCCGAGGGTGACTATGTGGCTATGCTGTGTGCGCAGAATTACACCGGCCAACAGCTCGCGCTCATCACTGGCTCCAACACCAATGCCTGCGCCAACAATAATGGCACGACGTTAAGTACACCCAGCGACCTCAACTACCCGACCATGGCGGCCCGTGCGGAGCCAGGAAAGAACTTCACCGTGGTCTTCCATCGAACTGCTACCAACGTGGGGGCTGCAAGCTCCGTCTACGACGTGAAAGTCATTTTAGCGGGGACAATGCAAAGGGAACCAACCAACAAACCTGATCGAGCTTGTTGCGGGTGGGTGGTGGCGTCGAGCCCGTGTCGTTGTTGCTGCTTTCCGTTTGACACCGGCCAGGCCAGGATGAGGCGTTCATGGTCCCGGCCGGGGAGACAAAGCGATGCAGAGTAAGGTCCGCTCCCCTCCTGGCGATCGGGGCGACGCCGCCGTCGCCCCCGCCGCCCTCGCGACAGCCACCACTACAACACCACCACCACCACCCTCGCCCTCCACCAAAGGCCTCACGCCACCGCGCCACCATCCTGAGTCGCAGTCTCTGTCCTCTGAAGGTCGCCAACGCTCGGTGAAGGCTGCTTCGCGTGTCCAGGCTCCCCCGACTAGGCCGGGAGACGACCTTCAGGAATGCTTGCTCAGTAACCTCCACAACGTGGTCATCCCAGGTGCCATCTCTCCTTCCTCCTCTGTCGCCTACATCTGGATCACCCCCCCCTCCCGTTCCCCACGCTATAATGTCTACTTCATCCAGAACGCCGTTCAGTTCCTCCTTACTGCTCGTCCGGGTCGCCTCCGCGTTCGACGTGTTTGTGCTTTTGTTTTTCGGGTGCGTGTTTCCTGCCAAAATGTTGCAAATGTGCTGGTCGTCCTGGGTAGGTTGCGCCTTGGTACTTCGGTTCTTCAGCTGCACCCATCCATGGAGGTTGCTGCCAGGCAGGCAGCTCTCCTCCCTCTGGAGGTTGATGATGGAGTTAATTCCCACCCACCCGACGTCCAGTCCACACTGCTGGCACCCAGCCTCTGCACTAACGCGCCACTTCTCACTGCTGACAAGACTCGAGACATCTCGGCATTCACTGCCACTTCTCACTGCGCCGAGATCGTGCGGAGCCCGCACCGTGATCTTACTCACTGCTCCCACGAAGCTTCCACGCACAGCGACCTGCCGCCCATGCCGGCGATTGCTCCCGGTCTTGTCGCCAACGGCCCGGCAGCCCGGCATTCATTTGCCCCTGGCCTGTTCTCTGAGGGGAGTAAAGCCCCTCCCATTAAACCGCGCTCCTACCTTGAAGCTGCACGCTCTCCGTTGTGCCTAAAACCCCAAACCCCAGGCGCTCCCACCCATCACCCGTTCCAACGGCTGCTTCGGTGCCTTGCTCGACCACAAAGTGCGAGATTACCGCGATCCGGTTCGCTGCCGGAACTGCTCCGCCTCGGTCACCGCACCGCGGATGCAAGATGCCGATAGCCCGTGCTCTCCGCTTGCCTCCCTCGCCGCGAGCCCACCATCACCACCCCTGCTACCCGCCGCGCCCGTCCATGCCGTTCCCTTCCCGGGCGCCGTGACTGCTGCGCGCTCCCCCACCTTCCCGCCGCCCAATTCGCCCATCCTGCCACCCGCCCAACAAGCCAGCTTTCTGCCCTTGCGCTGAGCTCAACTTCGCCTGTTCTCACCACAGCCTACCTCCCCGCAATATGATACCCCTCCACCAGCAAGGCTGGGCGCCACCAAGCGCCGCTCCGCCCGCCACCAGCTCGGGACATTCCCATGGTTGACGTGCGGGGGAAGGGACCGGCTCTAACTCTCTCGAGTCTGGCTCCCAGCCATTCCAG
This sequence comes from Hyparrhenia diplandra, assembly GCA_015847255.1. Taxonomy (NCBI): domain Eukaryota; kingdom Viridiplantae; phylum Streptophyta; class Magnoliopsida; order Poales; family Poaceae; genus Hyparrhenia; species Hyparrhenia diplandra. Next base: position 521,258 of record JADLZK010011968.1, on the reverse strand, counting down.
TGGCCGCAGGTCCCCGCCGCTGGTGCCCTCCCCGCGTCCCAACCTACCGCGCCTTCCTGGGGGCTTTGGTAGCCCCCATCGTGCTGCGCTTGCGGAGGCGGATGCGCGGACAAACTCTGAGGGTTTTCACAAAGCAGCGACTACGAGGAGGTCGAGTGACGCCTCATCCCCGATCGACGGGCGCACCATGGTGGCCGAGGTCTGGGCGGGGCCTGGACGGCCGGAAGTTGATGATGTCCTCGCATTCGCGTTCATCGTCCCGGCTGTCCACCCGACTGAGGTGTCTGCGACGCTCCGTGCAGCGCTGGCCCAGGTCCTGCCTCTGATGCCGGTCGAGCTGCTGCCATCCTCGCACGGCGCCATGCTCATGCGTTTTGAGACGCTGGCAGACCGTGAGTCCGCCCGGGGATGCAGCCCTATCCTGCTCCCGGGACACACCGTCTATCTGCAGCGCCCGGCGGAGACTGCGCCTCGCTTCTTTCGCACTCCGTTCTGGATTGCCTACATCCACGTCAACAACTACCCCAACTCGCAGTGGACGGCGGAGGAGATCAAGCTCAACCTCCGCGACTTCTGCAATGTGGTGGAGATTGACCCGGCCTGCCTCACTGGGAGCAACTTTGGACCTCTTCGCCTGCTCATCGAGGTGTTCGATCACCGGGACATCCCACGGGAGTTCTGGATCAACGAACCCAGGCATGGAGGTCAGGCAGGCACGGTGACGACCATCTACCCGATTAGGGTTTGGCCTCGCGCCGACCAGATGCATGAGGACGGCACGTTGGCGCCTTTCTTTGGGCCACCACCACCGCCACAGGCTGGGCCGCAGTGGGGGCCTGAAGGGCCTTTTGATCGCGCGCAGCAGCTGCTGCCTGAGCCGCACGAGCAGCATGTGGATCACCCAATGCCTGCTGCTCTCGCCGCTCCGCCTGCTCTCCCGGCGGCTCAGGTGCTGGGGATTGCCATGCTCTCACACTTGTTGGCACGGACAACCCCTCCTCCCGCGTCGGCGCCTGCCTCTCCGGGGAGCTTTGTGGCTTCGAGTCCCCCCCCGTGGTGCGCTCGCCAGCCCAGGAGACGCACCCCACTCCGCCGCCAGCGCCTGTTCCTGTGGCCACCCGACGCAGGCGTGGGAGCGCGGCCTTGGCCTCGCCTCCTGCGTTCATCCAACGCCACAGCACTAGGCTCGCAGCCAAGGACAAGGGAGCCTACGTCAACATGACTGACAAGGCTGTGCAACGCAAGGCAATCAACAACAGTCTCCAGGCCTGCTCAGCTGACCTCCAGAAGCATGTTCAGCGTGGTGGCCTGCTTAACAGGACAAAGCTGCCCATCGCCATTCCTGCTCTCCGCAAGTTGGCTCGCGCTGCTGGGCTTGGCTGTTCCACTTCTGCTGCTGTGGATGCGGTGTCGCCCCGTTCCAGGAATGTTTAGTACTAGCACCCCTAGGATCGACCAGCTGTGTGTTGTGTGTGTTGTTAGTGTTGTTTGTTTCGTTTTTCCTTCCTGTGTAACATCCAGTTTACTTTGTTCTTCTCCCTGTGACCCCCGTGTACCTCTTTTCGTTGTGTTTGTACTCGTGGGCGTTGGCTGGTTTGTGCTTGGGCCGTCCGGGACGGCTTGTGTTTCGGTGTAATCCTGTGTTAAAATGTCATCTTCGTCAAAATCGTTTTTGTTGCTGTCTTGGAACGTGCGTGGTCTTGGCGACCCGGATAAGTGCATCATCGTTCGTGACGCAATCCGTAATGCCTCCCCTTCTATCATCTGCCTACAGGAAACAAAGCTCAGCTCCTGCAACTACTTCAAAGCGTCCTCCTTCCTCCCTCCCAACATGACTTCCTCCTTTGTGGTCTGCAACGCCTCGGGGTCCAGGGGTGGCTTGCTTACGGCTTGGGATCCACGATGCCTAGCGCTTGACACCAGTCACCATGATCCGAACGACTTCTGCCTAACTACTTCCTTCTCGTCTTGCATCTCTGAACACTCGTTCTCGATCACCAATGTATATGCCCCGTCCGACCATAGTTTCACCCCTCTCTTCCTATCCACCATCTCCGACCTCTCTGTGTCCATCTCCGGCGCGTGGGCCTTGGCCGGAGACTTTAATCTCATTAGATCACAGCTTGACAAAAACACAGCCATCTCCAACCCCGCGCTTGTCACTGCATTCAATGACAAAATAAATGAGGAAAACCTCCTGGAGATCCCCCTCTCTGGGTGTCGCTTCACTTGGACTAGCAAAAGAGTTGCCCCAACTTTGGCTAGGCTAGACCGAGTCTTCCACAACCTTCACTTCCACAGCATGTTTCCTTCCTCCTCTCTGCACAACCTTCCACGTCCAACCTCCGATCACACGCCCATTCTTGCAACTCTGTCAACCGAAATCCCAAAGCCTAGCTCCTTCCGCTTTGAGAACTCCTGGTTACTGAACAATTCATTCCTGCCGGCTGTTCTACCGGCTTGGACTGAGGTGCCTCGTCACGAGGATGCAGCCGGCAACCTCGTTCGGCGCCTCAAATCTGTCAGAGCGGCGACTAAGGTTTGGTCTAGGCGAAACAGGGCGCCTCCCACTATCATCCCGAATTGCAAATTCATTATTTTGCTATTTGACATGCTGGAAGAGTCTCGTGCTTTGTCTCGGGAGGAAAAGCAGCTAAGGCAACAAGTCGCTGATCGACTTGCTCGGAACTTAAGCAACGTGCTGCGTCTTTGGAAGCGAGAGCGAAGATCAAGGCGGTTCGTGAAGGTGACAGCAACACCCGCCTTCTTCCATGCCCATGCATCGGTGAGATTGAGGAGGAATGGGATCGAAGCATTTTGGTGGATGGCGTCCAAGTCACAAGTCATCGGGCCAAAGTGACGGCGCTCACGCAGTTACTTCGGAGAGGTATCATCGGCACCGAGGGGCAATCAACGTGGTCCTTTGATTGCGGCGGGCTGTACCGAGAGCTCCCATCGCCAACATCGAACTCACTGCTGCTTTCACCGAAAGAGAGGCCTTGGAAGCCATCAAGGGGATGAATAGAAACAGCGCCCGGGGCCGGATGGGTTTGGCCCCGCTTTTACAAAGGCGGCCTGGGGTGCGGTGGGATCTGAAGTTATGGACTTCCTACATGCTTTCCACGCGGATCAAGTTGATCCGGAAAGACCGAACCGTTCTCATATGGTGTTGATTCCAAAGAAGCTAGGGGCGGATGAAGTGCATGCATTCAGGCCTATTTGTTTGCGAAAACGTTGCGTCAAGATCCCGACCAAGATACTAATGTCAAGACTGCAAAAACAGATTACAAAACTGATTGACATTGATCAAACTGGTTTTATTCGAGGCAGATCGATCTCAGAGAACTTTGTTTATGCAATGGAATTGGTGCAATGCTGCCATAAAAGGAAGGTGCCTACACTCGTTGTCAAGCTAGACTTTGCCAAAGCTTTTGACACGATCCGTTGGGAGGCGCTAGATGAAGTGCTTCGAGCAAGGGGGTTCAATGAGCGTGGTGCCGCTGGATGCGGCTGCTCTTGCAGTCCTCAAAGTCTGCAGTGCTTGTCAACGGGTGTCCGGGGCCATGGATCACTTGCAAACGTGGTCTTCGTCAGGGTGACCCAATCTCGCCTTACCTGTTTCTGTTGGTGGCCGATGTGTTACAGGTTTACATCAAGCAGAACACTGCCATCAGGCACCCGATAGTTGATGGGATGAGTTGCCCGGTGCTTCAATACGCAGACGATACACTGATGCTTGTTCGTGGTGAGGTGGGAGATGTGCAGGCTCTCAAACTTGCCCTTGATGCCTTCTCCAGAGCCACTGGTCTACAAATCAACTACACCAAAAGCACAGCGGTTCCCATTCACATGAGGCAAGAAGACGTCTTGGCCTGTATCACAGCTCTCGGTTGCAAACAAGAGGGCTTTCCACAGACTTATCTAGGGCTGCCCTTGTCCAACACCAAGCTGAGATTAAACGCTTTTGCTCCTCATGTGGCGAAGACAGACATGGTATTTACCGGATGGCGGGCGGGTTTGCTTAATCACATGGGCGAGCAACCTTGGTTAATTCAGTCCTGGACGACGTCGGTGACATATGCAATGTGTGCGCTGGCCATCCCTCCAGGGGCGATTGCACAAGTTGACAAGCGGAGGCGAGGCTTCCTGTGGGCAGGTTCTGACAAAACATCCGGAGCTCGGAGCTTGGTCGCTTGGCCGCAAGTTTGTGATACAAAAGACAGTGGGGGGCTCGGCCTCAAAGACTTGGGTGTTCAAAATATTTGCATGCTGCTGAAACTCATTCACAGGTTACACCTTCAGCAAGAATCGGCCTGGACTACCTGGGTCCGAGGCAATGCAAATGTGGCATCTCTCCAAGGGGGCCTTCATGGAGACCACTGGGACTCCTTGCGATCGCTCCTGCCAATATACAGAGCCATCACCACAAAGGCCTTGGGGGACGGCAAGTACCACCTCCTTCCGCATGACGTGCCGTGCGGAGAGGACACCATGGCTGATCGCTTTCCTCAACTCATGACACACTATGCCAACACTGAGATCACAGTCCAACAAGCAGTTCAGGGAGCCCTGACGACAGGCATCATGCAGCGGCGATCTCCAACAGCGATAAGTCAGCTAGCGGAGCTACGTGCAATCGTCGAAGCCGTCCAACTGACTGATTTGAAGGATCGGAGGTTAAGCCCGATGATCAAAGCAAATGGTCAGCTGAACACCTCGCTCCTATACAAGGCGCTCAAGCAAAACGATGAGCATCACGATGCGTGGACTAAAGTGGTTTGGGACAACAAGGCACCTCCCCGGGTGCAGTTCTTCACCTGGCTCATGTCAAGGGAGCGGATCCAATGCCGAACGAACCTCTTCAAGAAGCACATAGTTGATAGCACAACCTGTGAGGTTTGCCACATGGCTGACGAGACAACATCGCATATCATTTTTGGGTGTCCGGCGGCCAAAGAATTCTGGGATGCTGTGAAAATTGAGACTCATCAGACTTGGGACATAGCAAGACTGCGAGACCTCATGGCTCCTCCTCACATCCCAAAGAACAACTTCAGGACCTTCCTGCTCCTGTGTTGCTGGCACATTTGGAAGCGTAGGAATAACCTAGCCTTCCGAGGGGAATGGACGTCCATTCAAACGACCCTGCAGGCATGTCGTTCGGAAGCGCGACTGTGGAAGCACCGATTGCCAAAGAAAGAACAGCAAACTGCAGAAACTTGGTGTGATATTCTTTTCCAGGCAATGTAAACCATTTCAGATGTTTGTAAACTTTGTGAACTTTGTACTATCTGGCTTCATGGCCCAATGATCAATATAAATCAGGTGGGGGATTCTCTCCCCCCGTTGAACGATCAAAAAAAAAAAAGTCATTTTAGCTATTGAGGCCGGCAATTACCTCACTGTTGATGTGTCGCCGAGCAGGCTAGAGTTCAGCACGCAGGGCCAGAAGGTCTCGTTCACCGTGACGGTGTCCGTCGCGGCAATGGAGGAGGGCAGGGTCCATTCGGCCGCCATTGTGTGGCACAACAACGAGCATGAGGTGAGGAGCCCCATAGTGGTATACGCAATAACGGACGACGACTCCCAGGAAAATGGAGTTTAGACGAAAGGCAGCTGCCATCAATGGCTTGTGATTTATGCAATGGTGTCAGAACAAACCTTCCTAGTTTTTTCAAGCAATAAATAAAGTCACTAGTGTTATATTTTGACCCTTCAATTTTTCATCTAGATCTCTCCACTCCTACAAAACAAGGAAGAGTTTTGCAATTAAACCATTGCACAGATCACAAGCCTTCGATGGAAGCTCCGTCGCTGTCTAAATCCCATTTTGCTGGCAGTCTTCTGATGTTGTGTATACCACCGCCAGGCTCCTCACCTCATGCTCGTTGTTGTACCGTCATGTGGTACAACAACGAGCATGAGGTCATGAGCCGGGAGGTGGTCTACACAACATGACTCCCAGCTTCCCTGAGAAATGAGGTTTAGACAGTGAAGGACCTGCCACTGAAGGCTTGTCATCTGTGCAATGGATTTAGAATAAAACTCTTAGTTGTTTCAGCTAGCAACAAATAAATCAACACGTGAAATTATTTTTTTAATGCTCCAGAACAAGTCTGCATATATTAATAAGGAGAGTAGAAGATTACAGGCGCAAGCGGCGCAAAACAACTTCTCAAGTTAGACAGACTATCAAGCTAGGCAAGGAGGACTAAACGGACTACTCACATTCTAAAAACGACCAATGTGTATCCCACGCGACGGGCTATTAGCTCAGTGGTAGAGCGCGCCCCTAATAATTGCGTCGTTGTGCCTGGGCTCTACTAGCTGCACAATCATGGGACCTCCATCATGTCAGTCCCTATCTCCGTTGCAGTTGCAGCTAGGGTCTTGCAAAGCTCCATGTCGTCAAGATTCGCCACAGTCTAATATTGCCTTGATTGCCTTCTCAGGGAGGTCCTGACGAAAACTGTCAATGTACTCTATGACTGCCGCATCTGGCGCCATTGACTCACAATTGATGAAGTCCAGCTCGCGCATAAGCTTGAGTTGAGCACGCTAGGCCACCGGCACGGAGGAAGGACGAGTGGGCCTGACACAAGTTGGAGTGGTTGGGAGCTAGAGTCCTTCTATACTCCCTGGTCCTCGACGTGTTGGCCTGCTTCTCAACAGCTGGAGGTGAGGCCGACCTTAGCAGCTGTTCATGAAGTTTCCAGAACATCATCTCACATAAGGAGTCGCAAGCACTGGTGTCCTCTCTGTCTCAGTGCATCCCTCGCATCCTATGCTTCCTGGCCCTCGTCCTCCGGGGGGGTGTGGCAAAGACGGGAAGCTCAACCACTATCCGTGGGCCATCTCCTAGTGCCCAATCTCATGGGATGCAACCGGTGAAGGAGCAACCGCCAGCAATGCTCCAACCTTTAGAGAGGCGACAGGTGCGGGAGGTGGGCACCCAGCCCAGCAGTTTTGGAAATTCAGAGGGTAGGATGACCGGTTTCAAAAACATTGTACAAAGCATACTATATTTTCACTTATAGATCTACTCATGTGAAGTCCAACAAAATTATTTTTTTTTCTATTTTTTTATGATTTACTATGATTTTTTAAAATATTCAGCGGAAATAAATAAAATAGAAAAATAAATCTTTGTTACTGTAGCAAACCCGCCGTCCAAAACCATCGCCCCATACGGTTTTGGACCCAGATGAGCGGTGGTGCCGGAAAAAGTTCGTGGACCCAGATGAGCAAAATAAAAGTTCATGGACTCAGAGTGAGAAAAAGTTTAAGAACCCATGGCACATTTCAGTCTTAATCAAATTATCCCTTATATAGTTTGCCAGAAAATAGAACACTTATATTTCTTTAAGTAAACAACATTTCCAAGGAAATTAATGGTGGTACCAAATAGATTTAGCTTCCAAAGGCCGAAGCCTAGCTAGTTTCTTCATCAGTCGTCACTGTTTCACTGCTCCCTGCGCCTGCGCATACGCACGTCTCAGCACACTGCTCAGGTCATGAACAGAGAACAAACAGAAAGCGACGGAGCAACCAACGAAGCTATGCAAGTATCAGTACACACTATATACAGCGCTGACTATATACGTACGGAGCTGTCTCGATGTATATGCATACACAGTCAGCGTTTGTGAGTTTATTCGCTGAACGGCCCCAGGCTTCTTCGGCCACGTACAATGAGACTGCCCAATATGCTTCGTCTCAGTGTTTGTCTCCTCGTCACTCTCTTCACCGTGAACCTGATCTCGGCTGATACTGGCAGCGGCGATGGCCGCAACCGCGAGGTCTCTGCTATGATCTGTGCGAGTGCGAGCATGCATGCATGGCTACTAGCTGCAGCATCTATCATATGCATATATGTGTGATCGCATTGTTTGTAATTTGCAGGTCTATATCGTGTACCTGGGGCACCTACCTAGCCCTGATTCTTCCGATGAGCCCCAAGGTTTTGCTGCTGTACAAGCTGCTCATCACCATCTGCTGAACCAGGTCCTGGACGACGGCAGGTCTAATCCTATTTTCATTGACCCGACCTACTCCTATATCACTTCACTATACGACATCTCATATATAACGACGACTGGCGATTGCGTGCTATATATATATATGTGACCTTGTCGTGCCATTTAATTTGCAGCTTCATGTGTCTGCATGCTCGAGTTGAAAGATAAATGGAAAAACAGGCTTCACCATATATATTCATGTTTTAAATCTCTGGTATAGCCTCCGCTATCTCCGGCTATAACTGTTGAGAAGGATTTAGATAAGGTTTTTCATGTATAAGTTAGCTCTTGGCTGCCTCTAAAGCCTGATATAGCTGGCTATATAGCATGTTTTGAGACATAGAAAGCTAATGTCTTAGCCGGAAATTTAAAACTTTGATATATATATATACAAACCAATCCTATTGTTAGCCGGAAATTTAAAACTTTGATATATATATATACAAACCAATCCTATTGTCTTTTTGTAGCTATGCTTCGGACAGGATCCTCCATAGTTACAAGAGAAGCTTAAATGGTTTCGCCGCCAAGCTAAGCAAAGAGGAGGCACATATACTATCTGGTTTGTGCAATTAACATGCTCTTCTTGTCAATCATTTTCTATAGTGATTGTGCATTATATTATTGAGGTTTGAGACCTATGTCACAAGATGAATAGCTGGATGAACCCAAAGTATATGAACTTCAAATTGATATCTATGGTATAAATTGTAAAACAAGCAAGAATAGCACTATATCTTATACAAATTCCCTTGTTACCGTTAGGTATGAATGGTGTTGTCTCCATCTTCCCAAGTAGGACCCTCAAGCTTCTGACCACAAGATCCTGGGACTTCTTAGGCTTCCCTCAAACGCCCATTGAACAGCTACAACTGGAGGGAGACATCATCGTCGGCATGCTCGACTCGGTTTATGGCCTGATTCTCCATCCTTCTCCGACGAAGGCTTTGGCCCACCGCCGAACAGGTGGAAGGGTACATGCCACAACTTTACGTGCAACAAGTACGAAAAAGACACTTTCTTTTTAATTTCTAGCTAGCTCAAGTCCTTAGTTGTTTGAGCTTTCCATTATTTTTTAGTTATTTTTCTCATTCTAGCAAAAGCCTTATTGGAGGAATAATTCAACTCACTTTCCATTAATCAATTGAGGATATATGTAGAGATTACATTGAGATTTGGAGAGGTATATATATGAAGCTAAAATAGAAATAAAAAGCACTACAACCTTTGGCATGCTAATGTAAAAAAAACCCTAATATGCTAACACCCCCCCCTCAATTGAATGCTGACAACGCTTGGAGTGGAGAAATTCAAACTGGAATGAAATTGGTAAAAAGAGATGTAGGAAGGCCTTTGGTCAACACATCGGATGGAACATGAAGAACACGAATTTCCGTGTGGCAACCTTGTCTTGGATGAACCGTAAATCCATCTGAACATGTTTGGTACACTGATGTTGTACGGATTGGTTAAGAGATAAATGGCGCTGACGTTGTTACAGAAAACCACAGAGGAATGCCAAGGATTTGGCAAAGCCAAGAAATTTCTGCAATGGCATTAACAATAGCTCGATATTCGGCCTCAGCACTAGACTGAGAAATTGTTCGTTGGTGCTTCGAGGACCATGAAATCAAATTGTCCTCGTAATATACAACATATCCAAAGTTGGAGCATGAGTACCAGGGCAACCCGCCCGGTCAGCATTAGAGTATGCAACAGGATCAGAAGTAGAAGACCATAGTATATGAGACTATAGTCAAGAGTCCCTTGATGTAGCGAAGGGCACGCTTAATAATGGCAAGATGAGGCTTAGGAGGATCGTGTGCATATATATAGACAAATCCGCTGCATGGCATAAGTGATGTCCGGACGTGTAAAGGTAAGGTACTGTAAAGCACCAGCGAGGGACCAATAATGTGTCGCGTTGGCGTCAGTTGGTCCCCCTGTTTTTTTTTTTTTTTTTTTGGGGATGACAAACATAGGCAAGCCCCATCTCGTCCCTTTGGGTATGATACCATACTGGTGGAATATTCAACTCAATTTTCATTAATCAATTGAGGATATATATAGAGATTATATGGGGAATTGAGAGGTATCAAACTGAAATAGAAAAAAGCATGCACTACAACCTTTGACATACTAATGTAAAACGATAATATGTTAACAAGTTTGTCAATAGAACAACACAAACTCATGGTTTGACAATGGCGTGACATGCAGTAAAATCATCGGAGCACGTGGCTACGTCGGTGGAGCCAGCAGCATTGGCAAGTCGCCACTGGACATTGATGGCCACGGCAGCCACATGGCATCCGTCGTGGCAGGGCGTGAGGTGGCCAATGTCAGCTTCTATGGCTTGGCCGCCGGCATAGCTCGAGGCGCGGTGCCCGGTGCCAGGCTCGCCATCTACAAGGTGTGCCAGGGGCAGGACTGTGACGACGCCGACATCCTCGCAGGGTTCGACGACGCCATCGCCGATGGTGTGGATGTGATCTCCATCTCCATCGGGGGCCGCTTCCTCCCATATGAGTACTTCAGTGACGTGATAGCCATCGGCTCTTTCCACGCCATGAGGCATGGGGTGATTACGTCCGCGGGGGCCGGGATGTAGGACTCGATCCTGAAGGCCGTGTTAGCAACGTCGCGCCGTGGATGCTATCTGTGGCAGCGAGCAGCATTGACCGTCATTTCGTCGACAAGATTGTTCTTGGGAATGGAGAGACCATAGTGGTCAGAAATGAATTAACCTGAAGTCGACTATGTTCTATGCTCGAATATCTTTTTCCTCTCACTGAAATCAATATGTTCATATGACAATTGTGTTCTTCTCTTGCAGGGAGCCTCCATTAACACCTTCCCAACGGTCACAAATGCCACGCTTGCATTCCCTGGTAACGGGTAAGATGGTAATGACACATTGTATATTAATTCAATACAAATGACAGTGAGCGTTAGAAAAACAGAAAATTTGCACAAATTACTAGCCTGCAGTCTAGTAGCACGGGTTCATGGACTAATTATGCCTTATGTCATGGTTTCCCTGCTGTAACGTAGGTACTGTGGCCGAGATAACCTCGGCGGATGCAGAAGCAAGATCGTCCTTTGCCCGGCAATTAACCATGGTCCAGACTTGGGTGTAGGTGCTCTCTTGGCAGGTGCAGCAGGTATGGTAACAGTCGACAGTGGAACTGACGACGCCTTCGCTCTCCCTGTCCCTGATCTCGCGGTATCTCAGGACCAATTCGATCAAATCATGGCGTATGTCAACAGCACTAGGTAAGCTCACACTGGCCATATTTATACGTGCTTAGTTCTCTACAATGTATCTTAATACTCCAGTCACTATAATACCCGGGGTGTCCTTTACAGTAATCCTGTGGGTACCATCGACCGCACCGAGGTGATGGCCAATGCTCTAGCTCCAGTAGCCGCCTCCTCTCCACCAGGCCCCAACATGATCACACCTGGGATCTTGAAGGTCCATGCTAATGCTTACATACAAACATATGTAGTCACTTCAGTGCTTTCTATGGATGCACACTCGTATCACCTTAATCCATGTATTCCAGTAGTACAACAAACACAAGAGTAGTATTAGCTGAACTTGAGGATACAAAATCCATATAGGAGCCAATAAAATTTGCAAAATCATGAATTCATGATTTTGTAGGATATATGAAGCAACAAAAGCCACCATAGTCAATGAAAAGGTTTCAACTAGTTATATATTTAAAATATACAAAGGTGGCACACAAAGAAAAAAGATGTGAATATCAATGAAGTTATTAATCAACGCACTAAAATAGTTATTAATAAAGTTTATGATAAAGAAACATAGGCACAGTCGCACAAGTATCTCTCTCTATATATATATCTTAGAAAATAAACAAAGATAAAACATACAATTTCTTATAAATGATTCATTATTAGCAACAGTAACTAATACATGTATCTACTAAAATTCTATTTTTAAGGCAGTTAATAGTCTAGTAGTGTCATGAAGCAAATTTCTACTATACGTCCCAATGCAGCCGGATCTCTGCGCCGGGGATTGACATCATAGCATCATGGTCACCAACAATCTCACCTACGGGCATTCCTAACGACAAGAGGAAGGTTCATCATGTCGGGCACATCCACGGCATGCCCACACACGAGCGGGGCCGCCGCCTATGTCAAGTCATTCCACCACGACTGGTCACCAGCCATGATCATGTCAGCTCTCATCACCACTGGTACGGTACAACAAACCTTATATCATCCATGATTGATCCCCTCTCATGTACACAGAATCAGCACTAGCTACTTCGCCAATCCGCACTGCCAGTTTTCTTCATTTGTAAATCTACTGGGTGCATATTTCGTAAAGTTTGCATCTGAGGAGAGGGGCCTCCGTCCCGTCCCGTACAGGGCGACTTCGGGAGGCGATTCAAACCGCCGCCTCAAGCTCCCAGCGGAGCTGTTCCCAGCCGCTGCTGCCGGCCCGGCCGTCCTGCGGCGGCGGCGACAGCGGGGGCGCCCAACAAAGCCACCCCGCAGCACCCCCTCCACTCCATTCCCCCTTCCTCCTCTCCCCTCCTCTCTTCCTAATCGAGCTCAAGTTCTGTCGGCGCCGGTGGTGAGCAAGTTGGCCTGTCCTTGGGCCGGATCCGTGGCCTCTCGCTGGGTCCACGCCTCCGCTTCCGGATCTACCCCCCACGGTGACCTCTACGCCGCCGCGGGTGGCGGCGGCGCTTTGGGCGATGCCGTGTCACCGCCCCGAGACCGGATGGCCCGCGGCGTAGCTTCTTCGGGCGGGCGTGGGGGCGACAGCAACGGCGCTGGTGACCCCGCGGCCCGCCGCCGCGAGATCCAGACCGAGTCGGGCTCGGGAGCGCGGTGTTGGTGGGCCTGCTGCGCCACAAGGCCGCATGGCCCACGGGCGAGGAGCCCGCGGCGACGGCGCGCCAAGCCGCCGCCGCGCCGCCGCCATGGCGCCCCCCGGAGGAGGAGGTGCCGGCGCCTCGCCGCCGGAACCCGCGGCTGCTCAAGGGGCCCAAGAAGGTGTTCATCACCGACGACCTGCCCAAGAAGGCCACCGGCAAGATCCGGGGCCGCATCGTGTCGCAACACTTCGCGGTACCGGCCTCCGCCAGGTTCCTTCCCCTTCCCCATCTCGATCCAAAGTCTTGCAGTGTGATGGATGCCTAGCAGCGAGCTGCGCTCACGCGCAGCCGGTGAAAAACCCCGCCCGGCCCCATCCGGGCGGGCGGTGATGGCATAGACCAAGGCCATTTACATCCATGGAGGCGCTGCCGAGGCTCCTCGCCCCCGACAGCGCTGATGGAGCTCGCCGTTGCATATCCCGCCGCTATCCTGGTGGTGGCTAGCCAAATCTGGCCCCGCCAGTTGGCCGAGAATCAAGGCGAAAGCCTTTCCGGATTCGATCCGTCCGACAACGATGGCGCTTTTTGGCGTCATGCGCCCTTGGAGGCGTTGTTGAAGATTCTTGCTATCGCTAACCGCCGATTGAGCCGCGTCTTTGGGTGTATCCCCTTCGCCCGCCAACGGCGGTGGCATCTCGCGGATGTCATTTTTCTTGTTGAAAGTGTCTTAGCTGCCCCCTTGCCACCACTTTGAGCTCTTCCCTATCCTCCTCACTTCCCTCCTACCTCTCCCGGTGTCCCCTTCCTCTCCACGCCCCTCCTTCCCGGTGCTCCCCTTTCTTCCTCGGTGTGCAAGGGTGAGTTTGGCCTTTGGTCCGGTCGTTGTTGACGTTCCGACGAGTGCCCTCCCGTCACGCCCCCACTTTTAATGGGTCGTTAATCATATGTGTTTGCGCGCAGATCACGCCACAAACACGTCTATTAGTACGAGATAATGGTAAACAGAATTAATAGTAAACCGAGCTATAGAAGTATAGGGGAAAAGGGGGCTTACAAGATGGCGACTTAAGGGTCACCAAGCCGGTTACAATATCGAGTTGGCCAACCGAGAAGCGGTGGATTAACTATGACACTGCCCGCATACTCAAAAAGTGCACTTGTGCATGGATGAAATCTGGGCTTCAACGTCCTTCTCTTAAGCAAACACCTTACGAACTCCTACGATACGCGGGTCTTCTATCTTGTCGCCGATCTTACCTTCATATGTGCCGATGTCCGTAAAATAGAGGGGTGAGTACAAACGTATTTCAAGAAGTCCCAACCAGGGGGGTTGTAATTATTAAGGGTTTGGGCCCTAGCGAGTCTCTAAAACTCTGCTCTCGCTAGTTCCCTGTTGTCTCATGTCATCACCGGTCATGGCAACACAGGTCGGCCATCATAAGTGTATGTCTAATCATAGATGTTCAAGCCTAGCACTAGCCCATTCCAAGGACGTGGCTATTCGAATAGATTCAATTAACTCTGCGGAGATTGTACAAATTTCCCCCACACGATAGGCACTTTGCCCTTACCATCGCGACTTGGCTTGGGCAGGGCCTAACAAGATCCGTACCCGCATGGGTGCTACCCCTAGGTATATTGGTATAATCTTCACCACGACTTCGGGGGGTTGGAAGGATGATGCATCATCCTAGACGTAGCTTCAATACACACTACGTCCGACATAGCTTCAATACACACTACGCCCGACGTGGCTTCAATACACACCACGCCCATGTGGCTTCAATTCACACCACATAATTGGAAGATCACTCAAAGATCCACGCCAACCGGACCATGGGGCCACTCTCCCCATGTCTCGCTCCTAATAGGTCGTTAAGCTCGCCCGGCCACCTTGGCTCCCAATTATACCTCAACCCAACGGGTGTGAATCAAGCCGTCCCCATCTCGGCGTGTGGTATCGCACGTATAATTGCACCGTAGAAGGTCTATGAACGGTCCTTAGGGGGGGAGCATCTCTCCGCGAGATTCATCCCCGATTGTGATTAGTCCACCTCCATGTAGACTATCACCACTCACCTTTTGTTGGGAAGGTTCACATTATTACTTAAGTTATATTATCGACAAAACCTAGCGAAGCCTCACGACATAGCCCATGAGTACTCCCGCACTCCGCTTGCCCTCGGTTATACTTATCTTAACATTGTATTAAATATTATAAGAATTAGGTCAGGTTAGGGGGTAAGGACTTGCCCGGGAGGTTCTTACAAATCGCAAATTGCGGCGGAACGTCTCTAGCTATCTTCGGACGGAAAACTCCTATCGGGTCGATGTAGAACTACTTGCCAAGATCGTTGATAACCTAGCTTGAACTAGAGCATCCAAAACAAACATAGAACATTCTGGTGGCAATGGGTTAGATGCATAGAGCTAGATTTTAGATGAATTATGGAAGTTGTTTCACCTTGCGAAACGGAGTTAGTATGCATGAGATATGGATTTTATAATATTAATCCCTAATTAAATCATTAGGGTAATATTATAATATAATTTTATCATGTAATAAAATTAGAACTAATTACATGATAAAATTCTATAAATCAAATAATGAATTTACAAATTTTCTGGGAATTTTTTGACACGGGAAGGTCTATTTATAAAACCCCGTGTACAATAGCCCAGGCAGTCAGTAGCGGTTTACAAGTGTACACGAAAGGCCTATCTACACGTGGGCGCCACGTGGTCCACGTGGGCGCCACGGTGGCTGCCACGTGAGGTGCCAATTGTGTAACGGGGTCGCCCGGCTGGCCCGTGGCGGAGGGGAACGGCGGGCGACGCGGCCCTCCCATTCGCCGACTAGTGACTCGTCCCGATGGGATAACGGTGTCACCGGTTTGCCTCCGGTCCGTCGTTCCTACGGCGGCGCCCTCGCCGAATCCGGCCGGGAAGGCCTTGCTCTTGCCCGAAGTTCGCCGCAGAGGGTCCATTGACCCCTGTCCCGAGCCGGTCTGGGTAGATGATGGCGACGGGTGGAGCTCCTTTCACCTGGCCAAGCGGCGAGATGGCGGCCCGGCGGTGGCGTCCGACCACCGGGTGACTCGGGCAATATAGTAGGCCGTTAGGGGCGCAATCGAACGAGTGAAGATGGGGAAGCTTACTAACCCGACCAAAGATGACTCAGAGGACCCTTTCTTTCGAACGCCTAACCCTAGGCTACCGCGGGCGCGGCCGATTTGGGGCAACTTGGATTCCTCACCCGAGAGGCGGAGAGAAGGGAAGAGAGGGCGAGCACCGGCGCTCGAGGTCACCGCGGAGCTTGGAGTGGAAGGGGCGAGGCGGATTGGTGGTCTGGTGGGGGTTTATAGGTCGCGCCGCCGTGTTTCCTCCGGCCGCCGCCGAGATATTTCGCCGCGGGCGGTGATCTTTTCCGACCACGCCCTCGTTCCCGCGGACCGCGGGCTGGTGCCCTCGAGCTGGAACGCATCGCGCGCTCCGGCGTGAGCTGGCCGCCAGGTTGCTCGCCTAAGGCGGGCGACCGTCGTTGCCGCCCCGCCATGGCGGACCGCCGCCGCTCAAGCGCAGCCGCCGTGTGTCGCTTGACCCGCGGTCCCAGGCGTTTGCGTGCCTTTAGGGCGCGTGCCACGTGGTGCTCGCGGTCCGCCGGCAGGCTGGCTCGACGCCTGTCACATCAACCATTGGGCGGCGTACCGGCACGGCGCCACCGCACTGCGGTGCGTTGACGCTGGCCTCGCGCGCGTCGCCCTGATCCGGAGGGCCCGCGGCGGCTTTCGTGCACTGTCGCCGTCCCGTACTTCGTCCGTGTAAGGTGGGAACAGCGAGAGATGTCGGGCGGGCCGATTTGTCGTGCTAGGTGCGGACGGCGACGGAGGTGACGACATGGTGGGTCCCGCTGTCGGCGAGGGGGGAGGGAGAGAGGAGTTGGGCTCGCTTTCCTTCTCGGCATGGCGTTGCTGGCCTGCTCAGCCCGCTTGGTCGCTGGGCCGCCCGTCTGTCTTGCTGGAAGGTGGGGGAAGGAAGGACGCGGCCGTGGGCTTGTTGGCCTGGCCTTGGCCTTGGGGCCGCCCATGCGGGCCGGGAAAGAAAGGAGAGAAAGAGGTTTGCTGCTGGGCTTGGACGTGGAATTGAGCCCACGAGCTGTTTCCTTATCTCTTTTCCTTTTCTATTTTCTTATTTCTCCCTTTTCTTTCTCTTCTTCTTTCTTCTTCTTATTATTCTATGCGTGTCACATATATTTATGTTGTAAACATTTATACAAGTACATGTATATTTCCATGATTCGTATTCATGAAAATATTTATCCAATTGTACGCATATAAATATTTACATATATAGGTGCGCACACTTTATCCCCCAATCTATCATTTCATGTGTAACATATATATTATAAATATTTATACAAGAACATTTATATTCCCATGACTTTTATTGCCAAGAATATTTATTGTGCTCATAAAATATTTATATATATTTTTGGTAAACACGAGTTTCGGTATTAATTTATTCCCAGAGGAAATTAATTAATTCATCCTCATGCACTATTATACTTCCATAATTTTAAATCTAGAACTTATCTTGCATCCTTTGCAACCATAAAGTTCAACAAGCAACAAACAAGATTCCTATTTTCTAGATGGTGAGAGTTTGAATGCAGGGGTTTTCAAAACAGGGTTTCGGTTTAGCGGGAAAATAAATCAAGTTTTAGTTGTAATTCAAAAAGTTCAAATTTTTAGTGATTTTTAAAATGATGCAAAAACACGGGTGTTACACCTCCTTTGGCGCCTCTGCTCCGTTGGTGCTCTCCTTGATGGTGCCAGAAAATCATATGCCGGGTGGAGTTTCCCACCGCTGCTGCCATTCCCCTCTATGGTTTCCTCCCCATGGACGGCGTCGGATGGTGGCATGTGGGGCCCGGATGTTCTGGAGGATGTCCCCATCAGCTTGAAGGGAGGTCGTGGTGTCCGGGCGATCGGGGTCTGCGTGCTCATCACCACTCTTAGTCCCCATTCCAAAGTTGGCCTCGGGAGAGAGGGCGGCGGTGGAGCCGGCGTGAGTTACGAGGAGTGGTGTAGGGCACAAGGGCCGGGGTGAAACCGGCGAGTATGTTGTTCGGGCGGTGGCATGAATCGAATATCGGTCGGCGACTTTCAGCTTAGTCCTTGATTCCCCTATGGTTGTTTTGTGCTATTGTTATGTTTTGTGATGTTGTAATCTCTCTCTCCCCCCTTCCCCTCTCTTGATGTAACGAACTATGTAACAAAGTGCTCCAATTTCACCCACCGGCTTGCCGGCATCTGTGAAATATAAGCAGGTGGGGATGTTTTTATCCCCCGAAGAGTTCTCGAAAAAAAAATCTATTCAATTCTCTAATTAAACGACTTGCAATGTCGCAATGTGCATGTGATGTTCATATATGCAGCCACTCCGATGAACACACCGGCAACTCCAGCAGCAATGCGCTCAAGCATGGCGCCGGGCAGCTCAACCCAGTAAATGCACGTGACCCTGGCCTTGTGTACGACGCATCGGAGAGCGACTACGTGTCTATGTTGTGCGCGCAGGGGCTACAATGCTACGCAGCTCGCGCTCGTCACCGGCACCAACACGACTCTTTGCGCCAATGGCATGACGATATCCAGCACTGGCAGTGACCTCAACTACCCAACCATGGCGGCACGTGTGGAGCTGGGCAAGAACTTCACTGTGAGCTTCCCACGGACAGTTACCAACGTCGGGGCAGCAAACGCCGTGTATGACTTGAAGGTCTTCTTTCCTATTGATGACCTCAAGGTTGATGTTTCTCCCACGAGGCTAGAGTTCAGCGCGCAGAAGCAGAAGGTCTCATTCACCGTGACGGTGTCCGGCGTGGCGCTGGAGGAGGGCACGGTGCTCTCGGGTGCCGTCGTGTGGTACTACAACAAGCGCGAGGTGAGGAGCCCAGTGGTGGTGTATGCAATGAAACCCGGGAGAAATGGGGTTTAGACAGCTGGGAATTGAACCAGCTACCTTCTTCCATACCCAACATTTGCATGTTGTGCAAGGGTCTAAGAATAAAACGTTCCCCTTTTTCATAGAAATGGATTGCCCTTATGTCAGACGGGGAATAAAATAAACTTGCTGTGAATTCTTCGACTTCAAAGGTGCATCCGCTTGTATTAAATTTGCTGTTACCTAGAAAACGAAATGCATAACCCTGTAATAAACATTTTTGTCTAGACTGTTGTTGTTGGAACTGGATCCACTGTACGAACCGAATGTATTCTTGGTCGCTATTCTTGGTACAAGCTAGTTTAACATATCTATATATATTCTACTCTATTCTATATCCTTTTTTTAAGAAAACTGTTGAGCTTTCTCCCCAGTGCAATATATTAAAAAGGCAACGTATCCTATGCTAACTAGATTCGTATGCTAACTATGCTAACTCCGATCCGGACCTCTCGATGAGCATCCGATGGATGGAGGCGTAGGTGGGTTAATTTAGCACTTAACCCCTCCCACCATTAGCTTTTCTAATCAAATTTTCTGGAAAGCACCCTACCCCAGCACCCTCACGTCCGTCGCTGTCACCCGTTACGCCTCGCCGCTTTATCGCGGAATCGAAACGAATGATCGATCTCCCATCGCGCTTCTACGTCGCAGCAGGGGATCATCTTCTGTCTTAAAATTCCTTTTCGCCTCCTGGTGAGAAGGAGGTACATGTCGTTGAAGATGAAGCCATTTCTCATTTGCTAAATCGTTCAGGTCATTAGAATGATGATCTCCATGAAGAAAGGGACCTGCAATTGACATCTGAAGCTTTCAATGTACTGATACAAGTCACCTTGCTGATTGACATGCAGTCCAATCCAGTTCCACAATGCATAAAACAGTGATTCAAAACATGGATACGATAAGCAGATTTTTTTTTTTCTGGGAGGTGAGGCGGGCACTGTGGCCAGTATCTGTTGTCCGTGATTTACACAGCGTGAACTGACAGACGCAACAGAAGTGTCCGTCTCAGTTAAACATTTCTGCCCGTCTTTGATATTTGTTGGTTTCATAGCTGTGGTAGCTAGGAAACAGTACAAGCGTCGTTGTGGACATGATAGGGAACAAAATGGAAATAGTTTAACCCCTAGCTACCTCCGATCATATGTTCTCAGAATCTGAGATAGGAGTTCTCTACCGAGGAGCTCACGTCACCTTCGTTGTTCCTGCATATGTGATCTAGTAGACTACACACAACAGAACAAACACAAAGCTACGGAGCATGCAACGCTCCCTGCAAGCTGTGCAAGTATATATATATATATATACTACACACATCGTACTGCCGGAGTTTATTGTGCTGAAGCTAATAAACAACAACAACCCAAGATTTTTTTTGAGGAAACTGAAGGGGCCGAAGCCCCTGAACCACCCAAGATTCTTCCATCACGTATGTGTACGACGAGCTAGACGACCCCAAAAATGCGTGGTCTCAGCATTTGTCTTCTTCTCCTCGCTCTCTTCACTGAGAGCGTGTGCGCCTCTGACTCCATAATCAGCAGCAGTGGCAACAATGGAGAGCAGGTCAGACAGATCATCGTTCTGCGAGCATGCTTGACTACTCTTCGATTTACCATGCATGTGATTCAATTCAGTGATTGCCCATATTTGAATTGCTTGTGAGATGTGCAGAACTACATCGTGTACCTGGGGCACCTGCCCAGCACGGAATCGGATACGTCGTCGGAGCCTGATGAAGCAGGCTTATCTACCATAGAAGCTGCTCATCACGACCTGCTGAACCAGGTCCTTGACGACGGCAGGTTCAATAATAGATTGATTTTCAGTTGGTCCTAACGTCCTAACATATATGGTATTCCAGAAGAGATTATGCTAGACTTTGTTGTGGCGTTTGGGGCGTTGTTTTGCAGCTATGCTTCAGACAAGATCATCCGTAGTTACAAGAGAAGCTTAAATGGCTTTGCAGCCAGGCTAACTGAACAACAGGCAAATAAACTAGCTGGTATGGATCCAAATCTTTTGCCCTCTGTGGTGGACATCTCCCTGTTGACTCATATTTTTTTTTCTTTCAAACACAAAAGAAAAACTCAACTTACCGAGGGTAAGACCACCCCCGGACATTGTTGTGATAGAGTAGTCCTTCTCACATACCGAGAAAACCCTGAACACATGTGTGTCACCGTAAGACAGGGCTACCCTGTGTGCACCGGCCCGTGTTATTGACCTGTGCTTTGGCCATAGAACACACGAGTGGTTTGTTTTACAGAGTCGAACCCACTACTAATTACAAACTATCTTAACAGACCCTTCAGCATGATATGTGTCACCACACAAACCATATATGCATGAAGCAATAAGCATGTCGATTCCTACTATACCTCAAACTAAAGGGCACCCACAACGGTCAGCAAAGCCACATAAGAGAGATAGGGAGAGGGCGGATCCACAGTATAACCATTGATGTCACCTGACATCAGTGACTTTGTACATATACCATTATAATACCAACGTATTATAGCAGAATATCATAAAGGTTTGACGAGATTATAGTTAGTGACAACAATGAAGGAAAATTCTAGATCCGCCGAGCACGGCATCACTTAACCTGGCGCGAGCCGCTAGAGCACTTTTTGACGCTAATACACATGTTCACATGAATCTGTCTACTCCCTTCTTGCACCACTCTATCTCAGTGACTTTGTCTTCCTCATGAACTTATGACAATGGCAGTGACGATGTGGAGGTGCTCCATCTGTGGCAGTTGAGATTGCTGGCTGGAGAGGGCAGGGTACAACAAAGTTTCGCACCCAGCTCAATGGGAACAACACATTGCTACAAAATTGATTTTAGGAGACATGCTAGTTTCATTATAGAAGGCAGTAACAAAATGGTCCCATCACCTAAAGTATGTGATCACTTTCGGGGGAGATCATTTTATTTTAGGAGACCAGCTAAAAATTGACCGTCTCATAAAATCAATTTTATAGACTTACAAGTCTTTAGTGGTGTCCTGCCTATGAAAAAAAGATGCATTTGTAAAGGCGGACCTAGAAATAGGACCGCCTCTATAAATTGCGCTAAATCTACTTGGCCCCTTAAGTTCTTTTTCTCTCTGTTTCACACACACATGGCATCCGAACCTCCCTCCTCTGTCACACACACCGGTGGTAGCACCGATCATCCATGTAGAACTCCACAGGTGATAGTGTTTCGGTACGGCTCCACAGATGGTGACGCTCGCATATATAGGGGTCCACTGATTGTGGTGCTTTGTTAGGGCTTCACTAGCGGCCACAGCGCTCACACAGGGTCCACCAACAGTGGTGCACTTATGTAGGGCCACCATCTCTAAGGCCCTCCACAGTGTGGAGTAGTCCCTTAAAGAATTGGGTCCCATAGTGAAAATTTTGGACTTGTTGGCATGTTGGAAGACCTTGAACAAGCACCCGCTGGACTATGCTTATGCAGGATCTCTCAATTACTCAATTCTTGACTTGTTGGCTTTACAATTCAGACATGGAGGGAGTCGTGTCAGTCTTCCCAAGCAAAACCCAGGAGGTCCAAACCACAAGATCGTGGGACTTCTTGGGCTTGCCTCAGCCACCGCAAGAAGAGCTGGCCTTGGAGGGCGACATCATCATCGGCATGCTCGACACCGCATATGGCTGGACTCGCCGTCCTTCTCTGACGAAGGCTTTGGCCCACCGCCAAGCAGGTGGAAGGGTGCCTGCCAAAACTTCACCTGCAACAAGTATAGAATCAAAGATCACAGTTTCTTTATATTAGCAGACAAAACCATGATTCACAATTACAGATGGAACACATCTGACGGCGTGCAGTAAAGTTATTGGCGCTCGGTCATATCAAAATGGGGTGACCACTGGCCTGTCACCTCTAGACGACATGGGCCATGGGAGCCACACGGCGTCCACCGCGGCCGGCCGGGCGGTGGGCAACGCCAGCTTCGGGCGGGCTGGCCACCGGGCGTGGCGCGGAGCCGTGCCGGGTGCTAGGCTCGCCATCTACAAGGTGTGCTGGGACGGTGGGTACTGTGACGACGAGGACATCCTGGCGGCGTTCGACGACGCCATCGCCGACGGCGCCGACGTCATCTCCTTCTCCATCGGGACCAGGTTCCCTCGCGAGTACTTCAACAGCCTGCAGGACATCGGCTCCTTCCACGGCATGAGACGCGGCGTGGTCACGTCCGCAATAGCCGGTAACTCCGGCTCAGCGGCGGCCGCGCCTGCAATGTCGCGCCGTGGATGCTGTCGGTGGCTGCCAGCAGCATCGACCGCCGGTTCGAAGACAGAGTGGTGCTCGGGAACGGCAAGACCATAGTGGTCAGCCCTCAAAAACGTCGTCTCTGATAACATTCGATTGCATACAAGGCTCTACTTCTACTGTACTAAGTACTAACACTTATATGCATTGTGCTATACTTTCACCCAGGGATCGTCCGTAAACACCTTTCCGGCTATTAACAATGTGACACTCTCAATCCCCATCAACGGGTATAATTACCTTTTCTCTCAATCCCGCAAAAAGCTTTGCGCATATTTGAATTAAAGGATAAAATGTATCGATACAGGGGATGCCAATAGATTCCCGAGAAGATCAGGGAATCCAAGAAAAACTCTTTATAAACACTCTTGTTAAGTTGTCTAGCACTCACGGTTTTGTTTCTTTCGAACTGCAGATCTTGTGATCCAGATTATCTCGTTGGAGATTCATACAAAGGGAAGATCATACTCTGCCCTGTCGAGGATGGCTTTCGGACCAATATATCTGCAGGTCCACTCTTGGCTGGCGCCGCAGGAATCATCGCTGCTGGCGTAGCAACAGATGCCGCTTTCATCTATCCATTACCGGCAGTTGTGGTATCTGAGAGCCAGTTCGATGAAATCATGGCCTATGCCAACAGCACGAGGTAAGTTCATTTGCCGCGCCATAGCTTGTTCTCATATGACCATGAACTGAATGCTGTTAGTAGTACTCACACATGGCACATTGACCTTATTAATTCTTTGCCCTGATTTTCAGCAATCCTGTGGGTACCATAGAAAGAACCGAAACGACAGTGAACGCACTAGCACCAATTGCTGCTTCGTTCTCTTCTCCTGGCCCAAATCTGATCACTCCTGAGATCCTCAAGGTCATTCCATCTGCTCATAATGTTCTAGAGATCTTCTAGAGTAACTACTTTAATGATTTTTTGAAAATATATACACACCCTGCAGTCTTGATCTGTTTATAATGTTCATTTTCTAACATGAGAGATGACTATGTGGTATCTATGATCCATCTACAGCCTGATCTATCTGCACCGGGAGTGGACATCATAGCCGCTTGGTTACCGCTGTCAACGCCGTCAGATGATCCCAACGATCAAAGGAGGGTCCACTACACTATTAACACTGGGACATCCATGGCGTGCCCACACGCAAGCGGCGCCGCAGCCTATGTCAAGTCCGTCCACCGTGACTGGTCTACAGCGATGATCATGTCTGCTCTCATCACCACAGCCACTCCGATGAACACGCTGGGCAATGCCGGGACAAACGACCTCAAGTACGGTGCCGGGCAGCTCAACCCAACCAAGGCACGCGATCCGGGGCTTGTGTATGATGCATCAGAAGACGACTACATCGCCATGCTATGTAAGCAGGGGTACAACGCCACGCAGCTCGCAGTCATCATCGGCTCCAACACCACAGCCTGCTTTAATGGCTCCATCGTCGACAGCGCCCACCGCCGGTGACCTCAACTATCCGAGCATGGCTGCGCCGAGTGGAGCCTGGGAAGAACTTCACCTTGGTCTTCCCACGGATCGTCACAAACATCGGAGTTTCAGGGGTGGCCGCCGTGTATGACATGAAGGTAATTTTTACCAATCCAGCGGATAACCTCGTGGTTGCCGTTGTGCCGAGCAGGCTGGAGTTCAACGCGCAGACGCCGAAGGCCTCGTTCACCGTGACAGTGTCTGGTGTGGTGCCCGTGGCTGGCCAGGTCATCTCGGCTACCGTTGTCTGGTCTGATAATCAGCACAAAGTGAGGAGCCCAGTGGTGGTGTACACAGACTCAGATGATTAATAGAAATGACAGGTTTAGAGAGTGAAGGAGTCGTCCAACAAGTGGTAGAGATGTCTAAGGGTTTAAGAGAATAAATTCCTCCTGTTCATGAGTAAGCAGTGAAAAATCATGTGAAAGCGTCATCAAAAGATGCACATTTGTGATAAACTGATGTTTTCTAGTTGAGCAGTGAACTGTTCAACTTTCTTGATGGAGAGTTTCACCTTCCGGTTTCCAATATGTGAAACTTTGGCATGAAATAGGTGTCTCCCTCAATGCACAGTTTCATAGGCTCAAGGGTCCCACAACCTCTCTCTCATTGCATGGTTTAATTGCATAGTTCCATGGTGAAACTCTATTTCTGTCTCAATGGGGGTTTCACCCCGCTTCCAACGCATATGAAACAAGTGCCCCAAAGGTTTCACCATGGTGAAACTCTTTCCTTCTCTCTCCTAGCCATTTCATGCAAAAAGTAAAGTTTTGCTGATGTGGCGCTGTATTTAATGTGTATGAAACACTCATGAAACCCCCATTGAGACTTGGCCTAAGTTGGCATATCGAGGGGTCATATTTTCTCATTCCACAACTAGAAATATAAGAATTACATATCTACACTTCACATGACACTTTGCTAAACTTTATTTCTTTTTTAGTTGGTCATAATTTTTGGAATATTGTCTTTTGTAACTTCTATGGAGCAAGCAATGCACGGTTGAGCCAACACAAACGCAAAGGTCTTTCCCTCAGTCCTATCCTTTTTCTTTATCTCCGTGCCGTGTCGCCACGGGCGGCGCCCCGGGACGGCGCCGACCCGATCAGCCCGCGGTTTTGCTCGGGCCGAAGCTGGCTGGGTGGGACGAGGAGTCCATCCTCCTCGCCGCGATGGTCGCCGACGACACCCCCCGTCCCGCGAGTCCCGCCGCAAGAGGCGGGCCTCCACTTCCCTCCTCCGCCGGCGGAAGCGCCGGATCTAGCACCACCAGAAGAGGAGGCTCCGTGAGGCGCCTCCGCGAAGATCCCACCGGTGGTTCTCGCCGACGACGACAAGACGGACACCGCACTGCACGGCAAGTCGGAAGAGAAGGTTGTCCTTGTGAGCGACAAGGAGGCGTCACGAGAAGGCAGCGCCACCGGCAACATGCCGTGTATGGATCGCCTCCGGAGGAGCTCTTCGGCGTGATTTGCCCGAGATCCGCCGAGCCAACCACCACACCTTGTGGGCACAGCCATCTATGTGCTGCGGGTCTACATGGCGTAGGGCTTCTACATCGCCACCTACGGGCTCGGGATCTACCTCCTCAACCCCCATGGTCGACCCCCGAGCTCGAACCGGTCCCCGCCACCGCCGAGGGCCCAAATACTACCCACCCGGGGCTCCGATGAGTTTCTAAACCTCCATCTCCCGACTCCTCCTCCAGCGACTACCGGCGGCGGCCCGCCTGATCTCGCATCCCCCATGGACGGATCCGGTCCCTCCCATCGCGATCATAACGTTTTGAGCTTCGATCCGCCGATGAGCAATCGATGCCTCACATGGCCTCCGCCTCGAGCTCAAGGCATCCGTCGCCAACGCCCACCCCGCCCTCTCCCGATTAGGCTTTCCCATGGCTGGAGTAGTGGGCGCGCCCTCCATTCTACTGAGGACGGCGCCCATGGAGATGGTTGGCGTGGGGCCTCGTTAGTACACGTGGCGCAGAATCCCGGTCCACCGCACGCTTACTCCTCCAAATCTGCGGCGGAGGCAGCGCCCTTTACACGAGTCGGGCGGATCGATGATCGGTGGAGGGGCAACGATGAGGGCACACGATTTCAAGCGTGGCCGATTTGCCACCGCTTCGGGGGGGCTGTCTACATCCAATGAGTTTTGTCAAGTTCATTTTGGTGCACATTGTTCAAGGCGTGGTGGCTGATTTGAAGACTGCCATGAAGCGACATCGATATCTTTAGCACCGCCTTGAGTAGTAAACTCAATTCTTTTTTGGGCGTAGATCTTTAGTACATATATTCATGTACTAAAGTTTTTTTTCTTAGTTTTTGTAATAGGTTTGGCTGTGTGTGGTCGCTACAGAGGCTTTTGGCTGTGTCGCGTTACGTAGAGGCCGTAATGCTAATTCCTTTATCTAAAAAAAATACAAAGACTACATTGAAAAAATTCCATCATTTTTTAATTGCCAAACAAACATGTCCCTATCACCGTTCAACCTTACTTGTAGCACTAAGGCCACAAGATTGAACCATTCCTTTAAGCTATCCCCTACTAAACCCCTTCTGAAAGACACATTCAGCAGGGTCTCACTAAGCATAGTAGCAACTGACACCCCTTTCTTTCTTGCTATTCGGTAGAGGTTTGGGAACTTCCACATTGGTGGTTGTTGATCAATCCACACATCCTCCCAAAACCTTGTCCGGTGACCATTATTTACCTTGAATCTCCCAAAAGGTAAAAAATGTTTCTTTCACTTCCATCAGCCCTCACCAGAAATGTGAATCTCCTGGGCGTTTTTTTAGACGAGACAAACACTTGTCTTTGACATATTTCCTCCTTAAAACCTCATTCCATAAGCCATATTCATTGAAGGCCTTGAATAATCATTTACTAAGTAGGCATTTATTCTGAATTTCTAAATCTAAGATCACCAAACCCCCCATACACCTAGGCTCACAAAGCATATTCCATTTTGCTAGAAAAACCTAGATCGAAAGTAAACCAGTCTTTTCCATAGCACTTTAGGGATGGTGAAAAAAGACATCATGAACATGGGCAAACTAGACAGGACCGAATTCCCCCGAGAAGAGAAGCTTCCCTTTCCAACTACAAAGTTTCTTCTGGAAGTGTTCCTCAATAGCACTCGAATGCTTGTTCTTCAGTTTTCGATAATGCATAGGGATACCTTGGTATTTGAAGGGGAAAGTCCCCTCTAAACAGCCGAACATCTCTACTCGACTTTCATATATGCATTGATCAATGCGAACAAGGTTTACAACACAATGCAAAACCTTCAATATCAATATATTCCCTTTTCTAAAAAATGAATTTATAGAGCCAACCTCAATGTATCCTTTGGAAACAACGCCACCAAAACATATAACTTTTTGTAATTCCAATTGGAGTCTGCTAGATCCAAGCATACCATTGATTATAGAGTTGTGGTTATTAATATTTGTCTCTATCTTCTTGCTATAATTTTGTCTTTTATAACTTCTATGCCACACTATTCATAGACCTTTTTATGGAAGCAAAGGTAAAGCTTGGGTCTTCTCCATTACGACAAGAAATGCTTTGAGTGCCACGCCCTTGCAATGTTTCCCCTACACAAGCCTACGGAGCAAGCAATATAAATTTACATTGTTGAGTTACACCATGGTCGCTGCTTGCGGTGTCGGAAGCCGCAATGTGATCCATAGTTCACTTGTTGACGTTCTCCGCCATGGTGGAAGTCCAAGGGATGTCCAGCGGGTGTAGCGATCGTTGTCATTGTTGATGGTCGGCGAGTGGACGAGTGCGCGCCGACGCCGTGGGGGTCGTCATCGGCGTTGGCCTCCCCGAGGGCGTCATTGCTGTTCGTGGTGCCCATGGTAGCGTTGTCATTGTTGGCGATGTCTTCAATGCCGAGGGTGTCGTGTGTAGCGACATCGATGGAGATGTCGTGGTCGTTGGTGATGTCGTTGGCGCTCATGAGGGCGATGTTGTTCCCTCCTATGGTCGTGCCCGTAGGGGTGGCATTGTTGTCGCCGATGGTGCCGGTGTTGTCCAGGATGTCGGGTCGACAATGTCGATGCCGACGCCGGTTGGACGCCGTTGTGGTGCCCATAGTGACGTTGGCGTTCCCGTGATGTTCCTAATGTCGAGATGACGTTGCCGGTGTTGTAGGAACTTATCTAGACTATTGCTGGGGTCGCGCAACGTTGGCCTAGTTTGGTAGGCTTTTCGTCGAGTAGCTGGTGGACGCCGCTGGTGGCCTCCCCGATCTGATCTGATCTGGATCACAACAGCAGAGGCATCCTCGGGTTAGGCATGTCCGCTGCTTGCAAAGTGTCGATGATCGTGGAGGGTGTGACGTAGACGGCGCCCGGGGAGCGCTGTCGCCGTCCGGTGGCGCCCAAAGGCGGGGCGTCGTAGATGGCGGTTGAGATGACGCCGAGGCGCGTCACGTCGATAGCATGGCCGCGTCTGCGGCGTTGCTGCCGGCGTGGCCACCAGGTCGCCGTGGATGTCGATGAGGACATTGTCAATGCCCGTGGGAGCGCCGTTGATGTCGGGAGCATCCATGGCAGCGGCGGCGTCATTGGCGGCGCCCATGGCCGTGTTGTCCCTTGTACGCCGTCGAGGCGGGCTGTTCGCCGAACTTCCATGTGGGTGTTGAACAGGGCTAGCTTGGATCTTTGTTGCCGCAGCCGGTGTACTCGTGGTTATCCATCGGATTTTGGCGGCAAGTGATGGTGGTTGGAAGCCGCCGGTGGTGGGAATTGTCCTGGTCTCCTGGATACCGCCTATCACATATTGGTTGGATTCCGCGATCGCGGACACATTGGCGGCGGCCTCGGGCGGCGGCCGGGCGCTGGGGCGGTGCTGCCCTAGGGGCACGCGTGAGTAGGGGAGGGGGCGGCGGTAGCTAAGGCCGGCTACTACGAGAGAGAGAGAGAGCCGGAGACGTGGCTATTGGGTGTTACCCCACTACTACGCAATTGATTTTGCGGGTTGTTTCCATTTTATTTTCCGTGGCGGGCATTTGGGAAACCGCCACGGAAAATAGGTGGCCCGCACCTTCCCGGCCGGAGGAAAACCGCCACGGTTAATCGATTTTCCATGGCGGTTTTTAAAGAAGTCCGCCACCTAAAATCGGCCTATTAACCAAGGCGGGCTGCTTATAAGGCCCGCCATGGTAAATATCCCCGAGGCCCGTGGAGCCCAAATTAAGTCCAAAACATTTCTCCTCTATCGGGCTTATATAAATACCGATTTAGGGTTTCACTCCTCTCTCAATCTCTCGGACACTCTCCCTCTCCTCGCGAGATCCAGGCCGACCGCCCCCTCTTCCCTCTCCTTCCAGCGACGATGCGGCTTCCCCTTCCTCCCGGCGGCGGCGACGCAAGCTTCCCCTTCCTCCCGGGCGGCGGCGCGACGCGAGCTCCCCTTGCTCCCGGCAGCTTCCTTCCAGCGCGGCTTCCCCTTCCTCCCGGGCGGTCCGGAGCGTGAGGGTCTTGGCGGCGTCCGGAGGAGGGCGGATCCGTCAGCGGAGGAGGGCGGATGCGGCGCGGAGGAGGGCGGATCCGCCGGCGTAGTGGCTCGACGGGCGCGCCCAGGCATCGAGCACCCTCCTCGCGGCATCGAGCACCTCCGGCATCGACCGGCCGCCGGGGCTCGATCCGCGCCGTGGTGGCTGGATCCGCCGTGGTGGCTGGATCCGCCCGCCATGGTGGCCGGATCCGCCGGATTGGGCGGCGGCCTAGCCGGATCGCCGGTGGCAAATGCGGCAAATGGGCTCGCGACGGGCTGGGATGGGCTCCCGAGCGGGCTCGCCTTTTTTATTTTTTTATTTCATTAACCGTGGCGGGCAAAATAATCGCCACGGAAGTTGATGCATTTTCCGTGACCCTATGTGCGTGGCGGGCAAAAAAACCGCCACGGAAAATACATTTTGCCCGCCACGCAAGTTCTTTTATCTAGTAGTGCCCTTTAATTTTTCTAATTAAGATCCAACAGATTACATACCCTTTGTATTTATAGTCCGAGGGAGACTTGCATGCTAAGAAATATCTAGAAGGTTTCCTTTATAGATCGGAATACCTCTTGACAAAGTAATTTATTTCTTTCTCTAAATATTTTTTCCCTAAATAACTATTACTTAACGATGAAGCGAAGGATGACGGCGGCGCGGTGGCGGCAGCCGGCCGCTGGGCCTCCCGTGCGTGCGCACCTACCCTCTTGGGCCGGTGGCGTTGGCCACCTTGGGCCCCACCTATTTTGGCACATGACATATAGTCGCTTCCATGTTAGGAGCGCCTGTAAATAGAAAGGAGTTACAGTCGGTTGTTCCTCACGCGTGTCTGTAAGCTCACTAGAAGCTACAGTCGTCTGTTGCTAACGCAAGTCTGTTAGTTTAGTGATAACTAAAACACAATCACGTGGTTTGCACATCTATAAGAAGTCCTTATTATAGATACGTCTTGCTCACGTGTCCGTATTAAGCCCTTATTACATACCCTAGTACATAGACGCGTCTGTAATGACATTGAACACGTGTCTGTAATCAGCTTTCTTTTACAGTCTGAATATCAAACACTTGTGCATTTTTTGTGTCAACGACAAAAAGTTTATTTCTCATTTTTGGTGGCGAAAGAACCAAGTGAAAAAATACAACAACATCAACTGCTTCTGCTAGTAGATGTACAGGCCACAACATCAAGCCAAGCATATTCATATTGCATTTTCATTTACTCCCACATACTTATAGGACTGCAGACTGCCTAGTGCCTACCCAAGAGACTCATATTTCTCTCTTTCTCTAGTGCGAGGCTCATATTTCTACATTGTACATCTTATTCTTCATCTATAGTTTCCTCTTCCTCATTACTTGGAGCCTCTTTGTCACTATTCTCTGGCAGTAGAGTCAAAAAAAAAAAAAAAAAAAAGATGAAGTAGAAAATACAGTATACCTAAACTGAACACAGTTAACTTTCAGAAATGATGCAGATTGAAAGTGAAATTTGACAAATTAAATAAAGTTGTTTTTTGTGATTATAAATAAAAAGCAGTTATGTGATTTGGAATACATGTCAATGTCATTGGTCTCCAAATGGAGAGTGTCTCTTGTGTACATTACATACCACTTCCTTTCAATATCACCGTCATTTGTATATGCCTTGACTTGTTGGATATGGCTAAAGTTGCCCCACTCATGGTTGAATTTTCCTGTGGCTATGGAAGTCAGCAGCGATAAGGTGCGGCAGTCTATCTGCAGATGTGTTGGGTTGACACTGTTCAGGTATATATAGGGAGTATCTCCATGTCGTAATCTGTCAGCACAAATTTTTGAGGAGTGCAGGTAACCCCTCCAATACCTTCAACTTTTGGCACCCATAGGATGTACAGCTTCCACAACATAGGCAAATTAGCAATTCTCATCAGGTCAGGGTTGTCATACACTTCGAGCTGATCAATAACGGCAGCAAGGTTCTCCAGGGAGTCGAGCTGATCAATAACGGAATCAAGACCAAGAGGAATACACCTCAACTTACAACTCTGTAGAGGAAAACATTCCAACAAAGCCATGCCCCTCCATTAATTGATTTTCAGAGGCAGACATTTTTCCTCTGTAAATGACGATAAACAATGGTTCTGATTATAGGGGGATAGCTTGCCCCCCTCTGAAAATATTTTTTGTACTAGTGTGGTATGCCATTTAACTACTTTAGTGGTGCCAACAAATATCAAGATTGTTGTACCGAGGATCAAGATCAAAGCACGAGATTGACAATTGGCTAATCCTAGAACCGAATTGCACAAGAACAAATCAAGAACAAAGAGAAACCGAGCACTGGAACTGCGGGAACGGACAGGGTGACGGCGCCCCTTTTCGCCTCTTTGTTAAACGAGTACAAACTGGTTTACATCCAACCAAATGCACTAATCAAGTCTCTAGACATACGGCCTTTTATACCAAGGCTTACAACACTCACTTGTTAAATGAAAAACGACATAAAACAAGATACAAGGTGATGTCAGTGCAACTGCTGTTGGAGCGTCGGCGTCGTGGGCGCGCTCACCTCCCAGGAGCAACCGTCCGCGTTCCTGTGTCTAATGATTCAAATTCAAAACACTCCCGCCTTGCTGCTCACACTCAGTGATGCCACGTTCACAAACTCGCCACATCAGCAGGATTACCCCAACAAAGATTACTAAAGCTTTAGCACTGGAACCAATACACCCTATAACGATAATGAGGATACCACCAATCACATGCATCTAATTCAGCTGCGACAAGCCAAACGAATACACCCTTAAGAAATTTATACCTACTTACATCTGTGTTGCTTCTGGACCAATAACACTACCAGAGGGTACGTGTAATCCTCTTAGTTATGAGTTAAACATATAACCAATGCTTCCAGTAGTGACAAAACAGGTAGTATTCAGTTAAGCCGATTTTTTTGAAACCCACCAGGCTGATTTTGTAGCACCTAACAACAAATCATAGAAGTATGTCCACACTTCTACACGGCCAAATGTTCTTTTGAGTTTGCAACTTCTTTGCACAAATGATCACAACATGATTATAATTCCCTCATATGCATGCATAAGTCTTATTTATTGTAGAATCTCACTCAGGTATGATTTGAGTCACAAAATAACATTTATAAACAACACAACCAAAATACATTAGACTGAAGCAATCGCTTATGTTTTCTTGGAACAGCAGGTACAATGACAGCTTAATTGATGTTGGAAAATTTTA
The DNA here is from genome assembly GCA_015847255.1 of Hyparrhenia diplandra. Lineage (NCBI taxonomy): Eukaryota > Viridiplantae > Streptophyta > Magnoliopsida > Poales > Poaceae > Hyparrhenia > Hyparrhenia diplandra. The sequence goes on along the minus strand of JADLZK010011968.1, from coordinate 487,838 downwards.
AACTGAAGAAATAATTCCTTCTGAATATAAACAACTCAAGCCACTTTCTATTCAATAACATTTTATTCCTGCTTGAAAGATGAAGAAATAAGTCTTGAATATAAGCAGCACAGGCTTTGTATTCAATACTTCTTTATTTCTGCTCACAATTAGGATGGTGCTAGTAGCCAGCTTGTAAGGCGATCGGCTTGACGAAAAGCTTCTCAATCGTCAGTTTGTTGTACTTGCTGAATGTGAATGCATCATTCTTGTTCTGGTAAAAGGACGCCATGGCCATCGTTAGGTGGGCAACACGTTTCAAAATGGGAAGTAGTGTGCCACTCTCCATGTATGCTTGGTTTATGGTTTTCCATGCATCTTCAACAAGAGATTCTATCTTGGCAATTGCTTCCTCATCTGTTACATTGTGCTCATTGACATAACATTCGACGGTGGTTGGTATATCCATCTTGTTCTTCCCATTCTATCAGAAATATTAATTTGTTTTGTTAGGTTGGCATGATCATAACTATACATGCATGTTTATAAGTTCCTTTTTGTACCTTAAACGCAGCTAGGTCGTTGCCAAAGCGTATCACTAGACTAGAGGCCTGGACAGCATCAGTACATCCAATGGCCCATTTAAATGCTGCTTCTGTTGCCACATCATTCATACCAACAAGCAGCCCAACACATAACATGGGAATACCAGTAGTGAAAACAGACGAATCTGTATGTTCTTTAAAACTTGGAATGTAACTGCTGTGAAACCATTCAGCTTCGCGGAAGTAGTGCCCTGAAATTGTTTGAATCTGCACAGCAGAAGTATAGTATATGCTAAGTATGCCATCAATACAATTGCTCAGGGCACGAGTGGTCCATGCATAATGGCTGTCGGATAGGATAATACACGGTGAGCGAGAGTAGTAGTGATTCTTTTGGGTTGCTGCTACTCTAAAAAACATGGATCAAACTAGAAAACTATATAACAAAGAGACCAAGTAGTACAAACCACATTATGAAAGATTGTCTTTTTGATAACTTCATTTTTAATGTTTTGGTGAAAATATAGAGACCAAGTAGTACAAACCACATTATGAAAGATTGTCTTTTTGATAACTTCATTTTTAATGTTTTGGTGAAAATATGTGTGCACATGTAAAAGATGTGTAGAGCAGATGTATATATAACATAAACGGTATAACTTGGACCAAGACAAAAGAACTAAGGACAAAAAGACCATGTAGCTAGTACAAACCACATCATGGGAGTTTCTCTTTTCCATCAAATTTCATTTGAATGTTTTGTTGAAAATATGTGTACACATATCTAGATATTAATTAGCCACATATAGAATGATGTGCTGATATTGGTCACTAAATTTACAGTCTTAATATTATAAATATATACACTATCACTACTACTATATAAGTAATTTCTATAGATGGGCAAAACAACTAGCATAGGTAGTCTTGGAGCCGGCTTCTATCTAAAGGCCTCTGAATATGGGTCATTTCCAGAGACAAGCAATGAACAGTTTCTGAAACTGAATTCCTGGCATGAGTTGCCTAAAAATGTCAATAAAAATACTTCAGGCGTCATGAAGTGTAATGGAGTTTAAGTTGTCCTAAGTTTCACAAAGTATACAAAAAGAAATAATATTCATGACAAGAAATAGTATCATTGATACATTAGAAAATATATTTTATATTTTCCTATTTGATATGTTTCATGTTTACATTTCACACTATAAATTTGGTCAAACTCAAAACATTAGTATAACTTAGAATTTTTTGAGGAATCAGGAGGATCCAGGTGCTCCTATTGTAAAAAAATTAAAGTAAGAACAAAAAGTACAATACAAGCAGGGCAAAACAAACATAGCAAAAAAAGGGAGGTAGGATATCAGTATAACTTGGAATTCCTTATATGTTAAAAAGATGGTGTAACAATTTGTTTCTCAAATTGGAAACAAGCCCACCGTCTAATAACAAGCTAAAAAAATAATCATAAAACAAAGGAGCCATGATTCTTCAAATGAAATGGACATACACGCGTGTTACTATAAATCACAGGCCTTCTATACTGCCTATACATGCATATTGGGTTAATGCAATAGGAAAATCATCCCTTTCAATGCATCTTGTGAGAACATACAATTTTTAGATGCCTGTCTAGTTATATATATACTCCCTCCATTCCAAATTATAAGTCACTTTGACTTTCTAGATTCATTCATTTAGTTATGTATCTAGACATATTATTGTAGCTAGATACATAACTAAATGGATGAACCTAGAAAGTCAAAGTGACTTATAATTTGGGATGGAGGGAGTAGATCATTTTGATCTGTGGTCCTATATATCGATGGCTTTTTTTTATAGAAATAAATAATAATAATAATCGATATTAAATATATTTGGGTCACTACAACATGAATATCTGGCCCCTAGACGATCTTCAAAAATTTATCAACTGCAGAGTTATAGCTCATGGGCCTTTATGATTTTGATGTAAGCATTGATCTTATATGACTTTGTACAAAAAGTTATGAATTTATTGGTGTGGCTGATATTTTTTGAGGCGGTTCTAAGGAAATCTGCTACCGTAAATCATTAGCTGAAGACTGCAATTAAATGGTTTGGCCAAATGGGTTCTCATAAGTGATTATATTTGTGGACAAATTTATCCTTTTGTTTGTGGACAGAGGGGGAAGAAATTAATTTCCAGTTTTTTATGTCATCTGTACCTATTTTGGAAATATCGTTAGTTGTTTTTTATAAACTTTAATGGAAAGGTGATGATGACCATACTGCTTTTCTATAGTAGGCAACATGGAACTTCTGATCCGACTCCAACTCATCTTCCACCTCTCTGAAAGTGCTCAACAGCTTCACATAAAATTTCTTCAAGTACTCAGGAAGAAAAGACACACAACTCAGATCCCACCTGCAAGAACAGATAGCTGGATTAATTCTTTACCAAGCCAAAACTAAGAAAACAAATCCCTATCAGTTACAACTACAGGAAGAAACAACTGCACCTTAGAACTTCATGCAATCATATAGTACTCCCTTGGTCCCAAAATAGATACAGCTTAGCTTTCTACAAAGTTATTATCTACCTCAACTGATTAAGATTGTATATATACAAAAATGTAAATTATTATGATACGAAATATTTTTTTTGAAAGATACGAAATAATTTTAATTGGCATCATTATGAAATACTCATATATATATATACTCATTGTACGGACACATCTCATCTGTCCTACCCATCAAACTTAAAATGCAACCTAGTGTTGTGGTTGTTTTTTTACACCAAACCGAACTATGGACATTGCAACTGCAATCTGTGTGTCATTTTGCATTTGGTTCTACACATGGTCACAACTGTGATTATTGCACATTCTACTAAAATGATTGTAACGGTAATGTATATATCCCGGCCAGTTGTAATGGTTAAAAAAGGTCACTGCAATAGTCTTCATAAATCTAATTTTGTTTAGCATATTAAAACAATACGCTCCAAATGTTTCAAAAATTGAATGTATGTGTTGAAAGAAACATTGAATTTTAAAATTTGTCGTGAAAACATTTGCATGCAGGTAGTGCAAATCGTGGGGGTTGTGCAAACCAATATATATAGAAAGAGAGAGAAAGAAATGGGATCACCTTTGTATTGCTTCATTGAGCTTGCGGCTATCTTCTAAAGTTGCATAGGAATCGTAGGTGTCATCTAACAAGGATGTCAGTGCAAGAATCTTAGAGAGGGTCACTCGTACATGCCTGTGCTCTTGTTCGTAATACACCATATTGCACAAATAATAGCATTCAACCATGCTATCACGAGCGTAACTCATTCCCAGTTCGCTTCTAAGATCCTTCCACCACCTGAAATTGAGTTTTTGCTGTCGTTAGAAATATTTTCATATTATCTCTGCACCATGTATGTGTATATGCTTTCAATTTCAATTCTTCAACAAGCCATTCAATCACTTCAGATGCTTTATTCAATATATCGATGGGTGGATTCCCATGTTCGCTGAGAATAGAGGAAAAGGAATTACCGTTTCTGCTCTTTAGAAATGAAGAATGAGAAAAACATATAGAAGATTTTTTTTTTACCAGAGATTTGGTTTGTATACTATTTGAAAGATCATGGTGCCTCCAAGTACAACTTGTAGAGTCGATAAATACCAAATACTTTCTACTTTTAAAATTGACTTACTCAGAAACATTTTTTAGTTCCATCAAATGGAAGCGTTGCAAAAGCTTGAAATCCAGTATTGCAAGCTCCAATATGGAAGGATTGTACGCTTTCTCCTGCTTGTACTCTGAGATATACAATTGCGCTTCTACTCTCTTCGGTGTCCTTGGGAGTGGTATTTGTAGGGCACGCTTCACTTGTTCAGCTAATGGTGACTTCATATTACTTATCATTTCTTTCAGGTGATGCCTTGAAAACATGATAGCCTCTTCAAGGATAATTTCACCAGGAATTAAAAGGTGAGCTGCGTTATATAAGCTTAGCAATTCCCTTGGGTCACTTGTTATTTCTGAACTGAAGTACCCATCCAAACCTTTGAACTTGTTGAATTCGTCTGCAGGTTCCATGTTTATATCATAATCTATTACACAAATTTACTTAACTGAAACAATATACAAAAAATCTATTTTTCAACAGTGGTCAGAGCGTAGCAGTAAGTACCTGGAGAAACCCAAAACCATGTTGCCGGAGGAGTCGGAACCGAAGAGCAATATGATGAAGGCTATAGCCATTGAATTCCATACAATGGACACGCCTTAACACAGAAGAAATCTCTTCCTCAAAATGGTGATCTATACCAAGATGTTGAAGTGTGTCGACGAGGTTCATTGTTTGAACTACGTCGTTGCTCAAGACAAACAATCCTCTCACTGTCTCTTTCAGTTGATGGGCCCTCTTCTTCATCCACTCCTCGGACTCCTACAAGCATACAAATGTATAGTTGGTGCATCATCCTAATAAGTGCAATCAGCCCACCTCAGCAGTTTGCTATCACAACAATTTAATTGCCCTCGTTAATATGACACGTCATCCATTATCGTTAATTTATAATAGTATATTTCTTCACATAAGTAACTTGGTCTAATTTTATGCTAATTCATCTGAAATTTAACTCGCTCAACATCGCCTGAGGAATGCTTCTAGTTTACATAATAATACAAGACTAGAATCCACAGAGTGTGAGGGCGTGCATACGTGTCGTGAAGGCGTTTTTGTGAACATTTTTGACTATACTGTTGGCTAAAGAAAATATATATCCTCCAAACAAATAATACTATAACTTCCGAGAAAATTTTTAATGACTAAAAGGCCCATTATTAGTTAATATGGGTAAGAAACTGGGCACATCTTTTAACATTAACAAATCCACGTGCTGTTGGTCTCAGTCTCCCACCATTCACGTGTTGGTCCAACAGGCCCACAAAGTTGCCATGCATGCTTACATGAGTATTTCGTTAATGTATGAATATAGTTAAACTAAATTGGACTACAAATGAAGTTTTTAGGATTTCATCTCAGCTACAAAGAAATGATTGACAGGGTACCTGTCCCTATTCTCAAGAGTGTGTACAACAAACTGTTATGTTCAAAGTCCACTAATAAAATGTCAACACCATAGTGTTTTCTGAAACTAAAATCACACAACACAGCAGTATTTTCAAAAAAAAAAAAATCTTGAAAGGACTTTGTTTATCCATAATAGTACAAGAGTGTGAGGGAACATGCCTGCAAGTGATCGGAACTAAAGTTGATGAAGAAATCGCCCCATACATTTGGATGAAAGTTGGAGGCCATCTCTGAAACCAAACCATTAGAGGATTCCATGTCTTAGTGCGTGCACTACTTGATGTTAAGTTGCATGCACTACAAAATGTCAAACAAGATATGACCTGGAGATTCTTGCGTAGAACACACTACAGTCCCGGTTGGGAAACCCCTCTAGTCCGGGTTGGGGTTTCCCATCTGGGACTCCCATTCCGAGACTAAAGGCTACTCCGGTTCTAAGATCTGGGATTAGTTTGAGACTTCTACTCCCGGTTGGTATAATGAACTGATACTAAAGGGGGTTCGGGCCTAGACACAAAACAGTGCCACGTACGACATCTCTAATCCCGGTAGGTTATACCAACCGAACTGAATGTAACTTTTCTTTGTTTTCCTTTTCTTTTATTTTCTTTTCTTTTCTTCTCTTTTCTTTTATAGTTTCCTTGGAATGAATGTTGTACGCACATATTAAAATCTAAACTAATTAAGAATGAAACTAATTAGGAGCTTATATATTACAATGATCATCCTCATTCATCAAGTTCATACAAACCATAATAATTTAAAACAAGTCATTACAATAAACTAGATGTCCTACCCTAAAGTTCAACGGCACACTACATGTCTAAGTACTTCCCAAAGTTCACTGATTTTCGTGCATTATTAATTCGGTAAAGCATAGGTCCCTGATGTGGTATCCAAAAATATCATTGATGAAGAGCAAAGTATTAACTAGTGCACTTTACTATGGTAAAGTAAAATTAGAAGGAAAAATAATGTACGAAACCAGGCCTTGCAACGGAGCCTGGTGCTACGTATACTGGCTTCCTGTATGCCACGGATGCGTGTGTGCTATACGGGATGTGGGGTCAGGCGATCTGCATCCTGATGTATGCAGTAGCAATTAATTTGAGGCTATCAATTAATTTTCGTCTTTTCTTGCCGGAACGAAGAACTCTAAAATGTTTTCACTAATACTGTAGTAGAAAATATTTAATCACGGTGGCTTCAGTATTCATAATTACAAGATCGAGCATTGCAAAAGTACAGGCCGATATGATGATTATCCATCTCTACATGGCCTTTACAAACGAAACTATTGTAGGATATATTAGTTCGCGTTATTACCGTACACAGGAGCTTCTTTCTGTCTTTTGTAATTGTCGGTTAATAAGATGAGTAAAATCGAACTATTTCATACTGCTGCACAAGAAACAGATTCTCTTGCAGAGCCTATACTACCGTACCTGGGACAGTCGGCCCGTTATCAGCGTCCGCAGTCCTCATCTCACCAGCAGCCGCTGCCACAACCATCGTCCTCCTCGTCTCAGGGACCAGCCTGACGGCGGGACCACTTGGTCGTCCTCCCGGCCACCTCGCTGCTCCGCGGGTGAGGCCAGTGCCGCCGCCAGGCGTCCACTGCCCCTTTCCGCCGGTGGAGCACGACCGTGGAGGAGCGCTCGTGAGCATGGTGGCGTGGTTTGGTGGCTCTGGCCGTCCGACTGGCGACTGGAACTACATACGCGCGTCTCTATATATAGGGACGGACGAGGACGACAGACTCGGCTCGATCATATCGATGGGTGTAAGTGTTGGCTTTTCATGATGAGCATATTTCAAACATAACCCAATCGATCGACACGTTGTCTGGTTTAAGAATATCTTGCTCCTTGACTAATAATACTACGACCAACGTCCACTGCCAAACAACCACAAGGAATCTGTGTACGACCGTCGCCATCAGCAGCCACGTAGAGGAGTGACCAAAACTCTGCAGTTTTATTTGACGATCTGTTAGCTAGTCACCGAGCCGCGCTGTTTTCATCCCGTCAGCCATCTTTCCTCCAGTTAGAGCAACTCTAGTGGGGGGGCCTTATTTGACCCCCTACCCTAAAATTTGAGGGTTTTGATAAAAATAAACTCCAATGGAGCCCCTATTTGGGCTCTCATTTTCCATATGCCACCCCAAATTATAATCTCAAGACCCTAGATCCAGAAACCCCCAATTCCGTGGGTCCCACACCGAGTTTCCCGCTCACTCCGTCCCACGCTTGCGCACAACGCCGCTGCCTCCCATGCGCCGCCGCCGCCCTCTCCCTATCAGCCGCCTCCACGTGGAGCCCCCTCTCTCGAGGCCCCGTGCTGCCGCGGGGCCGGAGGTACGTACCATCGTGCCCATCATCGGGATGGTGTGGCGAGGAGTGCGTCCCCTCCTCCCGCCGTGTTTTGTTCCCCGCTAAGCAGCGGCGACCCTCTAGATGTCGCGCTGCCGCCCGCGGAGGTGCTCGGGGGCGGGGAAGCGCGCTGCTTGGCACGAGTGGGTGCGCGCCGTCGCCGGGACACAGCCAGAGCTTCTTCCCGTCACTAGGATAGCTATCCCAGATGCCGTGAATCTTGCGCGGCGGCGCAAGCCTGGCGCGAGTAGCACCACCAGCTCCCGGCACCGCTTCCCGACCGGGCTCGCATCCGGCTCCTGGACCTCGCCCTCGGCCCGGTGCTCAGCTCGGCCAGCCACAGCAGGACAGAGCGGTCAGCACGGAAAGGCTCTCGCATCGCGGTGCGTGGCGTGGATCCGCTGCAAATTTGGACTTGAGCGCCATCAGTTCGTCATCGCCGATGGTTGCCGGCTGGGACGTGCTCTCCGGGATGGGATGCAGCGCAGGGCTCATCGTCGTCGACCTGCGCCCAAAACCACGCACCACCATGGCGCCGGTCATCACCTCCGAGTCGTGCGTGCCTAACTTGTACAGTGGCACCGACAAGTCCACGGCTCGACAACTGCCTCTTCCACTGCGGCGGCGCGCGCGCTGCTCACCAACGACCCGGCGTTCAGCGGCGAGCCAAGATGGAGCTGCGTTAACGGGTGCACGCCAACATCGGGCGCCAACGGCGACGCCGCGACGCTGCCACTGTGCACCGCAAGGGCACGCCAACGGCCGTCTCAGCGTAAGCCTTAGAAAGGCGCTGCCCAAGGCCGGCGACGCGGCGCCGTCACCGAGAACCTGCAGCGCCTGGCGCGCGGATCCTCCCCACACGCGAGCTCGCGGCGCCGGCGTCCCCACCTCCTCCTCCGCAAGCTCCTGCTGGGCCACCGCAGCCTCCCCAGTCCCGTTCCTATCCGTCCAACACCACCACCGTGGGCATGGGCGTGGATGACGACGGCGCGTCGCCATCCCCGCAGCGGCGGAGGACGAGGCCGGTTTCGAGAGCCGGTGGCGCGGCCACCGGCTCAGATGTCGCGGCCGCGACTCACGCGAAGCCGGCCGGCAGCGACCGGCTTGGACAAGATCCAGAGTTCCTAAGTAGGTAGTGGGCTTTTCTTTCTCGACAAGTGGGTCCCACTTTAAGTTCGGGTACTCTTTCTTCTTTTACCACTGGAGTTGTATATCAATTTGGGCCCCTATTTTTTTTAATTTGGCATGCAAATGAAAATTTGAGGACTCAATTTGAGGCCTTCCACTGAGATGTTCTTAGACGCCGAAAAAGTTATTTTTCTGGAATAGAAATTTTATGTACAAAGAAAACAGCGTGCAAAAAAGAGAAAACAAATTACATGAAGAAAAAACAACAACCGAGAACAACGATGGAAGAAAAAGCTATGGCTGAGCAAGTATTGAAGCCCACTCGCCCTGCTTCAATCCACTGCTCGGCCTCTGCATGGATGACTCGCAGGAGTTCAGATGTCGATGTCGCAGCCACTCTGAAACATCGAGCATTGCGCTCCTTCGAAAACTCCTATGAGACCAACGCGAAAAGTGAATCCATGACTGCACGTTTGGCGCCGGAGAACAGACCACGAAGTCGCCTCCACCAGCATAGAGTGGAGGATGCTGGCTGAGGAAAATTGGTTTGGATTGCCGAGAGGATCAGGAACCAAACCTCCTTTGTCACTGAGCACTCGCACATCAGGTGATCAATTGTTTCCTGAGCTTGATCACAAAGAAAACATTCATCGTGAGCTTCAAGATGCCGAAAAAGTTCATGTACACGTGTTTCTTTATTCACAGTTTTCCCCACATGTGTCTGGACCCAGCGCTGCCTCGAACAGTTTCCGGCAATCATGTGTTTTCCCACGCATGTGTGTGGAAGTGGAAATCACAAACGACGCCATCACATGCTTCTTTATGATTCGATGAAGGAAAATTGCTAGTCAGGTCACTGGCATCGGAAAATTTATGACTCGATGACGGAAAATTGCTAGTCAGGTCATGTCGTTAAATTTATGACTCGATGACTCAAAATAGAGACCAGGGTCATTCTTCCCCAGCCGCCAGTCGTAGACATCACTAGTACCGATTCGATTTTTGCGAGCACAGGCCTGATCTTTTCCGTGGCGGGCACAAACCCCACCCGCCACGGAAATGATCAGGCTTGTGCTCACCGGGGCAGCCCTTTCACGTGGCGGTCGCCTTTAAGAGGCCCGCCACGCAAAAGATGATGTTAACCGTGGCGGGCGCATCGCGCCCGCCACGCAAATGTATTAAGCGCGGGCGGGCGCTGCGCCCGCCACGCCCTCCCTCCGTTTTTTGCGTGGCGGGCAAATTAAGGCGCCCGCCACGCAAAATCGCCGACGCCTATAAATTCTGCACGTGCGCCCCTTCATCTTCTCCACGGATCTTTCTCTTCCAACTTGTGGGGGGAGGTTTTGACCCAAATTTTGACAAAATCTTTGATTTGGGACTTTTGGCTTTGATTTGGGGAGGAAAAGACACACCATGGTCCGTAAAGGCCTCTTTTCATCTTACTTTTCCCTCTTTTCATCCCCCTCTAGATCTACATCTATGGAGGAGAGAGAAAATTGTCTTTCTCTGCTCTCATCCTCTCTTCTTCTTTTTTTTCGGTTTAAGTACTATGTAACGGCACTTAGCTTTTTGGAAGAGCAGGGGAGACAGATGGAGAGCGCCGAGCCCAATCGGATGTATGAGATGAAGAGGGTTGACGACGAATACTATGATCGGTGAAGATGTTTGTTGCTCGAGCGGCGACACAAATGAGATAATTCAACAGAGCCTTATTCGTCCTTACGCCGCTGCAAGAATATGAAAGCGTTCAATGACACCGTGGTGCGTTCTCACCTAATCATGCATGGCTTCGTCAATGACTATTTGGTCTGGACTTTTCACGGCGAAGAAGTTCCACCCTTCGATCCACCACCAATCTAGTACTGGGTCCCCCCCGGCCGATCCAAGCATCAGAAGTCCACCACCGTCCCAATTCCATCGATTTATTCGAAAGCACGCCCGACATCGACGATGACGACGATGACGGTGGTGGTGGTGGAGCCGGATGACGAGCAGGAGAATCCAATGACGTAGCCCGAGGATGTCCGGGTTTTTAAAGATTTGGTCAACCGACTCGATGAGGACGACATTCTCGCTTTGGGTGCCCGAGATGGTTGGAGAACTTCAAAGAGATGAAGCAGTAAACAATTGATCCGCTTTACAAAGACAGTCCGAAGGGTTGCACGGCGCCGAAGTTTAACCTGAATTTGCCGATGTTGAAGTCTCGTCATGGTCGGGTCCGACACTAGCTTCAATGAGCTCGTAGTTACCCGGCCACCACGCATCCAACGCCTAACAAAGTTCCCCGCTGGTACGTATCGTGCTAAGAAGTTGATCCGCCGATGGCGATGAAACTCAAGAAGTTCGATGCCTGCCCCAACCATCGTATCCTATATCGGGGCGACAAGATGAGAATTTGACCGCTTGTCCGCCTTTGGGGCGCTTAGTCGACACAAGCGAATGCCGGATGTCGCTATGGGACGATAACCTCGATGAGGAAGCAGGACGGGCGAAAAAAAAAGAAGAAGGGGGCGAAGAAAACCAAGCAGGCCGCTAAGATGATGTCAACGTGGGACGAGGAAGAGGAAGGTTACACGCAGAGGAAACGCCCGGGGCCACATGTCAATGTGGTACCTTCCTACATCGATCGCTGCGGCTCTCTATGGGAACCCCGAGGATGCTAAGCACATGACCGGCATGCATCTAGCGATCGTGTAAAGGATGACGGAAGCTACGGCACCCTACGGATGTTAAGCGGGGCAAGACTTCGACGCCGCCTACCCCCGACTTTTGCAGGGGAGCCCAGAATGTTCGGTTCGCATTGAGTACCGACCGGAATGAACCTATTCGGTGATCCGAGCAGCACACACAAAGACGCGGGCGGTCGTCCTCACCATGTACAATCTACCTCCATATCTTTGTCAAAAGCGAGGTATGTTTTGCTCACCATGCTCATATCTCGACCGGGCAGCCCGGCAACGATATAGATGTGTTCCCCGAGCCGCTCATGGAGGAGATGCAGGTACTATTTGATGATGGGGTCGATGGTTGATGCGTGCCGCAGCGTAAGTTCACTCTTCGTGCCATCATCTTTATCACCATCACCGATTACCCCGGCCTGTTTTTCATTATCGGGGCAGATTAAAGGAAGACCACCGTGTAGCTTGCATCGAAGAAACCTGCTCCACTTACCGAAGGGATCCACCAAAACCGTGGTACATGAAACACGACGCTTCCTCTCGCAGTAAGCAAAGGTACGTAGATGGAAAATGAATATATACTTTGACAACAAGGGCGAAGTCGAAACCTCGGCCGACACCGACTAGTTATGGTCCAAAGGTGTTTGACATGGTGAAGGACTTGGAGTGCGAGTTTGGAAAGAAGAAGAAGAAGAAAGATGATCGGAAGACGGCACCTCGAAGACAATGAAGCGAAAGAGGGATAAATTGAGGAAGAAGCGCTGCGCCGTTCCTTTCAAGAAGACGCCAATTTTCTTCAAGTATCTAAAGTACTTTGAAGAAACTCGCATACACCCCATGCGATCGACTCTATGCACCTTGAGAAAAAATATCTTCGAAAGCACGATCGGTCTCCTCGATGGATATCAAGACCAAGACGAACGATGGTGTGAAGTCACGTCAAGATCTTGTTAACATGGGCATCCGACCGAAATTCACGCTTACACGGCTTCCGAACGGTAAAGTCCAACCGCCAAAAGCGGCCTACAACCTAACGAGATGAGAAGTTGGCTATGTGTCGGTTGATTAGGGGTATCAAGGTACCGACGGGTTTCTCTTCCAACATCAAGAGTCCGGTATCCATGAAAGACCTCACAATGATCGAACTTCACCGCGCAAGACGATGCTCACATCATCCTCGGGCGGTGTTCCTTCCAATTGTGATCAAAGCTATTCGGCCCAAAAAATACGGAAGATGGTGGTCACAAGGTTGACATACTTTAACCAAATCACCCGTAAGGTAATTGCCAAAGCAGACCGCCCTCAAGGCCGAAAGAGTTCATCGCGAAACAATGTGCCGATAGAGAGATGTGTTTCCCACCGCCGTTCTTTGACATTATGCCACACCCGATGATGCACAAGGTTGATCGATAGAACACCGGGACCCGTGTACCTACAAGCGATGTGGACCACCGAGCGACTAATGTCTACCCTCAATCGATTCAATCATAACCGCTTACCTAGAGGGCTCTATAATCGAGGCATACACAAGCCGAGGCCGTGAACCCGGTGTATGAAGTACATAAAAGATGGGAGGGCTATTGGGCTTCTAGTGCATCAACATGAAGGAAGAACCTCGGGATGGGGTGCGCGGGCCGAAAAGCATGCACCGACATACCTAGGGAAAAAGTGCTAGACGCTCACTACAAAGATCCTTCATCAATTGGTGATCATGGACACATACATTCAAAAGCACCTCAAAGAGCTCTCGCCAAAGTAGGAAAGCGCAAGAACTGCCCGAAGGATTGGGCGAGAAGGAACACAAGAACAAGCTCCTCCAAAGGCTCCAAAAGCGTAACATTCCCCGTGAGACGATGCGTGCAGACAAAGCTGAAGAAGCTTGTGTCGCCCATCCATGCAGGTCACCACGCGGCAAGGGTATGATGTCAACGGGTACAGGTTCCACACAAAAAGAGAAGGACAAGAAGAGTGCATCACGTAACAGCGATTGTTCGATATGAGGGCGCGATACAACGTGATTGGGAGAAGATGACATGCTTCGCACAAATCGAAGAAATATGGGAACTTGACTATGGCGGTAACCTACAGGTAACCGTTTTTCGTTGCCGCTGGGTCAAGCCACGTGCGCTTCTAGTGGACGATTATGGGCTAACCACCGTGAACCTTTAAAGTGTCCGGTACAAAGATGATCGATGGGTGCTTGCATCCGATGTCGCACAAGTAGCCTACTACATGAACGCTGAGAACATAAATAGACATATTGTTGTGGCGTGAAAGCAAATGGATCGTGGGAGCCGATGGTGTCCAGAGCCCCTAAACATACAACAACTATGATGAGTTCCAAATTCTTTACTGATTTTCCAAAAAGATTAAGGCACTTGAGGACGTAATCAATCCCGACAAGACTAAAATGATGCCATGGACCCGCCCGATGGCGAAAGAAGACCACCAATGCACCAGCACCAAAATGATATGTAATTGCGCTTATTCTGATGTAAACAATAGTCCAAAAACAAATATCTCACACACGAGTTTCAGAAACTACTGGGGGAAGACTAGTGATTTTTGAACTACACGTTTGTAACACTTTCTCAGTATGCAAAAATGACCTATATATGAAATATAGATCTTGATGAGTTAAGAACTTTCCGTATTCATGACTTTTGAATCTTGGCCATCCGAGGCTTCAAAATGTCGTCCGAATGATTAAAAAATTCAAATTTCAAATTTCGAGGTGTGAAAAGTTTGAAAAAAAAAAAGTTGACCCTAATACCAAACGTAGATCTTGGAGAGCTTAACAAAAGTGGTATTCATGACTTTTCGAATCGACGACGTCTAGGGCTTCAAAAAACTAGAGCTTCAAAAAGTCGGTTTGACTGGTCAAACCTTGGTCAAACGGACCACTAAACGACCTAGTCTCAAAAACTTTGAATACACGGTTGAAAGTACTCATCAAGATGTACACTTAATGTATAGGACATTTTTGCATATAAGAAAGTGACGAGAAACAAAGAGGCCTAAAATCATATATCTCACATAGAGTTTCGGAACTACTGGGAGACTAGTGATTTTTGAACTACACGTTCAGTAACACTTTCTCGTATGCAAAAATAACCTACATATGAAATGTAGATCTTGATGAGTTAAGAACTTTCCGTATTCATGACTTTTTGAATCTTGGCCGTCTCGGGCTTCAAAATGTCGTCCGAATGATTAAAAAATTCAAATTTCAAATTTCGAGGTGTGAAAAGTTTGAAAACTGAAAAGTTGACCCCTAATACCAAACGTAGATCTTGGAGAGCTTAACAAAAGTGGTATTCATGACTTTTTCGAATCGACGGCGTCTAGGGCTTCAAAAACTAGAGCTTCAAAAAGTCACAAGTTTGACTGGTCAAACCTTGGTCAAACGGACCACTAAACGACCTAGTCTCATAAAAAACTTTGAATACACAGTTGAAAGTACTCATCAAGATGTACACTTGGTGTATAGGACATTTTTGCATATAAGAAAGTGACAGAAAAACAAGAGGCCTAAAATCATATATCTCACATAGAGTTTCAGGGAACTACGGGGAGACTAGTGATTTTTGAACTACACGTTCGTAACACTTTCTCGTATGCAAAAATGACCTACATATGAAATGTAGATCTTGATGAGTTATGAACTTTCCGTATTCATGACTTTTTGAATCTTGGCCGCCTCGGGGCTTGAAAATGTCGTCCGAATGTGTAAAAATTCAAATTTCAAATTTCAAAGGCGTGAAAAGTTTGAAAACTGAAAAGTTTACCCTAATACCAAACGTAGATCTCGGAGAGATTAACAAAAGTGGTATTCATGACTTTTCGAATCGAGGGCGTCTAGAGCTTCAAAAACTAGAGCTTCAAAAGTCACAAGTTTGACCTGGTCAAACCTTGGTCAAACGGACCACTAAAACCTAGTTTCGAAAAAACTCGAGTACAAATGTATTAAAACCATTTTAATAATTTTTTTTCTCAATTTATAACAATTCTTTTAGAATTTTATCCCATTTAAAATAAAATTGTTCTAATTTAAAATAATTTTTCTAAAATTTTTCGAGAAATGGGTTTGCGTGGCGGGTATCCTAATCGCACGCCATGGTAAATCTTTTGCGTGGCGGGCGGCATAACGCGCCCGCCATGGTTAATGTTTTTGCGTGGCGGGCATCCTAGTGCGCCCGCCACGCAAAAAGGCTCCACCTATAAAAACGGACGCGCCCCCGGCTCCCAAATGCTAAGTCTTGATGGGATTCAACCGACCGGGAAGGGCTACCGGATTTTTCGCCGCCGCCGTCCTCCGCCGCATCGTCCTCCTCCTTCGCCGCCGCGGTTGACTGGCCCGCGCCCCCGCCTCCTCGCGTGCTCATGCGCACATCCGCCGCCACGCCGAGCGGGCTGCCAAAAGTAGCGAATCCGCGCCCACCGTCACCGCCCCGTCCCCCCACCGTCACCGCCACCTCCGCGCCCACAATGCGCTCCGTCCCGTGTGCGACTCGAGCGCAAGGCGCATTGCCGGCGCCTTTCCATCCTCCTCAGCCTCCGTCCGCTTCGAAACCCTAACTCCGGTCGGTGGTCGCTGTGGTGCTGCGGGCGACCCTCCTCCTTCCTCCTAGTGTGGTGCTGCAGCGACCTCCGCCTGGAGCTTGCCCTTCCTCGCCGCCGCCGTTACCCGGGCACCACCGCCGCATTACCGCCGCCGTGTATACCTCCCTGTCATCCCTCGCCACAACTCGTGATGCCCGATGCCCCGTGATGCTTATTGTCTCGTGATGCCCGCAAATTATCATTCTCTGGTGAAACAATGTGCCCGTGAAACTTAATTTGTCTGCCTGTGATGCTTAAACTTGATACTTAACATATATATGTCACGCCCATGATGCCCGATGTCTCGTGATGCTTATTGTCGATGCCTATGATGCCGATGCCGGCCTGATGCCACCGTGATCCTAATTTGATAAGGGTTGCTCAATGTAGTATCTAGCCAAGTATTTGTTTCATCTTTTCAAGATATCCCTCTTCTTGAATCAAGATTTGTTGTCTCAATATTCAGTATCACTCAATATTTGTTAAGTATTCAATCCCCACCCGCCGCTTTTTCTTCCATTATTTATTAGCACATGTTTGTTTTGAGTCAGTGTTTTTTAGTTTCAGTTTCTTAGTCTTAGTCATTTTCGGACTAGTCGGTATGTGAGTCTTATATTCAATTTCATTTTTAGTAGTTGTTTCTATCATTGTTCAACATATTTAAGTAAACTTTTGTTCAGTATTAGTGATAATTCATTTTTTTTGGGACTTAGTTTCATTATTAATTTATTTCTTAGTTTCATTCTTAGTTTAGGTTTTACGAGTGCTATTTGTAGTATCTCAATAGTACTTCCTCGGCCGACCGTGTGATTGCGAGTGCAGCCTAAGATCTATAGTCTAGATGTTTATGTCTGATCACAACTTTATTATCTTGCCTAGACTTGGCTGTTTGGGTCCCTATTTCACTATCTTAATGTTGATGGCCTAATTAACTTGAGTTCTTAGCTTATATGTTGAATCAATTAAACTGCCATGGCTGTAACTTGGCTATGAACCTGTTGGCTGTGAATTTAATTTGAATGTGATGCCACTGTGATCCTAATTTGAATGTGATGCCTATGATAGACTGTTGGGTCCCTATTTTTGCTTAATTTGCTGCCATGGCTGTTGGGTCCCTATTTTTGACTTAATTTGCCTCATCTTGGGTATTTAAAACTGCTTTAAAACTACACCTCTGCTGCCATGGCTGTTGGGTCCCTATTTTTGACTTAATTTGCCTCATCTTGGGTATTTAAAACTGTTTAAAACTACACCTCTGCTGCCATGGCTGTTGGGTCCCTATTTTTGACTTAATTTGCCTAGACTTGGCTGTTGGCTCCCTGTTCTCTCTACTTATCGCCAACTTTGAGTTTCTCACCCTTTTATACAATGATGTGAACCCAAAAAATGAAAAGTGCTGAGGCAAAGGGTATATATGCAATGACATGAACTTATTGGGGCTGAGGCAAATGCTATGATGATTGAATGTCCCCCTATATTTGGAAGCTACTAAACTAGGACGGCTTGTACAAAGCAACCAGTTTAGAAGCGATGTGATCACAAGAGGGCTATATCTGAGCCAATCTTTTTATTTCTCTCTTTCTGCAATTTTGAATACACAGTTGTGTACTCCTCCTATATACTAGTACTAATGCACTATATATTTGTAGCTTGAGATGGCGAATGAACAAGACCAGCCTCAAGGTCTTGTATGGGAGTCGCCTAGCTGCAGCAGCTCTAGTACTTCCCAGTTCCCAAGCGGAGTGTCGTATAGCCCGTGTAAGGGTAGAAGGAAACGCATGAGGAGGAGGAAGATGATCCTAATTTCAACCCAAGGGATCGAAGCCGCAAGCAAGCGTCGGGTTCAGGAATTACAGGGAAGAACAATCCCCCTCTCCCTCCATAGGCACCTCAGGGCAACAACCCCCCTACGTCCACGGCCACCTCTTCAGGCAAAGGAAAGGGAGACAAGCCGAAGCGGAGAAGGGGAGACCATGGGAGGCACAAGAAGACTTCCGACGTCCATGTCATTCAAGAGTTGGGGCCGCAGGGCGAGCCAGTGCTGCCTCCCAAAGTCATCACGAAGTACAGCTCTCAAGTCTCGTGTTTCGTGAAAGATAAGGTCTCCATTCTTTGGGAAGACTAGAAAGCTGTCTCCAAAACTGACAAGTTCTGGGTGTGGGGCGAGATGCAAAAATGGTTCCGGTATCCGCAAGGCGCCGATCCGAAAAATGTAGAGCAAAGATGTTAACTTTCGCGGGGAAGAAGCTTCCGAATCGAAGTACAGGCTCAACGCAGACTTTCAAGAAAGGACGCCTACCCTTCACCAAATACACCATGATCTCAGAAGAAGTATGGGAAGAGTTTTGCAAAAGGCTGAACACGCCCGAAGCAAAGGCGAAGAGCGACAAGTTCACAGAGCTGGCCAAACGGAACCGACCGCCCCACCACATGGGCAATATTGGGTACGCCGGACACAAGCGGCGTGGCGGGCGGAAGAAAGGAGAAGACGGGAAGCTAGGGAGACGGATCCGTGCGAGGGATGTGATGAAAGGACCCGAGACTTCCTCTCTACGGCCACAAGCCCAAGAAGCCAAAGGCCCAAGCCCGGATGAAGGAGGTCGAGAAGAAGGTCATAGAGGCCACACGGCTAAGAACAGCGGGAGCCTCGAGATTCGTCGGGGGACACGATTGTGCCGACGTTGGCCTTGGGAAACCCCGAGCATCGCGGCCGCGTCCGTGGCATGAGCTCCGTGAAGAGTTGGGCGATGGTGGGCTCGTGGCGGTCGATGCTTGCCTCGCATCACACAAGGCGAGAGGTACAAGGAGGGTTTGAGATAGGAAGGCCGTGATGAGGCCTTGCAACAAATGATCACCCAGTCCATCAAAGAGGCTCTCACGAGCAACGACCCCCCCCGATGGTAGAAAGTCCGAACGGATGTTCCGCAACGCCGGTATGCCGTGCCCACCCCAAAGACCTCTGCGGTTGACCGCCAGACCCCGTGGATAATATCACCAAAGTGACACGGTGCACAATCTTGGTACCTGTCGCCAGGTTGGGCAAGAAGAAGCCGAAGGGGTCGAGGGGGGTATTTCCTCCTCGGATCTTGCGAGAGTACGAAGCGCATGAGATCCCTCCGAATGTGCTTTGAAGTCAACATTGGGCATGTGATGCCGAATATGAAGACGGGAGCCGGAGTATCCCGCTCATAATGATGTCAAGACTCTAGGAACTGCTCAGTGTTACAACATACTGTGGCCCAAGGAGGACATTGTGCTCAACATGTCGATATTGACTTCACCGTCCGGTTCACCAAAGAAGACAGCAGCCGCCCCAGTACGCCACCGGACCCCTATGGTGATTCTTCCGATGATAATGAAGATGGTGGGGGGGCGGGAGGCGGCGGCCCTCCTCATGGTTCAAGTACCCCACCGGGCTAAGGACCCGCCGCCACCGAGGACCCGGCACCACCGAGGACCCGACACCGGTGAGGACCCGACACCCCGCCTCTTCGACCCGGCACCTAAGGAGCCCGGCACGAGGAGCCAAAGACCGAGGAGCCGGCACATGAGGGGGCGGTCGATAATCGAGGAAGCAATCGGGCGAAAACACGGTGCCGTCCCCGAGGAGAGAGTAGGGAATGAGACACCCCTCTACACTCGAGGCCTCCAATGGACAACACCTTAAGCGCCGGGAAGCGAAAAGGAGCTGCAACTAGCAAATGCCCTCCACCACCGAAGAAGCCGACATTCGATGAAGTGGAGGTCATGTAGTCGGCAAGTACCCGTCACCCAAGAGGCCCCCAGTAATAGATGTTCGGTCCGAAAGGTATGCCCCGCTCAAACAATGAGTTGTAATATGTTATTAGCTACTTCTTTTCGCAACCCTAGCTAACATTTGTACCGCCGCTTTTGCAGCCAAAATCCCCACCTTATGTTGGGTTTGTCTCGGGGCGAATGCCCCTGCTCGTACGAGTTTGGGAAGTTCATGATACCAAAGGCCCAAACTCATCGATGCCGAGGAGTGGGAGACTCGGAAGTTCCATGCATGGTATATAGAGTGCGCAAAGCATGGATTGCATAGCTTCAGTGTCCTTCTTTGTAAGGAGTGCTTCCACTACCACACTGATGTCCAGTTCTTGGTTGATTTCGAAGACATGTCGAGACTACTTCGTCGACAGGACATTGACGTTACCCAAGTCACCTTGTTTGCTATGTAAGCGCAATTTTACTTGCACATGTCCCTTGCATCCGTATATAGATTCTTTGTTTCAAAGGTACCTATGCCACAACCACATGTCCTTGTAGGTTGATGGCCGATGCGGCGAGAAGTTAAAGAATGGTATTATTTACCTCTCTCCCATCGCACATTAATGAGAGACGGATCATCGGTTTTAATCTAAGAAAGGACCACTCTGATTTGGTGGACTTGACGGACGAGGAAAGAGAGAAGATCTGGGATAAGCAAACGAAAAGCTAAGAAGTTGGAATTAGCACGATGCACGTGATATCAGCAATGAAAAAGGTCAAGCCAAAGGGGTATCGATGTATTACGCGCGCCTTACCAATACGGAATGGGAACCGTAGGACATTGGATTTGTTTCATGATCTTTCCCTCGGGGCCGGAGGGCCGTTATCTTTGACTCACTAAGAGGCTCAAACCCCGCACGACTACCGACACTTTGAACAAAAATCTTGAGATTGTAAGTGATCGATGAACTCCTTATTCAATTACTAGAGTAGAATATCATATATAGATTGACAATATAGTGCATTTCATACAACTCTT
The DNA here is from genome assembly GCA_015847255.1 of Hyparrhenia diplandra. Taxonomy (NCBI): domain Eukaryota; kingdom Viridiplantae; phylum Streptophyta; class Magnoliopsida; order Poales; family Poaceae; genus Hyparrhenia; species Hyparrhenia diplandra. The sequence goes on along the minus strand of JADLZK010011968.1, from coordinate 466,692 downwards.
ACAAGCGTACTTGAAGGATCCGGACTGCTGGGATCGAAGGTCCCGAAGTGTAAGGAGCGCAATGAAATTAGACTCAAAATCAGGCGAGATTTCCCGGTACGTACGCCGGGTCCACACACATATGGCCGGTGCAACCTCCACCAATCTGAAGTTAACCCATTAGGCTAGAGGTTTTGTTGCTGGTTTTGTTGAATGGTTTTGGTTACAACATGAGGCTGTGATGACTACTTCATGGGCCACTGCAACTGGATTTGTGGTTAGACTTGTTTTGAGACTTATGGACATATGTAATATATGTGTTATGGATGTCAAGATGTGATCAATGTGCGACATTTGTCCTCTCGTGTTGGAATGGATGTGATATATGTGTTATTTGTGTTATATGTCTTACGTTTGTCAAGTGGGGAACCAAAAAAAAAAGCAATTTATTGGTTCTTTGCCGAGCGTAACACTCGGCGAAGAGTTCTTTGCCGAGAGCCATATACCACTCCTCTCGGCAAAGTTGGGGAAAAAAAGGGAAGACGAAAACCCCACATTTCTAGCTTTGCCGATGAGAATGGCACAAAGCGCCGGCAAAGGGTTTTCCAAAAAAAAAAAAAAAAAAAAATCACCGGGGCTCCAGCGTTAAATTTTGTCGGCAACGGGTCTTCGAAATAAAATAAATTTCTTTTGCTTGAGAGTGTGGAATTGGAACTCTCCGCCAAAGGTTTTAATTTTTGCCGAGAGGTGTCGAGTCCCTCGGCAAAGGAGTTTGAACCACCGTTTCTACCAACTGCCATTAGCGGCTACTTTACTTCGCCGAGAGTGGGAGTTGGCCGTCGGCGAGGACTCCGCTGAGCGGATGTGTTCCTTGTTTTCAGCGAATGGCCATCGCCTACAAAAAATTCCACGTAGGGTCTTCGCCGACGGTAAGCTCGACTTCCGCTTCGGCAAAGAGGTTGCCAAGCGAGAATCTGTCTTTGCCGGGGATGTCCCGCTTCGGCAAAGGAGAGGCCCTCGTGTAGTGGATCCATATATGCTATTTATGGGACAAGATGCAAAAGGCAGCTTTAATTTGTCAAGTTACTATGGCACCGTGTCCCCTTGCATTATTACACACGCATATTTTTTGTGGCGTTTTTTTTTCATTTTCGGTAGAGGTGTGGCGGTTTTTTTAAAACCGCCACCAAGCTAGTGTCACCATAAATCAGGGATTAACCGTGGCGGTTTCCAAAAACCATCACGATTAATCGGGAAAAAATCAAACCCTAACCCTAATGGGCCTAGATATGGGCGGCCGCCGCCGGATCTGGGCCCATTAGGGTTAGGGGTTTGAGGAAGCCGCCACCGCCGGCAACGGATCCGGCGAGTGTCGCCGCGGCCGCCGCCGCCGGTCCCGTCGCCTTGTATGCGCCGTCGCCTTGATTCGTGCATGACGATGTCCGAGAGTGGGCGGCGTGGAGGAGGCGGTGCGTGAAGGGCATGGCGAGCCAAGCCCGCAGCCTTGTTGGTGTCGATGTCCGCGTGGAGCGGCGCACGACGCCAAATACCCATTGGGAGACGTGGCGAGGCGGAGCACAGAGGTGCGGGCGAACCCGCGGAGCGCTGATGGCGCGACGACCCGTGCCGACCGCATAGGGTGACGCAGGAGGTGGCGTTTGCGGCACCAGCTTTTGGCTGCCAGCGTGGGGCGACGCGTCGGGAGCGTGGCGACGGGCCGGAGATGGGGGCTGCGGGGGAAGGGGAGGGCGTCCGCGTGCGGTCGAAGCGAACGTGACGCCCGAGTTAGGAGAGAAGTGAGGGAGCGGGGAGAGATGAGGGAGTTAGGGCTAGGGGTTTCCATTATATACGCTGGAGCAAAGATTGAGCTGACTTGGGCCTTTAAGTGCCGGTGGCCAGGACTTATTAACCGTGGCGGTTTTTATTATAAAAACTATCACAGTTATTCTATTTACCGTGGCATTTCTAGAACCGCCACGGTTAAAGAAAAAAAAGACCACCACAGTTAATTAGGGTATTAACCGTGGTGGTTTTTTAAAACCGCCACAGTTAATCAAATCGAAGTGCCTTGTAAAAGATGTGTTTGTAGTAGTGTTAGAATCTTGGATCAATCTAGCTAGCTAAAGGCACGCAAAATCAAATGCTGACGTACCGTGATGCTGGACCATAGGGTCTACTAGCTAACAGCGTTTAATGGTGCCAGAGCAGTCGGTGGTCTCCTCGATCTCTTGGTCATGAACACCTTTGCCTGAAATCCTTTGTGTAAGTGTTGGCCTTTCATCATGAGCATATTTCAAACATAACCCAATCGATCGACACATTGTCTAGTTTAAGAATATCTCGCTCCTTGAATAATAATAATATGACCAACGTCCACATCTGCCAGACAACCACAAAGTATCTGTACGTGTACGACCGTCGCCATCAGCAGCCACCAAGAATCTCTCTCGTTCACATGACGTCGAGGAGTGACCAAAAACTCTGCAGTTTTATTGGACGATCTGTTTGTCATGAGCCATCTTTCCTCCAGTTAGACGCTGTTTCCATTCCTGGCCATCAGCCATCAGCCATCAGCAGTCACCGAGCGACGCTGTTTCCATTCCTGGCCATCAGCCATCAGCCATCAGCAGTCACCGAGCGACGCTGTTTCCATTCCTGGCCATCAGCCATCTTTCCTCCAGTTAGATGCCAAAAGTTCATGTGCATGTGTTTCTTTATTCACGATTTTCCACACATGTGATGTGTCTGGACTCAGCACTGCCTCCAAACAGTTTCCGGCAATCATGTGTTTCCCCGCATGTGTGTGGAAATGGAAATCACAAACGACGCCATCACAAGCTTATGCGAAATAGGTCATGTCGTTAAAATTTATGACTTGATGACTCAAATAGAGACCACAGTCATTCTGGTGAGAATATTTCGCATAAGCTTGTGATGTCGTCGTACCGAGGGAGTTGCTGAATCCACCGCTTCTAGACTAATGCTGACTCAAACAACCACAGCAGATCGCTCCGAGGGAGTTGCTGAATCCACCGCTTCTAGACTGAGTGTGCAATGGTTTGACCAAGCTGTTCAGACCTACGAGACAGCACTCCACTATGTCCATCCACCATTAGTCCTAGGACTAGTTCATTATAGCCACAACCAAACAAATTATAGGGCTTAAGAGCGTGCGTCCTCAGATCAGTTGGATGCGACGGTTTGTGTTATGGGACAAATTTTGAATTCAACACTAACTTGTTTTTATTAGGATGGAGGGAGTACTGGATCACCATCAATTGAGCATGACTGGTTAGCAGAACTAAGTACTAGCACCCAAGTCCGATCCCACTGCGGATAACAGAACTCAAGCAAATTCCGCAGAGAAGCTTGTGCTGTCGTCGTTTGTCATTTCCACTTCCGCACACATGTATGGAAAAACACACGATTGCCAGAAACTATTGGAGGCAACGCTAGGTCCACACACATAGGCTGGTGCAAGCTCCACCAGTGCAGGTTAACCCATTAGGCTAGAGGTTTTGTTGAATGGTTTTGGTTACAACATGAGCCTGTGATGACTACTTCATGGGCGCCACTGCAACTAGATTTGTGGTTAGACTTGCTTTAAGACTTACGGACATATGTAATATATGTGTTATGGATGTCAAAATGTGATCAATGTGCGACATCTGTACTCTGTGTTGGAATGGATGTGATATATGTGTTATTTGTGTTATGTCTTTTGTTTGTCAAGAAGGGAACCAAAAATAAAAAAATATCAATTTATTGGTTTTTGCCGGCGTAACACTCGGCGAAGAGTTCTTTTCCACACATGTGATGTGTCTGGACTCAGCGCTGCCTCCAAACAGTTTCCGGCAATCATGTGTTTCCCCCCGCATGTGTGTAGAAATGGAAATCACAAACGACGCCATCACAAGCTTATGCGAAATAGGTCATGTCGTTAAAATTTATGACTTGATGACTCAAATAGAGACCACAGTCATTCTTCACCAGCGTCCGCAGTCCTCGTGTCAGAAGAAGCCGCTGCCACGACCATCGTCCTCCTCGTCTCTGGGACCAGCCTGACGGCGGGAGCTCTTGGTCGTCAAGATTGGCGGCAGGGGAAGAATGACGGTGGTCTCTATTTGAGTCATCAAGTCTTAACGACATGACCTATTTCGCATAAGCTTGTGATGGCGTCGTTTGTCTTTCCACTTCCGCACACATGTGTGGAAAAACACATGATTTCGAGAAACTATTGGAGGCAACGCTGGGTCCAGTCCACACACATATGCGGAAAATCGTGGATAAAGAAACATGTGCACGTGACTTTTTTCAACGTGACGAGAACGCTGATCGGCGACGTTTCTGGTCACTCCTCAACGTGATACGACCGAGCGAGATTCTTGGTGGCAGCTGGTGGCAACAGTCGTTCATGGATTCTTGGTGGTTGTCTGACAGATGTCGACGTTGGTCGTATCATTATTATTCGAGGAGCGATAGATTCTTGGAACGTGGGTAGATCTTTGAGAAGATGAAACGGTCATCTACTGGAAATGTGTCACAAATCCTAGCTTTGAATGATACCATACAGCAACAATAATGCGCGCACGGCCTCAAATTAACATGTAAAAAGTTTTTTTTTCCCCCGAAACACATGTATGTCTGCATTACTTCACATCAACGTGTGCTTATAAAATGTTAGGGAGAATTAGAAATATGGCCCTAAAAAAGTTCGCCTTAGCAATCTGGCCTCTTTTTTTTTTTTTTGAATTTGGAAATGTGTCCTCAAAACAAAACTTTGCTACGAATCCGGCCTTCCGTCAGTTTTGAGGCCGACCTAACGGTGTTAATTACGGCGGTAAAAAGACCATTTTACCCCTGAGTAAAAGATAAAAAAAATAGATTTTTGTTCATTTATTGTATATTTTGAATACATAATCACATTCAATCATGCATATATAATCACAGATATATAACCACACATATATTGTAACATAACCACACATATGTTGTTACAAAACTCTATTTTTAATCAGGGGTAAAATGGTCTTTTTACCCCCATAATTAACACCGTTAGGTCTCAAAACCGACGGAAAGACAGACTCCTAACAAAGTTTTGTTTTGAGGCCACATTCCCAAATTCATAAAAAAAAAGAGGTCAGATTCCTATGGCGAACTTTTCTCGCCATATTCCTAATTCTCCCAAAATGTTAACCAGATCCTACATTTTTAGGCAACCTATAACCGCCAATTTAAAAGGAGCTAGAGAAATGTTTTTACCGTGCGCCGGTTCTATAGTTGTTTGGTAAGGTGGCCGCTGGAGCTGATGGTAAAAACCAATATCACCGCTGACTAGTGACACGAGCTGTATGGGTTAGAAAAAAAGGTTCATTTATGGGAAGCGTCAATGGCAATTCATAGCAGCCAACAAAGGGGGAAACAACATGGTGGGCAAGATTTTGGCCAAATTAAAGTTAAAGCCCCATAATAAGCTAGATCACCATACGAGGGTTCTCATGTAAGCAAAAAGGTTCATGTGACAACAGATGGATTTAATAAGGAGAGAGGAGAAAAGATGGACAAATTGTTTATCAGATGAGAAACTATATTGACTCGGCGTCCAACGGGGTATGATGGACGACCACATATATAGTTTCTTTCCTACACGATTTGCAAAGCCCACGGATGGAACTAATGCACCGCTCGCCCGGCCAATGGAGTTGCGATCCCACGTGGTCGTTGGAGGCTGTTATGTTGCCCGCCATCGCATCCCCGCCTCAGTCGCCTACCCACGCATCATGCCACCACAAGCCAATCTTGTCCACCTACCTGGCTCACCGCCTCAAGCCCGCCGTTGTGGACACATATGGCGTGGCCACGTCACTACCAGGGACTTTTGAAAGACTTCATAGTGAACCATGCCGATCTGCCTCGTAAAGAGGTTAAGAGGTTGGCCGCCTCAGGTGAAAGTGTAAATGTTGAGTCACAGTGAAAGTGTACACCTCTGCGCCAGTATAAACTGGTATATCAACCGTGCTCAGGGTCACGAGCGGCCCGAAAAACTGAGGGAATAGTTATCCATTGGAAAATGAGAACTTGTATGGCCTGGTAATGGTGAAGATCCAAAATTGTTGATATGCACTTAATTAATGTTAACAGTAGGACTCATTAAAATGCTAACTGCGATTAAACCAAAGGTCTATCCTTTTGAGCCTCATGAACCCCATGTTATATTCCCCGAGTTCGACATGGACTCACTATTGTTATTTCCCCACACCCGAGGAGGAGTTTAGGCTTGTGCTCAACTAATTAGCCGATCCCCGTGGATTGGAGACTACATCTGAAGATTGGAGTGTCTTTCCGCTGTTGTTATCTAAGATTATATTGTTTTGTAATAAGTACATTATATAAAAGTATTGCTTACTTGATATTACCCTTAATTTGTAACTATATGTGAGATTTGACTTCGGGGCTCACATACGGTGTACATCTAGTCTTGTCCTTAAAACCGGTGTTACAAAGTGGTATCGACTTAATCTTGATGTAGGACACAAGCCTAGTTAGAACTGGATGTTTAGCTGCTTTGATCTTTGTCTACTTCTTGCTTTTTATCTAAACCTTGTTAATTGCTAAAAGTTATGCTTATTACTATCTTTGTTACATTTACAAAACTTTGTCTCCATTTTCAATCTTCTTTCTTCAACTGGATAGACGTATCGTGAGCGGAAGACCACCAACATAAAAGGTCCGGAGTTCCAAGCTATGTTATCCATGATTGCATCGCACTACTACGAGGAATGAACTTCCGTGGCGGGCATTTTAGATTTTCCGTGGCGGGCATAGGAACCGCCACGGAGCTAGGGTCACGATTAATCGAACGATTAACCGTGGCGGCATTCCTGCCCGCCATGGAAAATCGATTAACCGTGGCGGGCGTTTAACAAAAACTGCCACGGTTAATAGATTTACCATGGCGGGCATCTTTATGTGCCCGCCATGGTTAATGTATTTAACCATGGCGGTTTTTGTAATATAACAACGCCCGCGGTTAATTAATTCAGGATTAATAAAAAAATAATTCAAAAATATTATAAAATTATAAATTATGATTTAAACCACATATTAAATAATAAAATAAGAGAATATTGACATAAATCTTGAACATGCATCACAATTTAACATTCAACTAACATGGACATTCAATTAAGCACTTAGAGTTTAAAAGTGATCACCACACATCACAATTTACAAAACTTCGATCGAACGATCGATTGATCAATCAAGAGTTTAGGTTACAAATCAAGGTCATCCCACATATAGTCCTTTATGTCTAGCTTATTTCTCCGTCCGTAGTTCCCATAAGTCCTCGTTTTTGGCAAGGTCGTTTGTTAGGGTCGAAAGAAATGGCGGTAGGTAACACAACGTCCTCAATGACGCCCCTACGGATGGCGCCAACCAGTTTCTTGAACGTAATGTCGTCCCAAGCCTTTCGTCCAAAATTACGGGCGTGGTTTTCTTCGTCATTTCGGCGCCACGTGAGTGCGGTACACGTCCTTGCGGGCTATGAACGTACAGGTATAGAAACCACACGGGTTCTTTGTCAAAAGGTCGCTTACCGCCTTTGCATGCACGATATATGTACTAGAAAATGGTTAGAATATTATGAGACCATTCAATATGGACGAGCAAACGAGAGTAATCTTTGCATATACCTCGTAATCTCGCCTGATCTTCATTTGGTCCTTATGTTTTTCTTTGCATATGCTCGCCTCCGATCGAATGACTCGGGGTCTTTCAAGTAATCCTTGTAAGCCACATACGAAATCCCACGGTGTCATGACTTATAGAAGTTTGTGGTATGAAATAGTATACAAGTGTCGTGACTTACAGTGCGGGGCCTCTTCAAAATGTTTGTAGAGGCCTTTTGGTGTATCATACAACGAGTCCAGCCCCGAGGGCACATCCATCCCGAGGGAAGATTAGCCAGGGTAATCCAAAGGGCCAATGTGTCTTTGTTGTTTGTATACCGGCCATGCTACACCATTTTATTTGATTAGAAATAGATTCCAAGTGTTCAAAAATAAAAAAAGTATTGCTTTTACTTACTTGATATGTTGGGCGCAATGAGACAACCGGCCTCGATTTGATCTTCTTCATGCACTTACGGATGTAGTCTGCCATCTCTCTAACTCTTGCATCGCACAATCTTTTAAAGTGTTTATATTGTTCGGCCTTGCCCAACTTCTTGAGCTCTTCGTTCCTCTGGCTCTCCATCCAGTAATGAGAAAAATCGACCATGTCTATATCTATTTGGACATAGAAACACAAATTGGCTCATTCTTCGTTCGGGCTATCAACGCTTGCATCCCGCAAGCACATGTGGTCACGTCATTATAGAATCGGAGAGCTAGAATTAGTTGTGTGCGGCGGGTAATGCATAAACAAACTCACGCAGCATAGAGGGTGACAATGGATTGGTCGAGGTCCCGGCGCCGTAGCAACCGCCACATTTAAATCCGAAGCCTATCGGCGGTGAAATGTCTTGCTCCAAGTTAAAGAGCTCTTTAGGAACCCCGAAATGGAACTCCGTCACCCCCGATCGGTTGCATGCTGATATAATCGGTGGAACCCGCGAGTGTCCCACTCCTCCTCCTCGATTAGGCGGCCCTTGGGCACCATGAACTTGCCAAGCTCAAAGTAGTCCAGGCGTCCGGGCTGACCCATTGTCCCCGCCGATGGGGTATATAAGTCCCATACGAAGGAGATGTACGTTAGCATCTTCTAGCTACGAACGCATACGTAATATGTCCGGCTAAGTTTGGTTGAGATTATCATGCATATACGCACCTAATACCGCCGGTCTTCACGGCCCCCGGGTTACCTTTAGCCAATCGGAGGTCCTTTTCCTTCTCCGCTAGCTCCTTCCCGGCCGCATCATCTAAGTATTTGTTGGTCGGGCAAGAACTTCCTCATCTTCTTTTGATAGCTTCTTCTTCTTCGGCGCTTGGGGGAACATTCGACCTCATCGTCCTTCGACCTCTTTCGAGGCGGTGTTGACAATCCTATGCATGTGGAATTGAACTACATTAGCCACTAATTAATGCATAGTACAAGTTAGCCATGTATTTTTGTTTCTATACCTGTCACATTTTCTGAAACCTCCTCGACCATTGGGCGCTTGAGCGGCGTGGGAGGGCGCGGCGAGCCCCCTTGTCACACTTAGGAGAAGGTGTCCTCTCGCCGTCGCCGTAGCGAGGTGTCTTGCCGCCGTCTCCTCCTTCGGTTCTTCGGAGGTGGGTTCGGACGAGGACTTCCGCCACCTCGGCCACCATCGTCGTTGTTATCATCATCGTCATCGCCACCACCATCCGGGGGAGAAGGAGGAGGCTGCGGGTGCTACCGTCGGAGGTGGTGTCGTCGGTTTCCACAGGGGCAATGTCTTCCTTGTTCCATAGGTACTCCCTCTCCACACGAAGGTCCTTGAGTACTTGTTTCTCCTTGTTCACACAGGATATCGATCTCCTCATCACCAAGGCACGGTTCTATGGATTGCGAGATAAACGAAGGCATAGTCGGGTGGGGCCGGCTCGTTATTGTACAACATATCTCTCCGTGGTGCGGGACACCACGGCGGCGGGCCACCTCCTTCTTCTTTCCCTTCACGCCCAGCGGGTATATAGAGAGTGCCCACCGCGGGTTCGGCGAGATTGTCGATTGGGTTCTTCCTAGCTCCGGCACTTTCGTACTCACACCTTGGATGTTGGAAATACCTCTTGTCGTTAATACCTCTTCTATTTTCTTCTCGACTATGTCCTTTATGGCTTCCTCATAGCCTTGCATCTTAAGGTTTTCCTTGTACCTCGCCTCGTGTGGTAGTTGGCGCGTCGGATGCCCAAGAATCCACGGTCTTCCAAATATACCTCGAGCCACGGCCCGAACTTCGGCCACGGTGCTTGGGTCTTCCGATTGCCTCGGTCAGCTCGTCATGCTCCCTCCTAGGTTGGAACTCCCCGCAGCGCCTTGGCCTCTTTGACAAGCATCACCTTCTTCTCCACCTCGTCGACCTTTGGGTCATTGTACTTGGGCGTCTTTGCCGGTCTTACGCTTCTTGGGCCGACGGGCATAGAAGAAGTCATGTGTCCTCTCAAGAAGGTCTAGCAACGGATTCTCTATCCCTTTCTCGGCGTCCTCCCTTTCTTTCCGCTGCCATCCACCCTTATGACCGGCATATCCTACCATGCCGAGGTTGTTACTGAGTTCGTTCTTCTTTGCGAGTTCTTTACCCATTTTCGACTTGGCCTCATACTCTTCGTTAGTCGTAAGGTTGGCGAACTCATCCCGCGGTTGCTTTAAGAAGTTGTAGGCTTGAAGTGGTGACTTGCCCATACGCACATAGTTTGTGTACGCAGTTGTTCCTTGAGGGTGCGGCGCTTTGCTTGCAACGGACCACACATACTTCTTGCATTTCTTTTTGTCAAAGCCTGCCTCGGCCCTAGATAATGGAACGGGACTTTCACGCCTTTCCACACCTTCTTCTTTAGCTCCTTCGGGACATTCCTCCGGTCTAGGTAAGTGATGGGCACGGTTTCCTTGGCTACAACGGAGACCTGGTTGCTATAGGTGGCCACGATAGATTCGGCTCCACGGGATCTCCATTCGACCCTATCCTCAATATATTACGCACCACCTCGGCTTTTACGGTGCCTCCCGTCTTGGCCTCTTTTCAAGCGACTTCTTGGAGGTGGTGGTCGTTGAAGTCTTTGGGGGGTGGGACCAGATTCCTGCCCCTCGGTGAGCTCTCTCTTCACCAAACTCTAGACGCGAGAGGCACCAATGGTAGCGTGACGACAACAACTAAAATTAGTGGTGTACTTACATGAGGCACACGGCGTTGTGTTTGTCGTATACTTACGTTTTTAGTTCCGTGCTGTCCACTCACGAGAACCCTATGTCTTGGGCTCCTCACGGTTGCCGGTCGAATCAATTTCATCCTCCCGGGGCGTTTCTTACGTGGCCTCGGTGGTGTCAACTCTTCGCTCACATATCCCATTTGTCGGAGGAAGAATCGGACGTGGAGGCCACATCCTCCTCACTTTGGCCACCCATTGCACGATCTTTATCGATTGGTTCGGATGCCATTGGATTCTACGGGAACATCTGAGCATTTTATTATAGTGAAAAGGCACGATAGTAGTATGTAGTGTCCGCGAGTCATCTCGGAACATAGATTTATTGAATTCCTCTCATGATTACATAGTTTTCCATTTTACATATATAGAGTAGTGGCAAAAAAACAAAAAATAAACTAAAAATACAAAAATGTCTAAAAATACAAAAAATGTCTAAAAATACAAAAATTAAGAACAAATGTGTAAGAATACAAAAATGTGTAAAAATACAAATTTGGCTCGAAGTACCCAACTATCCTTATCACATCGCGTCTAAACTGGTTGCTTGTATATGTTATACAAGCCGTCCTCATTTAGCCGCTCACAAGTTTAAGGGACATTTCATCATCGCCGCTGCCTCGGCATTAATAGATTCACATCATCGCATATGCCCTTTGCCTCGGCACTAAAATTCAAGCGAAAACGAAAAAAAAACCGCCACGGAAGTTCAACCGAGTAGTAGACAAAATAGAGTCTAAGGTTGGGAGTCAAAAAGAGGTAGATAGAGAGCCACCATATATATGTGACCCGGCCGTGGAATCGGCTAAGTCCTCCGACGTTCATTTCTCACCAAGAAGGGCTGCCAAAAATTTTTTGGCGGCCACGCCATAGAACGAAGCTTGCCTTCAAGCAAAATTCATCTCAATTTGGACAAAAATCATCTCAATTTGGATAGAATTCATCTCAATTTGAACAAAATTCATGGACAATAATATGAAGCATCATAGGCGTGGCATAATATAGTGCTCGGCTAAAAAAAATTTCCCATGAATTTCGATCAAAGCATCACAGCCGACGAAAATTTCCTTCACAACATCACGGCTTCACGAGGCGGGGAAAAATATCGCATGAATTTCCATCACAGCGGTGGAGGCACGGGGATTTCTCACCGGTGGAGCACACAAAGACAAACAGGAGTAGGGATTTCTCACCGGTGGAGCACACAAAGACGGGAGCAGGGGAGCCAGGGTGGAAGCCGGCGAGGAGAGAGGAGAGGAGGGGGGGCGAGTCGGTGCCCGGGCGGCGGCGGAGGTGCCCGGCGGCGGGCGGTGCCGGTGCCCGGTGGGTGGAGGCGGGGGAGCGAAGGGGACGGAAGGCGCTCGGACGGGGGGGAGCGCGCGGACGGGACGGGACGCGCAGACGGGCAAATATGACGGGAGGCGCTGGCGGCGGCGGAGGAGGCGCCCGGCGTCGGCCCGGCGGCGCTAGGGTTTCCTAGCCCGGTCGGCATCGGCGGTGGAGGCCGGGGAGTGGCGCGACGGGAAGGCGCTCGATGGGGAGGCGCTTGGATGGGGAGGCGCTTGACGGGCGGCGGCGGCTGACGGGAGGCGCTTCGGCAGCGGCGGCGGCGGCGGTGGAAAAAATTTGGCGACCCCGCCGGGAGAGAAATGAACGGCGAGAAGGACACGGCCGATTCCACGGCGGGGTGACTCATATATACCCCTCTATTTTGCATGGCGGTTATTTTACAATGCCGCCACGCAAAAATCTATTTTCGTGGCGGGCATTGTAAAATAACCGCCATGCAAAATAAATTCAAAACATGAATTTGAAAAAATCATATCAATTCAAATGTTGATTAAAAATTCTGAATTTTTTTTGTGTGGCCTTCCTATGAGTATGTGTAACCATGAAAAATGTGAAATTTGAATTTTGAATAGTTCTTGCATGACTTAAAAAATACAATCTTTAATTGACAAGTTTGGAGCCATTTTAAGATGTAGATCGCGTCGAGTCGGTTTCGAAAGTGTGGCGATCCATTACATAAATATCGTGACATACATATTTGGTTCCATTACATATTTGGTTCTATTACAAAAGGGTCGACTTATTTTTTTTGCGGGGCTGCCACTTTGTCTTCTTCGACCGTGCGGCGGCACGGGGCTTTGTCTTGGTCCTGATGACATTCCCCCACACGCGTGTCTCGACTTCCTTGATCTTGTTTGGATGATCGGTAAAGAGTGTAAACTCTGCGTAGTTGTTGTACTCTTCAGGACTCTGCACTCCATCGGCTCCCACGATCCTTTGCTTCCCTCCCACGGCCGCATGTAGTTGCTTTTTGCCCTGCGATTTGGGCACGGGTAGTAGGCTACCCGGGCCACGCGACTTCGCGAGTACCCACTCATCATCATGTAGTACTTTCGAGCTGAGCGGTGGTTAACCCAAAGTTGTCCACGTCAACCGCTGTTGGCTTGACCTACCGGGCACCGAAAACGGGTATCGTAGCTCTCGCCATAATCAAGTTCCCAAATCTCTTGGATTTGCCCATAGTATGTCTTGAGTTTCTTGGTGGCCATGTCAATGCCCTCATACCCGAACATGCCGCTGTTACGTGGCCAGCTCTTATTGTCCTTTTCTTTCATGTGGAACCTGTATCCGTTGATGTCGTAACCTTGCCATGTGATGATTTGGCTAGATGGGCCGTATGCAAGCATCGATTCTTGATCTCAGCGTTTAGGGGTATCCCACGTTCGCGGATCCACGTTGTGAAATTCATCCGGTGTTGTCTCCGAGTACCCACCCCTCCGTCGCCCGGCCAGCCATGCTTTGCGAATTTCCTCCGATGCTTCTCAACCCACGTTTCCATTGATCTTGACTGGTTTAGAGCTGTCATGGGCTTCTTCAATTGTTTCTTGGTCTATATCGGTTCGTACTTTCCTCTCCACGCAGCCCATCCCCTCGGTTCTGCCTTCGTGCGGGTGGTCGGGTAGGCGATTGCATTTCCATCCCGGATGTATCTATTGCGGCGGTTAACGACCTCGTGTTGTGTATGCCTCGATCATAGAGCCCTCTGGGTATGCACGGTTAGGGCGGATCTGTTAAGAGAGGACATGAACCGCTTCGTTCGTCCCACATCTCGTCGCGGTAGAGAGGCCCGGTTCTTCTATCGATCGACCATGTGTATCATGAGGTGTGGCATAATATCAAAGAAAGGCGGTGGTAAGCACATCTCGAGCTGGCATATAGTCTCCGCGATGAACTCTTTCGGTGCGGGGGAGGTCCTTTCGGTGATGACCTTCTGCGTGATGCGATTAAAAAGTAGCACAGGCGTGTAACGACCATCTTCAAGAACTCGGGCGATGCACCTAATCACAATTGGAAGGAACAGCATCGGCATGACATGGCGACCATGGGCCTTGAAGTTTGGCCGGTGTGAGGTCTTTCATCGATACAATGCTCTTGATGTTGGAACGAAACCGGTCGGCACTTTGACATCCCCGAGCCATTTGCAAAAATCCCTCTTTTCATCCCGTGTCGGATTGTAGCTTGCGGGCCGGAAGGTCGACTTTTTGCTATTCCCCGAGGGTATCGAGTGAAGTTCGGGCCTGATGCCCATGTCGGCAAGATCCTCGGCGTGACTTGACACCGTCCTTCGTCTTAGTCTTGATATCTAGGAACATCCCGACCAAGCTCTCGAAGACATTCTTACGTAGATGCATGTTATCGATGGCATGGGGTGTAATGGAGCATCTTCCAATATGGCGGTACTTGAAGAAAATCGATTTTGCTTCTTGAATGGGACTTTGGGCGGTGCGAATTGGGTTCTCCTTCTTCTTCTTCTTCTTCTTCTTCCACTACCGTTTTGTTCCGCTTCGCTTCTTCTTTGCCTTTGGCCCACGGCTTTCTTCTTCTTTCGAACTCGTGGTTTATGTTCTTCACCATTTCAAACACCTTTGGCCCGTACTTTACCCTTTACGGCTCCTCCGTTTCACCTACGGCTCGCCCCGTCAAAGTACTCATCCATCGAAGTTTCCCGGTACCTGTGTTCTTTGCGGAGGAATTTCACGATGCTTCATGTACACCGTCTTTTGGGATCCGCTAAGATAAGTGGAGCGGTATTCTCAATGCAAAGCGTGCAAGCCGTCTTCCCCTTAATCTGCCCCAACAATGAAAAAGAGCAGGGTAATCATTGATGGTGGCCATTATCATGGCCTTTAGAGTGAACTTCTTCTTCTCGGGCGCATCCATAATGTTGACCCCTTTCCACGGTTCCGCCAATTCCTCCATTCTTGGCTCAATGAGCACATCTATATCATTTGCCGGCTGCTTTGGTCCGAAATGAGCATGGCTAGTAGAAGGTATTTGCGCTTCGGACACTCGTAGGGGAGGCGGGTTGTATATGGTGAGGGGTGGCCCGGCCGGGTGTTGTGCGAACTACATCGAGGTCTCCGAGCGGATTCATCCGTCGGTACTCAATCGCGACCCTTACGTTCTGGGCTCGTCCCCAAACTCGGGAACATGTCATTGATGCGTTTCCACGTTTTGGCATCCGAGGGGTGTCACAAACTTGCCATCGCCCTTCGTGCGTTCGGCCCGATGCATGCCGGGACATCAGCTTGGCATCCTCTAGGTTCCCAAAAATTGCACGCAGTTTATCGAGCACGGGTAGGTACCACACCGATAGGGCAGGGGATCTTCCTCCGGGTGTAACCCTCTTCTTCCTCGTCCTCGGGAGGTGGCATCACGCTTCTTCTTGCCGTCTTACGCTTCTTGGGCCCCTCTCGGCGGTCCCTCCTCGCCGGTGGCACGGACGGCCGGCATTCCTCTTGTAACGACTCACGCCGCGCCGCGACAGTTCTCCTGAAGTCCGCATAGTTACCCCGGTATAGAATACAATGGTTAGGGCACGCATGAAACTTCCTAAGCTTCATCGCCACAGGACGAATCAGCTTCTTCGCCCGATAGGTATTGGCGGGCACCTTATTCCCCTCGGGTAAAACAGTGTCACCGAGGACCCGTAACAGGTCATTGAAGCTCGTGTCTGACCACCCGTGGCGAGCCTTCAGCATCAACATCGTTAGGTTAAAACGTAGCACCGTGCAATGCTTCGGACATTTGCCGTCATCTTTGTAGAGAGGGTCAATTGCCGCCTGCTTCATCTGTCTAAAATTCTCGAGCCATCTTGGATTGCCAAACAACACGTCATCTTCATCTTTGAGGTTAGCAATATCCTCGAAAAGATCAGCATCCTCGGGCGACATGTCATCAACTACTGACTGTTCACCATCTTCTCCACCCGCATTGTCTTCTGGCATGTCTTCCAGCAGTTCATCTACGGTGATGTAATCACGATTATCAACTTGTTCTCGTCCCGTCCACCACCGTTGTTTCCGTCGTTGCGGACGGCGGGGTCCTCCAGATGAACCCGGCCGCGACACTTGGTTCTTTTTCACCATGATACTTCCACATGGTGTACCTCGGCTCCCCGATGAAACCATACCGCAAAGTGCTCCACGGCGGCGTCATCCTTGTGTAAGAACATATGCTTGCACGATAGCACGGACACACCATTACTTCGAACCCCGGCCGATTCGATGCTTCAAGGCGGGCATAAACTTCTTTTCGCACATCATCAATGAAATCAAACTCATCCTCGGCCGTACATCCAATCCCTATTCAGCGCCATGACAGCTGCTCAAATTAATTAAACCAAAGCAAAGAGAGCGATCGATGATTAGAGAGAATTAACTAAAGTGCAAAAGAGGAATATGAGAGAGAGAGAGAGAGAGGGAGTAGAGAGAGGGAAAGAGAGCACGTACACTCAAATGAGAGGGAGAGAGGGGAGGAGAGAGGGGAGAGAGAGAGAGGGGAGGGAGAGAGAGGGGGGGAGAGAGAAGGAGAGGAGGAGAGGGGAGAGGAGCTAGCTTGAGAGGGAGAGATCTGTCGATGTTTTACGACCGAGAGCCCACGCCATGGGGTGAACCGGCGATTTGTTCGGGCCTCGATGAACTTTGGAGCCCGGTGGTTTGTTGCGTAGGCGACATTGAGAGCGGGGTTTTTATCTTGGTTCGGGCCCTCGATCAAGGATCGAGTAAAGACCTTTACGCCCGGTCGGCGTGAGCTGTTTTTTGATTGATGGGGTTGGCCGAGAACCGGCTATGAGGCTTTACAGCGCTTGGTCGTGGCCAAGCTTGTGTTCTATGCGTTCGTGCTCTCCTCTACGAGGTGTTCCTTGGCCGCCTTTTATAGTCTAAGGAGCCAAGGAACTCGCTACGCTCCTAGTCGGATCTGAGAGGGGTTGTCCTGTAGTAGAGGAACCGAACACCCGAACTCTAAACAAGGTAACCCGACTAGTGTTCTATCCTAATTACAACGAGAAGTCACCGTAGCTATGCTTCCATTGCCTTCGAGGGAGTTGTTTGTGGCCGGCTAGGATAGAACCCTCTGCGAACAACTTCGATGGAGTTCTTTGGTGATCCTCATCCACAAGATCAAAACTAGATCTCAAAAGAAAGGGAGAGAGAGGGGGAGAGAGGGGAGAGAGAGAGAGAGAGGGGAGGAGAGATAAGGGGAGGGGGGGGGGGGAGAGAGAGGGGGAAGAGAGAGAGAGCACAAACCACATTCAATTAGATCTCAAAGAGAGGGAGGACCATGCATAGGGAGAGAGGGAGAGAGAGAGGGAGAGGGAGAGAAAGAGGGAGAGAGGGAGAGAAAAGAGGGAGAAAGAGGAGAAATACCCCTAGCGGTGCCAAACTTCAATCAAACCAAGGGCAAAACCTTCCCCACCCCTGGGAAATGGTGTTTTTAGGGTTTTGAAGCTCAAAACCCTAAAAAATTGCGAAAACCCGTGGGAAAGAAGAAGGTTGGGGCTGTATTTATAGCCCAGCCTTTTCCGTGGCGGGCATTGTAATAAAACCGTCACGGTTAATGGGGATTAACCGTGGCGGTTATTTTGCAAAGACCACCACGGCTAATCGATTAACCGTGGCGGTTTTTGCCTCGGCCTGGGCTGCCGGGCCACCTATTTTCCGTAGCGGTTTTTGAAATGCCCGCCACGGAAAATGATTTCTAAACACCATGCAAGTTCAATTCTGTAGTAGTGTCGAACAAAGACCGGGTACAAGAAGGAAAAGAGAAGCAAAAGTACACCCGAGGATGGGTGACACATGTGGATATGCCATTCATGCATCTATAAAACTGGTGTTTTGTTGGATCCCAATAAACTTAGTAGATGGAAAGGTTTTGTTCGACTTCATTGCCTCACATTCATTCATCTCTATCAAATATGTGGTGGATCGAAAGATAATGAAGCTACCAAGCAGGAAACCACTGATGGTTAAAACTCTAAGAGGAGAAATGAAGGTAGACTATGTATGCCCGAAGGTTTGTGTTGTCATAAATGGAAGAAACTTTAGCACAATCCAAGGAACATGAACCTGGACTACTAGAAGATGATGGCAATAAGATGCATGCAGTTCAAGATAAATGTCACTGTTGTAAGCATTATGGATTTCCCTGTCTCCAAAACAAGTCAAATAAAGAGGAAGCCAAGGTGAATCTGAATTATGATATCAATGAACATAAGAAGAGAAAGGCTATTTCACTCTAACCACCATTCGAAGCGAAGAACAACCGAGTTCTACTACCTTGCCCCATCAAGCTCTGATTTCTAGTCGGTTAAAAGCCGAGATAGCACGGAGTTAAAAAGCTTCCCAAGATGAAGTTATGCTAACTGAGGTATGCATAGATGAATGGACCATCACCTACAAGGAGTTTCAGCCATGAAAAGCCAAGCGAGCTAAGCAGCAAGCCAACAACACACCAAGCAACAATCCAATGTAGTACGATATCACAAAGGGTCAGTTAAGGGAAAGTGCTTTCGTTGTCAACAGGAAAGGGCATTATGCTATCTCAAGTCCATGCAAGAACCAACAACCATATAATTATTAGGGAATAGGAGCTTATGTCCCTTATGTAATATAAAATGATAGTAGCAAAAATTGAGTGTTTGTGGTTTGTAAACTTTAAGTGTTTAGTTGCCTTGTGCTTATGATTAATAGGGATATTGAAAACGGATCAGATTGGAGTGCATAATAGTTCTCCCATATCCTAATCCTCCTTTTGTAATCGGATTCGAGAGCGAGATCACATATTGTACGGATTCGGATGTGAATACAAATTTTTAGGATGTCGAAATGGTGTACGGGTTCGACCGATGTCGGAGCGAAGTGAACTTTTGAAGTTAGAAAATATATGCTTACGTGCTGTTTTTTATAATGAAAAACAATTTTTAACCAAAGTCATAAAGCAGCAATGCAACTCAATTCAATCACCATTAATACAAAATTAATACGAGTTTTAAATTTGAATTTAACAAAGATAAAAGAAGCATAAATAAAGTAAATATTCTTAAAAGCAAAAAACTTCGTCTTCACACTTTGCTCCGTCTACTAGTCCTCCACTTTACTAGTCCTCAATCCTCATCCTCCACTTTACTAGTCCTCCACTTACCAGCCGTTACACAAGTGGAATTGGTCGCCACCGGCATGCGTGAGTGCGAGGAGGACGAGTCGATTGTGTCTTGTAGCGTATTACACTACACCAAAATGGAAATTCCTTGGCGGTGTTGGATTTCCTTGAGTGCCAAAAATCCAACCGCCAAGGAATTTAGCATTTCCTTGGGGGTATAGTAAACCGCCAAGGAATTTTGTATCCTTGGCGTTCCACTCAGCGACCAAGGAAATGTGCAAATTTTCTTGAGTGTTGTTGTGCACCGCCAAGGAAACACCGTTTTTTTAGTGCTATTGCAAACAGCCAAGGAAAATGTTTTTACAAAAAAATCAATATTTTTATAAATTTTTCAAATGACCTCCGATGGAGAAACAACCTAAACCAAAGTTGTAGTACTCTAAAAGATCTACAAGTTTCATGTTCAAACTTTTTTCATTTGAATTAATTTAAGTTGTCAAATATGCATTGCAAAATTCAATAGTCTCAATACAAAAGAAATGCATTAGCCATTCAAACACTGATGGTTTCATGGTGTGGTGGTCAGGACCTTAACATGTGAAGGTTGAGGTTGTTGGTTCAAAACTCAGTAGTCTCAAGTTATTGATAGTTTTGAACTTTTTTGACATATTTCCTTGACGGTTGATATATTTCCTTGGCGGTGAGGAACTCCCAAGAAAATGAATTTTTTTTGACCGCCGACTCATTTTCTTGTCGTCTTGGAAATCTAGTGTATGTTCATACTTTCCTTGGCGGTTGGCGGTCAAGGAAAACTTCCTTGTCGGCTAGCCGCCAAGAAAATTCTATTTTCCTTGCTATCTATCCTTGGCGGTTCATGCTTGGCGGTTGACCGCCAATAACTATTTCCTTGGCGGTTTTTCTATATTCCTTGACGGTTTTTGGCCGCCAAGAAATTTTGGTTTTGTGGTAGTGTTAGGCTTAGGTAAACTAGGTGAATTCCCAGCGCGTTGTTCTGGGTATGCAAAAATAAATTTAATGTAGCTAAAATGAATTTAAAAATATTTTCAATAATGAACTAAAGAAAATACATCATCTTAATATTGGATCTTCAACTTCAAAGAAAACATAGGTCACTAACTTCGGAGGATAATTTTTGGAATTTAATGTACAACACAAAAATTATTAGTTTACGATAAGGATAGATTTAAGAAAGCACTAACCTGCTAAGGATCCAACATACCTTCGGTGTTTGTCTTCTAGTAATATATGTAACTTCAAAAAAATCTAAACGCGTTGCCGCTGGAATTTAAGGTTATCTTTTAGTGATCATTTGATGATGGAAAGAAAGATATAAACATATAAGTTGGTCATTTGATAATGGAAAGAAAGATATAAACACGTGAGTTATTTAATGAGAATTTCCAAGACAAAAACCTTAAGGTCTCAAGAATCAAGAAAGCGATACCCGTGTGGATTCTCCGCGCATTGCCGCAGAAATTTAAGGTTAGTTTTTAATGATTATTTGATGATGGAAAGAAAGATATAAACATGTGAGTTGATCATTTGATGATGGGAAAAAAGATATAGACATGTGAGTTATTTAATGAGAATTTCCAACACAAAAACCTTAAGGTCTCAAGGATCAAGAAAGCAATACCTCATATGTTGCCACAAAAGTTATTGATGGTTTGGAATAAGTTAATGTTAGTAGATGACGTGGCATAATGCTAGTGGATGATGTGTCTTGCTTTCATGTAGATTACAATTGTAAATGCTGGTTGACCATAAATGCGAATGTTAATGGAATGATGAGGTGGATAACTTGCATGTTGAGAGAATTAGCTAGTGGGGGCTGTTAGTGGGAATGATGAGGTGGATAGCTTTCATGTTGAGATAATTAGCTAGTGGGGTTTATCTATATAGGTGTAGTAGATAGGAAAATAGTGCCATCTCTGTTGCCTAATAATAGCACCTAATTAAGCAAATATGCAATCACCGAATACCATTCTTTATACAAAGAAAAAATATACTTAAATTATTGTTGTCATTTGGGTTTGTTTAAGATATTCGGATATCCTATTATAGTCATCGGATAATCCACGTTTGATTATCGGATAATCCATATCCGCCGGATTTTGCTAATGCCGTATCCTACACCGCATCCGCATATAGTCGGATTCGGATTATCCACATCCGCACGGATATAAAAAACACTCCTTAAAATTCGGATTCGGAGCGGATCAGTGTGGAGGATTATCCACACCACTTTCATCCTTAATGATTGATGTTTGATTTGGATCTTTGTATTGAATGTAACTATATTGTGGTGTTTGACAAAAATGTCATTTATTTAATTTATATGTCTACGGAATAAGGATTAATGAATAATAGTTTGGGGTTGGTTATCTCGTTTCTGCCTTGTGCTGTTTTCTGGAGCAGTCAGCGATGTTTCTGTCATATCTCTAAATCCGTTCGTGCAATGTTTATGAAACTTTTATGGCAGCAACTAGACTTCTGTATCTTTCCAATGCCGTAAGAATCAGTATCTTCCAATGCCGTGAGAATCACCTTTATATCTGTTTGAGCTGTGAGATACAGCGGTGAACATTTGAGTTTCTGCGGCTGTTTGACTAAAATAGTTTTTGTTGTGTCCTATTTTTTACCAACTTAGATGCTGAATCTGGAGAAGTGTTCTATAAGAAAGTTGTAGAGGATTTTATAAGCTCTCCAACAGTATAAAATACAACTTTATTGAATTTACAGAACTGGAGTTATGGCTGTGTTATTGTACTGTTGTTTTTCTGCTCTTGAAGAATTTCGGATTACTTGTTCTTGCATATGCTTGTGAGTTTCTCTTGGATATCATAAGGCCTTAATGAGGGATAACTCACACGGGAAGACATTTAAGCTACCCCTTGTTGTCCCCTAGACAATTTTTTTTTTTTTTTCTTAAGGAGGTAGCCATTCTAAAGGATTTGCAGGATGAAGATTCTTATTAGTGTTTTGTTTGGAACTATTGGATACACCTTTGGTTGGGTTGCTCTTGTTCCTCTTGATATTTTAGCATCTCATGAAGCTACAACTAATAGTCCTATGGATTACTGAAGTCTAACACGTGTGTGTTGAAAACAGATGGTTGCTACTACGAGGAGAGCTTCACGTGGGGGCTAGAAAGAATGTTTCCAATTCTAATCCTCCACCCTCGAAAAACCCAATTATGAAGCAAGCTTTGACAATGTAAACTCAGTTGTTACATACTCGTTCAACATGTGCTGAACAACCAACATCAAGCACCACCTATTGATAAGCATGGTGAATTTATGAAAGGACACCCACCAACTTTCTCTCATACAAGTAACCCTCTTAGAAGTTGAATATTGGCTTGGGGCTGTGAGGAGACAACTTGATATAGCTCAATGTGATGATCAAGAGAAGGTGCTTTTTGCTTCCGGCCAATTGCAAATGGACATATCATGGCTCCAACTGGGTTCCATAGCCTAGAGCAGGCCATTCCCCAACTGGGTCCTTTCAAATGGACATATCATGGCTCCAACCTCATTACATATGTGTGGCAGAACCAAATTCGAGTGAGTTGGCCAAATTCTGACCCTGTCGTCGTCTGTAAGGTTTGTGAATGATCTTGTGTAGCATCGAGAGTGCATTAGCACATACATTGCACTACATCGAGCCGCATTCCAAGTGCTCGGCAAAGTACCTGTTTCCTGTAGTGACTCGGTATGTTGGATATAAAATCAATGACATGCACTTTACTTAGTGGGTGGTTGGATTTAATGAAGTATATATTGTCCTTCTGAATGGACTTAATTAGTTTAGTTGCAATGGACTTAAATTTGCTTAATTATGGGTTCGTAATGAACTATATATTGTCTAACGTGGTTTGTTTCAATCATCTCCCCCCGGCCATGAATCTTGACTGATCACGAACTTTAATTCCGAAGCCACAAAAATCGAACACATCCACGTCCACA
This sequence comes from Hyparrhenia diplandra, assembly GCA_015847255.1. Taxonomy (NCBI): domain Eukaryota; kingdom Viridiplantae; phylum Streptophyta; class Magnoliopsida; order Poales; family Poaceae; genus Hyparrhenia; species Hyparrhenia diplandra. The sequence goes on along the minus strand of JADLZK010011968.1, from coordinate 443,384 downwards.
GCAAGACACGATTTTTGTTATACAAAATGATACTTATTCGGAGCAACTGAGCATTTAGTACGCGCGGGAATAAAGCTACAAATTCCATGTTCGATTTCACAGTGTACCGCATCCGGTAGATAGAAATTAATTTAGGTATTTCATAGACCAAGCCGCCGTTGTCTACTCTGGAATGTGCTCAGAGCCTGCACGTACTCGGTCTCCCCAAAAGCTGGCCACATTATGTCGGTGAAGTAGAGCTCAGAGTAGGCGGACTGCCACAACAAGAAGTTGCTCACTCTCACCTCGCCGCTCGTTCTGATGACAAGGTCAGGGCACGAAAATTCTCCAGGGACGACATTTGTCGCGAGCTTGCTAGCAAGCAGCGCCTCGTCGATGTCCTCCAGCCTGAGTGTCTTGCCCTGCACTTCCTCGGCGAGCGCTCTGCACGCCTGCACGATGTCCCATTTCCCGCTGTAGCAGGTCGCCAGCACCAGATGGAACTGCGAGTTGTTCCTAGTCATCTCCTCCGCTTCCGCAACAGCGTTCTGCAGAGAAACCGGACCTCTTGAGAGGTCTCCGACGACATGCAGCCGAATCCCGTTCCTGTCCAGATCAAAATCACCGATTCATTTGATGATGTGCATGTTGCATGGCGTACTGAACTTCGTACGCCATTATCATATGTGTGATCTGCTGTGCAAATGCACCCTCACCTCGCGTACTCGTCGATGTTATCGCGGATCATCCGCTCCATCATTCCCAAGTAGTAATCGATCTCCATCTTCCGATTCAAAGGAATGCAAGATCAGTGTGTATAAAGACAACATCTGCTTGCATCAGAGGCAGAAGAAAGTAAAGAAAATATTTAATGAGGGGAGTGACGAGATTGATCATGCCTTGACCGCCCGAAGTTCTCCAGGGAGAAATTGAACACGGTGAGCGCGCCGATGCCCCAGGCGTGGGAGAGCCATATCGTGTGCTCCAGCGCACGACGGCCAGCCTCATGTCCTTCCGACGTCAGCATCCCCCGCTCCTTCGCCCACCGCCGGTTCCCGTCCATCACCACCGCGACATGCCGCGGCATCGACTCTGGCCGGATACCACTCTGGACCAGTGCCTGAGGCAGAGGAGCCATGACGGGCCCCCTGGCAGCCTGCAGTTTGCAAGCCGGGTGGCGCATGGGGAAAGCCGTGTGGCGCATGGGGATAGCGGTAACAGAGGGAAAGCACGACATCATCGTGAGTTCTTTGGTTTTATCTTTCCTGGATTGGCTCTTGGTCTCAGCCTCCGAGCCTCTCAGAGGCCAGTAGTAATTTATACTACTGGTCTTGGACCAGTACTCAGTAGGGCGATATGCCTAAAGCTTCACTTCTAGAGAGAATATAATATAGTTGGCATGATGTACGTTGCCTTTCTCTTTCATTTTCAGAATGTTATATAGACTTGATTGGATACCTACGAATATTTCAGTCAAATTTGAAAGATGCAATTTTCTCGAGGTTAGGCTAGCAAAATACGACCATCCATATGATACGGTGTTAGATTCTCCCGAAGACTCCCTGAGTTGATTTATTCACCATATGATACGGAGTTAGATTCTCCCGAAGACTCCCTGAGTTGATTTATTCAAGGTTGGTTCGAGTAATATTTTAAATACTAAAACATAGGTGGAGCTCCGTAAGTAGCTCTACTTTTTTTAGATAATGGATAAAAGATCCGCCTCTACGCCCTGAGACGCATACAGCCCAATTATTACAGAGTTTAAAGAAAATGGAGCAACAACTGCTAAAAAAAGAGCACAAAGCTAGCATAGTCTATATAAGTGCTTCACCGTTAGCATGCTGTAACGAGACCATCTCAATTTTGGTGCTCAACGATGATAGTAGGTTCTTGTTGTGTTCGTCACGCTGCAGCTATGCTCAGAACCGTAGCCAATATGTTCCTCTGAAAATAACCTGCAGAATAGAGTTACATTAAGAAAGCATTTGATAAAACATTTTCTCACAGTAAAGCATTTGATAGACTTTTTCTCATAGTCTACTAGGTGAATACCCCGCGCATTGCTGCGGGGATTTTAAATAATTTGAAAAGAAATTAGGTTATTTATAGTTATATTTATATGAATGTAACTATCTTAAATTAATTTTGGTGAATGGTTCTACGTATCATTATAGACAACTAAATGCATGTTAGTGGATAAATAGAAACTATAATATTTACATGTGCTAGTTGCCTATAATTTTGTTCTCGACATCAAACACGCATCAAGAAAGCGCGTTTGTATGTTCATATCACAGACACATTTTTTTGTCCTGGCATCTGTAGGTGCCGGGGTGGATATGTTGCTTCTTTACATAGTGGCATGCAGGTTGTTTTTGGCCACCATGGTAGTGTTTTTTTTTTTTTTTTTTTTTTTGGTAGTAGTAGTAGTGCTAGATGTAAATTTGCAAATTGAGAATTGAGCTCTGTAGCTAACTTGAAATTTCAGATTTTGATTACCAGTGTTTAGGGCCTTGTAAACTTAAATTTGGACTTGATATATGTTAAAATGTAGCCATCTATTACTTGTGTTGTGACGTGCAATTGTAACGGTATGTGTTCGTCATCTTGGGAATGTTGAAACACATGACTACCATCATGCGTCATATATAACTCATAAAGATGTGGGTTAGCACGTAATGCGTCCGGTGCTACCTACCACACACACACGTACAGTCAATATATTTTCCCGTAACTTCCAGCAACTTTGGATTGTCGCAAGCACATGCTCCACAAGGCCTTCAAAAATTTCCACACATGCGCGGGTAATCGTCAATAACGGAACACGTGTACTCGGGCCGCATGCATCTAGATCGACTCTGGAGCAGAGACCAGCCAAACTCTGCAGCCGAAGTCTGCAGGGCGGCCAATTAAAGTCAGAAGATAGTTCTCCTCACTCGATACTAGTACACACTTGAACGAGGGGTGAGAGATTCTTTCGACGGATTAAAGAAAGGACATATACAAAATATCATTCTCAAATCCTTGCTTAATTTGAGAGATACCCGACAATGAGAAAGGCCAATTTCCATGTCAAACCATTATATATAATAAGTAATATAGGAAATTAGCACGCAATTGTTTTACTTTAAATACATATTTAATTAATATATACTAGTCCATCAACTCGTGCTCACGCACGGTTACTTGTTTCTCTAAATAAAAATACGTGCAAAGTTTTTGTGTGATTAAGAAAAAATCTTTTGTTATACGTTAGCAATAGAAAATGATGATTATTATATGTTTAAATAAATTTGATTTCACGGTTGGGAATATTTTCCTAACATTTTTTGAACCGTGTGCATAGCAATATTATTAGATTTTTTTTTAATAATATTTGTTGATAATTAAGATTCATTTTTTGATTTTTTTTTTTTGAGGTTTGTTAATGGTATAGTCATATTTAGCATATATAATATTTTAATTAGTCATAATATATTAATGCTATTACTGATTAAATTTTAGGGTTCAATTTTTCATGTGCTTCATGAAAAGCTGCGCAGCCAAAAATATTCTTATTAATTTCTAAGCTAGCGAAAAAAGATTGACACCTGCAAATATATCTTGTTAGTTAGATTAGAATTAGAGCTCTTTTGCGAGTTGTTTCTATTACATCACCCCTCTATTTCATGAAACGTAGTACCATCCAAATTTTGCGTTAATTGCATTTAATTTGGCTTGAGCCATAAGTATCTTATCCTCGAAGCACATATCCATATATCATTTTATATACATGTAAAGCTTTTTTGAAGTAGTGTATAATGTTCAATCAAATGCATATCTGATTTATTTTATTCGATTAATCATATACAAAATCAAACCTGATTCTACTAAACCTTTTCTATTTTGCTGCAATTGTTGATCCAATTTCCCTTTTAAGTGCTCATCAATATGAACCTCCCAAATACTAATACCACTTGAAGATATCCATAAAAAGATGTTTTACCATGTTAGAGTGTAAGCTACAAACATAAAACAGAAATACTACTATTTAAATTTTATTAACCTGTTATGTGTATTCAATAGCCTTAGGAATTGACAAATCTATAAAAACTGGCGTTGCATTTGTTGAAGACACTGCAAAATTACAATTATCTATTTTCTCATAGGCTTGTTCAGTGGCTAATATAATTGATGTCATGATATTAAATGAAGACTCACCGGCAAATTTTTTTCATAGTTGTAGATCTTAACGCAATGACATGAGATTTTTCTCTCTCATCGTATAGCTCAACTTTCTCTACCCCTCCCCAAAAACAAAAATCGAACCTTTACTTCTTGCCCACTACAAATTCTAAATTGAAAAAAATGAAAAATAATATAATTTAAGAGGTACCAAACATAGAAAAAATTAATCTAATTTAAGTTGTGCACAGACATAAGGATATTATAAATAATGATTAATAAGGATCATATCAAGACGGTATTATTTGCTACTACCGAGCAAGATTACACCCCTTATTCTAATGGCTTGTGCAACTTGTAATTGAAAATACCGCTTGATTGTTCATAATGTTTTTATCCTGTCCTAATCCCACTTGCATTTTACTAACCATTGAAATGGAAAAACAAATAATAATGACATTAATGGACCTTTTTTATACATTTAGATTGCAGGAGACCGATTAGATCGTAAATGATTACAGCAGAATGGACATGCCTTTGTTTGGTGAATAATTAAAATAATAGACCTTGTTGTAAACTGAAAAATAACCATAATAATGATGACAACAATTTTCCTTCTTTTCACGTAGATTGCAAAAACGGATTACAGCACAATGGACATGCCTTTGTTTGGTGAATGATGAAAATAGTAGACCCTTTAGCTTGTGGTGACGACGTGAAACAACGGCGGATGAATTTTTTTAGATAATGGAAATTATATTTCCGGCTTCAGTCATTCGAGGATGCATCAGGGCCAACAAAATTACAACTGAAAAACAGTGTTACGTGTAAGTCAAAAGTCACCCGAAAAACACCGGTGCACTTTAAAAAAAAAAAAACAACTAAAACTCATCCACCATTGAAGACTCCGGATCATGTAACCCGGCATCAGCATAAGGCCCTATAAGCGCAGTGCGATGAGCCACCACCTTGGTGCCGGCACCGCCGACATCCAAGGGATCTTCCACCACCGACGCCTCCAACGAGAAAATACCATCCAAAGACGCCATGGCGCGACCACCAAACTGGTGTAGGTTTTCACCATAGAGCTTTATACCACTCTGTTGGATGGATTGTCTCACAACTTTTTCCCCTACAAAAAGGAGATATTCAATGCAGTCAAGATGCGATTGTTTTTCCTTTTGTTGGCGGTGACAATATTGATCCAATAATATATAGTAACTGCATGGACGTACGGGTGAACTTGGTCGGATGAATTTGTTGTCCTACGCGCCTACTATATATTTTATATTATAAGATAATAGAAAAAAAAATAATTACCATGGACGTATACCACACTCTGTTGAATTTCTCAATGATATTTGCCTCTTTTCAAAAAAAAAAAAAAAAATTTTGCCTTTTTTAATTTATAATGGCAGAGATGAAAGAAAAACATATATTTAATTAACCGTGGACGATATAACTCTCAATTTATATGGATTTTCTCAAAATGTTTTCTCGTAATAATATATATTTGTTTATTTAATATATAACAATGGTAGAGGTGGGTAATATCTTAGATAACAAAAATAGATCCAATGGTTATGGGTGAATATAGACTTTCGTTTGAGGGTCGTATGCTTCGATTAACATAAGAATTTCTAGTATTTATCTTTTTTTTAACGATCCGGGCGAGAGTTAACATGAGGCCTCCATTGGAGCCTCCAATTAGTAATAGTAAGATATGTTTGCTTTTGTCCATGTCAGCACATTACGCATGTCATGACCCAAGAGATAGGGCCTGTATGACAGGCCCACGAGGCCCGAGGGGGGCAAGCGCGGCGCGCCGCCGGGCGGCGCCGCGCCGCGCCGCCACCTCCGCCTCCGCTCCGCGGACTCTTCGGCAATTAATTCACGGATAAAGGAGGAAATTCACTAGGATTATCTTAGACTTTTTTGGTGCAAGAGAATATTTCATCTATAAGGAAGGCCCTTATTAGGAAAATAAATAGGATTTGATTGTAAAAAGGTATTCCAATCTATAAGGAAACTTTTAGAGAGATTGCTTGCGATACAAGTCCCACTAGCCGCTATAAAAGTAAGGGGTCTCAGAATCTTTTAGGGTAACAAGCAATAAAGAAAATTTATCCCTTATCCCTCTTCGTCCCCCCCGCCCCTCCCACAAGGGCCGCCACCACCACCACCAAAGACCACCACCGCCGCGTTGCCGACACCCCAACCGCCGCCAATGCCGGGCGCGCAGCCCCCTACAGCCGCTCCAGGCCACGTGTCACGCCAGATCGATCTGGTGACAGCTGGTATCCGGAGGCCACTACGATCCACCCACCACCATGGACGCCGAGACGAAGAAGATGCTAACCGACTTTGGGGAACTAGTTCTCCGGCTTCACCGCCGACCGACACGCCGCCAATCAAGTTGTTGTCCTCTTCGCACCGATCCGGCGGCAAGACATCAAGCACAACCGCAGGAGGCCGAGGCAGCCATGAAGTCGCATGCATGGAGGAAACCGCACGCGCCTTCATCAAGGCACGCACGGACGACAAGCATGTAAGTGCAATCAAGCTCTAAGTGGGTTTTGGCGTTGATGACCACCGAATTAGGGGACTAATGAGATTTACGAAGATGACATGCAGGAAATAAAATAAGGAGTTGATGTACAGGTCCAAAGGCATCCCATGAGCTAGATGAAGGTGTTTCCGGATCAAGGCGTTTAAATTATTTCATATTTTGAATCTTGAGTTTAGGAAATGCCGTACTATCAAGAGGGATCCTAGGACTCTCGGCTACCTGGGGACTAAGTGCTCTAAACTCCAATCCAGCCACAAAACATCACTCCAAGCCTCACCAGCCAGCATTTTATCAAGTTTCACTCCTTTGTCAAGTCAGTCGGCACGGCAAGTGGTCGCGCTAGCTTGGTGCGGCAAAAGTGCGCCCCTACGCGCAGTGTGCCGCGGTAAGTGCGGCAAAGCCACACTTACTTCCGACCGTTGGGTCCGTGGGGTATAAATACCTATTCTACCCCTCCTACAATGGCCACCTGGCTCACTTTCTTCTTCCTCCCGACTGCACACCAGACTCACCTCTTGGTCTCTCTCTCTCTCTCTCACCTCCATTGAAGCACCTTGAGCTCCCCACTCAATCTCTCACTTCCCACTAGGGATTTTTTAGGGAAAAGCCAGTAAACTTCGATTGGAAGTCGGATCTACTACTTCCCCCACTCAAAAGAGCATTTGGTTCACGTTTGGCCGGAACCCTAGGGTTCTTTTACTATTGGAGCTTGCTCCTAGACGGCTAGGCGTCGCCCTTGAGCTTGCTCCCTTCGTGTGGAAGCCTTGGGAGGTTTGTAACCTCACACAATCATCAATACATTACCCCACATCTCTAGGGTTAACTCCCCTAGACTTGTGAACGAGGGAAAAAGCTAGCCGGGTGGGCAAGCTAAGCCTTGTGTGGCAACCTCAACAACGGACGTAACCCAAATTATGTGGCGACGGCAACCACGGGTCAAATCCTTGTGTCACTTGTGTTCTTTACATTCTTGCATATTTTATCTTGTGAGCTAGGGTTTCGTCCCCGATCTACTTTGTTGCAAAATTTACGCCATACTTGGTTAGTTTCCTGTGAAGTATTTATGTGGAGGAACAAGTGTGAATCATGAGCACCAAGTTCACGCCTCTTAGATTCACCTTGGAGTCACTTCGGAAGTGACCCGCGGCGCTGCCGTGCCCGGCCACTCCGACAAGCATTGGTTCTCTCTGTTTCTCGCCTCTCGTCAAGGCCATTTGCGGCAAGCAGTGCGTGCCTATACGCGCAAAGGCGCGCCTCTCAGACCGACAAAGGCGATTAAGTTTTGACAAGTCGATTTTGGGGGTCAGCCTATTCACCCCCCCTCCTCTAGGCTTCCATCGATCCTACAAGTGGTATCGAGCTAGGATACTTCAGATACGCTTCACCGCGTGAAGTATGGACGCCACGGAGGGATCGAAGAAAGGAGGCAAGTCCACCGCCCCCGTGGAGGAGGTGGTGGCCAAGAAGAAGGGAGCTTTCTCGTAACAGTTTAGCGAGAGCACCATCAAGGATGATGCCACCGATCCCGAGAGAAGAGCCGCAAGACAAGCAAGACGAACCGCAAAAAGACAAGAACAAGAAAAGAAGAAGCTAGAAGAGCAAGCTAGCATCAAGCTTGCCGAGAAGCTTCAAAGAAAAGATCAAAGAAGATTGGTTCATGAAGCAAGGGCTGCTAGAAGGGCAGCAAGAGAAAAACAAAGGCAAGAAGAAGAAGCGGAGTCAAGTGAGCTATCAAGTAGCTCCGACGATGGAGATGATGACATCTCCTACAACAACAAGAAGAAGAAGAAAGAAAAGAAGAAGGATGAGGGCAGCGTTAACAACAACAAGTTCGCTGTCATATCCTTTAACTACTCTTCTTATTTGACTAACCACGATAAGAAGTTTTTTATCAATGTGCCCGCTGAAATTTGCCCCGTTTCGATGGGACCAACTATGCCAAGTGGAAGCACTTGATGAGAGCCTATCTTAGCGCTCTTCACCCCGGTCTTTGGGAGGTTGTGTGCAGTGGATTTCAGCCACCAATGAACCCCAAGAAGCCAACAAATGAAGAGCTAGCCGCTGCCCACATCAGCGGTCAAGCCACAAGCATCCTCCTAAGTGCTCTAGAAGGAAATGAGTACAATAGGGTGGTGAATGTCAATGAAGCCAAGAAAATTTGGGACACTTTGGTACTTGCACATGAAGGTGTAGACAAAGTGAGAAAAGCCAAGATTGACTTGTTGAAGGCCAAGCTCAACCGGTTTGTGATTTTTGATGGAGAAGGGGCCCAAGAGATGTTTGATCGGGTTGATGGTGCTAGTTGGCAAGATTAGAGGATTTGGAGATGAGGATCTAGATGACCACACCGTTGTCAAGATCATGCTTGAGGCATATACACCTAGAAATGACATAGTGGTCACCTTGATCCGTGACAAGAAGAAGTTTGAGCAATTCACTCCAAATGATGTACTTGGTAGGCTGCTCACCTATGACATGCAAAGAGAGGAAGCAAATGAAAGAAGAAAGCTTGGAGAGTTGCAAGCAAAGCTTGAAGGCATCAAGATCAAGGATGTAGCTCTCAAGGCAACCAAGGCAAGCAAGCCAAGCTCCTCCAACAAGGTCAAGGGCAGCAAGCAAGCATCTTCAAGTCAAGATAAAGAAATGAAGAAGATGCGAGAAAACATAGATGCAACCTCTTCCTCAAGTGATGATGAAGATGATGGGGCTGATTACAAGAAGATCAATGACATGGCCCTATTCTTGAAGAAGTATGGGAAGGGGATGAAGGCAAATGGCTACAAAATGGTGCAAAGAAGGTTCCCAAATAAGAAAAAGAGAACATGCTTCAACTGTGGCAGCACCGAACACTTTATTGCCGATTGTCCACATGAGAACAAGAACAAACAAGTATAAGAAGGACAATGGCAAAGACAAGAAGCAAGACTACAAGAGAAAGGGAAGGAACATGGGTGAAGCTCACATCGGCCATGAGTGGGACTCAACAGAAGAGACAAGTGAAGAGGAAGTCAACATTGCTACATTTGCTATGCAAGAGACCTCTACACCCAAGCTCTTCAACAACATGACCGATGATGATGAGGATGACAATGACTCCACTCATGTTTGTCTTATGGCCAAGCATGAGAAGGTAAAAACCACACCCAAATCTTCTCCTTCTCTTAGTGATGAATCTAGTGATCTTAGTGAAAGCTCTCGTGATGATAGTGAATCTAGTGATGATGAGGAATATGTTAGACTCACCAAGAACCTAGATCCCAAAACTAGAGGCTTTCTTGCTCAACTAATGGCGGATTTAGAGAGTACCCAAGCGGAGTTAGCAACTAGAGATGGTCAACTTGATAGACTTGAAAAGCTCTATGTTGATAACAAGGATGCTCTTGTAGTTGAAAGAAGTGAGGTGGCCTCCTTGCAAAAGAGCCTAGCTAATGAGCAAGGAGACCATGCTCTCACATCTCTCAGCCACAAAGGATACCTCTACTCCCTCCACTAGTCAAGGTTGTGGTAAATGCTATAATGTTGATATGAATGCTTATGCCACTAACCTTGCCAACATAAAAAGCAATGGAGAAAGAGATCACTAGGCTCACCGCTTTGGTAAGAAAGGAAAGTGAAACCATCAAGCCAGCCGTGAGTGAAATCTCATGTTTGGTTTTGGAAATTGATGACACATTTGTTGGACTAATCCTTTGCTCTAAGTGTATTACTTGAGATAGGATTAGGTTGATGATAAGGAGCATGATGATCATGAACATGGACGATGATGATGGACATGGTGGATCGTCAAGCTCGGTGATCGGCTTAAGAGGAACCCAGGAGATCAAGGCAAAGGTATCTTGATAGGGTTTTCCTTTCGGTGATCAAGACATGATAGAGCGCGTGATCACATTATAGGATAGATAGCCGACTATCAAGAGGGGATGCCGCGACAATCCTTTTGGTGAAGTGCTTCTAGGTCCAATTGACTTGCATTTGCATTTAGGATTGAGAGCACTAACTTCGTTCTTGTCTAACCGACGCGACATGCTAACACTTGTGCTCACGGGACACATTCGGTGTTGGCAACTCAAGACAAGAAGTGAAACTTGGAAAGATGGAAAGACGACGACACAACGATGAAGAGGAATATTTTGTACTCGCCGATGCTGAGCCGCCGCGCCGGCGCCGCCAGCGCAGCACAAATATTCAAAATGGCGCGCGGACGCTGCCGGCGACGGCGCCGACGCGACAAATTGGATCCGCGTCCCCGGCCTGTGGAGAATCCGTCGCCGAAGAAGTGAATCAAGCCGGGCGCGGCGCTCGGGCGCGCCCGGGCGAGCGCCGTGACGCGTCCAGGGCAAGCATGTCGGGAGGCCCCCGGCCGGACGCAGCGTCGGGCGCATCCGGCGCAGCGCGCGTCGGGCGCCAGTGGTTTTGCCGGCGCCGGGCGTTGGGCGTGGCACTGGGCGCCACCGGCGGAGGCGCCCAACGAGGGGATGTTTTGGACCAACGGCTCTATTTCGACTTGGGGTCTATAAATAGTTGGTTGGCCGCCATTTGAGGTCTCTCTTGCACATTTCAACAGCCCAACTCATTTGTGAGCTTGTGAGACTCCTCTCCACTCATCTCTTCACTCTAACTTCGATTCTTGAGTGAGATTGAGAGTGATAGAAGTGCATTGCTTGATAGTCTTGCATCTAGAGGCACTTCATCCTTGGAGAAGCCGCGAGATCTTGTTTCTCTTGGGAATTTGCTTGGTTCCCTAGCGGCTTGGAGCAAGAGGCGCGTGTTGAGCTCGATTGAGCTTGTTCGAGGCCACACCGGTGGTTTGTGAGGGGTCGCTCCTTACCCCGCGGGAGATTCGTGAAAGGAGCACTAGTGGATTGCTCGTGGCTTTGTTTGGCCCCCTCTTGTGATTGGTGTGCTTGAGCTCCCACCGGGATTTGGCACCGGTCATTAAGCTTAGCAACCATCAAGTGGGTGTAATCATTTGTTGACATCTCTAACACGATCCACATCAAGGACGGCGCTAGAAATGTATAAATGGTATCTATCTAATAAGTTAGCTTGGATGTGGAGTTAATCTCACATTCCAATAAAAGTCGAATCGGGAGTTAATAAAGTTAGACGGAATTAGTTATGGTTTATGACTTTGTAACATTATCGATGGTGGAGTTAATCTCACCACGATAGGCACAAAAAGTCGTATCACACATTCTAGCATTGCCTACTTAAACTAGTCTCACCACCCTAGCTCACAACGCTAAAGAAATGCGTGAACGGATATTCTTTATATGACACTTGAAACTCTTGCAATAATAATATAATTCTCGTATCCGCAGTTTACGCATAGAATTACCCAATTGTAGCACTTCACCGAGTCTATCCGTATCGTATTTATATTCTACCTAAAAAGGAGAGGGGTAGGCTATGGGTAGGTTGATGATTTAATATTGATTCACTTGCAAAGTGGTGTAATGTAGAGTAAACCATATGCATCATACTAAACTCAAACTAGGTAAGTCACAAGGTAAAGATAAATAATAATAATAATGATAATAATGATAATAACATTCCAAGTCAAAGACAATAGTATGCCACTAGAAAGTATCATAACAAAGCTAAATATCATGGTATAGGTAGAATAGGATGGAATATTCCTATGTTACTCCTAATTATATGTCAATGCATACTACAATTAGTGCAATACATCTAGTCATCATCGTATGAAAGCATTATATCTACACATGGTGAATATTACTAAGGAAGATTAGGAACAAAACCAACCTACCATAGTAACAAAGTTCAACTAGCCCTACATTCGGGGTGGACTCCAAAGGACTCAATGGGAGTATCACATCCACGATCTACCACACTTCCCGCAATGTAAGGTGATGTCGCAGTGCAAACCACTACACCACAACACTTAATCAAAGAACGGAGGTCGGTTGCTAAATCTAATAATTAGCGTTGGAGGGTCGGTTGCTAAAGATTCGTGGAAGGACTGCCGGTTGCTAAAATTGAATATGACGATGGATGATCCGCTGCTATAAATATTTCGCTTTGGCATCGAAATGGTCCGTTGCTATATATCATTAATAGAGATGGAGCGTCCGCTTGCTAAACAAATTATGCACTCGCCACGTTGTTTTTGGGCCCAAAATGAGATATAGGCTCAATACCTCCCATAGGCCCAGCTGTAACTTTGGTTGATATCAACCGTCCATTCCACGATCCCATGACTGAGAACCATTGTTTGCCCAAACCCTACTCCGCTCTCTCAGTTTTGCTTTCACGGACTCCCCACACCTTTGCGTGCCCCCTTTCTTCTTCTTCTATCGACGACTCTCGCCAGGCACGCCGACGGCAGCGGCGGCCAGATCCTGGCCCCCAATCCTAGCTGACTCCTCTCTCTCCCTCTCCTCTGCTCGACTCTAGCTCTCTCGGCATCACATCGCGGGTAGCGCTGGGGATCCCGGCGCGTACGCTGGTGGCGGCAGGATCCCAGCCCGGTCGACGGCGATGGCGAGATCCCGACACAGGAGCGACGCCGGCGGCGGGATCCAGGTGCGTGGCCTATAACCTAGACATCTAAAGTCTCCCCTCCACGTGCTCTTGGATAATCCTAGCCACGCCTGTGATGCCCCTAACCCTTGCTGCAATATCAAGGGCCCCAAACCAGCAGACCGGCGGCCAGGAGCGCCCACGCCTGGCGGCCAGGAGCAGTGCCCAGGCGCCCACACCAACCACCTACGCCCGCTCGCTGCAGGAGCGCGCAGACCAAGACGCCCGACCGGAAATCTGACGACAACACTCAGTCCAGGTGCTCATCTTCCTCTCCCCTGCTCATGTCGAAAGATTTATTGAATCGATGGATGCTTCAAATCCTGAATTGCTCTGTGGAAGTTTTAATCAATTGATGGATGCTTGAATTGATCTGCCGAACGAGTAGGTTTTGCATCAAACATTTGACGTGGGCTGTCATGCCTGTGAGCGTTGATTTGATATTGGCACGTGTGCTGACATTTATTTAAGTGTGTATCTAAAAATTCACTCTGAAATATTAGTTAGTTCAAATCAGCGCCCAATTGAAAATCTCCGGTTGTGTCAGTCTGCATACCTGCTTACATCGATGTGATTACACTGCCAAGTAATAAATTCTACTAACTGAAACCATATATCATTGCCTCTTGCTCAAAATAAAAACTGTGTTCTATAGACCGAAAATACAGATCTGCTTTGCCAAACTTCATTTAGGCAAAATATGTATTTTTTTTAATTAAGCACTAAAAATAGCTGCATCACCACATTAGTCACACATGCTATGGAATAAATGTTATATTTCAATCTATGTTGCCACCCACGTGAAGTGTGGGGATACCTGCTAGTATTGAAATAAGTTTGTAGTACTTATAGGAATTTAGCTCTGCAATGCTGTTTGTTCAACAAGGGATTGCTGCAAGGATGCTGGCCACTCTCCTGTCAAAGTACGCTGCAGAAATATGCTGCAGACTTGTATGTAATCTGTTATGCTATCGTAGGTTTTGCTGAATATATGCCTTTGATTATTTGTTTCACATGTTATACAGGTAAACATTCCCAAGACCAAGAAGACCTCCTGCAAAAACAAGGAGTGCTGGAAGCACACTCTGCACAAGGTGATTCGGTACAAGAAGGGTGACCATAGCTAAGAATTTATCATTTTTGTTTAAGACATAGGTGAAATGAGGCTCATGCAGGTCAATTGATCTATATTTAGCGATCTATATTTAGCATATCAAATAATGCAGGACACACAGTTAATTAATCGATACTATGGTTTGTCTGTCTTGTGAACAGATGTGTCACGATTGGCACGAATGATCATACACTTGGTGTTGAGGCATGGATGAGGCTCTTTTAGAGCATCAGGTCAACACACAACGGCAATGGTAGATGCGATGTGGCAAACCACAAAGAAGGAAAAAAAAGAGTGTCCAGGTACTGCTCTATACGAAAAACAGAGGTATTTTTCAGTTGTAAATTGCATAGTGTAGACAACAGGATGCTGTGTTAAAAAAGGATAGTTACAGAACAAAGCGCTAATGGTTCTCAGAGCACTAAGTTCTACATTATTCTTTTATCTCGGTTAATTGGTAAAGTAGCATTATTCACTGTCCATTTTTATTTGTCTTTGCTGAAAGGTGACATGAAGTTCTAGCATGATTTGAAATATGTGCTAGATTAAGTTATCTAAATATATTAGTTGTGCTCAATACTAACAAACAGGGGGTGTCTCTTCTGAACATTGCAGGCTGCCAGTTCAGATATGTTGTCATAATTGAATGCCTTTAGTTATTATTTGACAGGTCCCTAACCTCTTTAACTGTTTTGTTTAAGCTAAATATAACTAAATTTGTTATAGGTTGTAAGTGATTGGTGTTAAATTAAAGTGAACAATTCTCATATCTTATGTTCGACAGTTGCCTCGACACCCCTACACACACTCACATAGAGATAGTTGCCTCGACACCCCTACACACACTCACTCACATAGAGATACAGGCAACCAATTTTTCTTTTTGGAAACTGAGATATACCAAATCGAACAACACTTGACACTGAACCATCATGTTCCTGTATAATAGACTGCAGTTATTATTTTTGTAGTATCTTGCTACTGGCGTTCTAAATTTTAAAGAAGCTACATGGCCAGAGTTCTTCTAAATGAGCTAAGAGTGTCATAATTGAATGCCTTTAGTTGTTTTATGTCGCCGGCTTCCACCTTGTGGCAAGAGGCAACTGTCTTTTGCCACAACTTCGGTTGTTCCTTGTATAGAGCTTACATGTACATGGGTTTCTTAATATATACCATGGACATGCTCTCTCATGTATTTTCCGAAATAACATGTACATGGGTTTCATGTCGCTTGCTTGGCCATTTAATTGAGTAACATCCACTTGATTCTATTCTTGTTTTTTTATATGTGGTCTACAGTTTTTAACTATGATACTTGTGACAGCTGAAGGTCTGCAGTCAGCAACCAAGAGGATAACAATCTGCAGTCAGCAACCAAGAGGATAACAATGCTTTTTGGATGATGACTTTTGCTGAACAGGATAACAATACTTGTTGTACGACTTGATGACTTAGCTAGATTTGTATTCAGCTATATATGCTTGTTTGTTGCCATGACGACTTAGCTAGATTTTGTATTGAGCTACTATGTGCTTGTATGTGTTGCCTTGATGGCAAGAAGCTTAAGCTAGTGACATGATTATACATGTACTCATTTGATATGAATGGATGAGAGTATGATTAATGCCATTGGTGTATGTTATTCAATATTGTATTTGTTTTGAATGTGATCTAGTTTTAAATGTGGATTATTTTTTTCACCTATTCAATTGAGCTCAATGGACGGTCGGTTGCTATAAGTTCAATATTGCAATGGACCATCCGTTGTTTTGAAGGCCCCGACCGACTATCCGTTGCTAAAGCTTTATCGTTGGATGGTCCGTGGCTAAAGAAGGGTCCGTCGCTTGTATACATTTAACCACGGCTTCATTAGCATCTGCAGGGGTCCGTCACCGTAAGTTTTAGCCACGGATCGAAAGTCGCTATACCCCCATATAGCAACGGATGGCAAGTCGCCGATTAAGGGTTGTGGTGTAGTGAACGTTGTATAAAACACCACGCTTACACATTGTCGACCACCCACATAGTGACCATCTATATAAGCGCTATACGACTCCACGCTTGAATATAAAGACAAACATACTAAACTAAATATATAATCATAATAAGCATGGAAACATATAAATAAGAATATAATCATTAAATAGAATAAAGTCATAGCAATTGTATTCTAACTAAATACTTACAATGATGAATACAAGAGAGAAGCCACGAGAAGCTCTTGCTTTCGCTACTTCTTGGCGACGATCGTGAATTCAAGACAATACTTGACTTCCTCTAGAACTAGCCTAGATAGCTATTGCTCGTTATGGTGGGACTAGGGCTTAGGGTCTTGACTTGGAGTAGGATGACTTCTAATGAATGAGAATGAATTAGGTTTCACCCGTGGGTCGTGGGGTCTTGTTATATAGCCCTAGAGGATGCACGAGAGCCCTTGGATCAAACCTACCTTGATGGATGGACTAGATTGCTCCTCATAGGCGCAATTGAACCGACCTTTGAATGGGAGGTCGACAGGGGGCCCTACCGTAGCTGCCGCCGCCTAGCTCGCCAGTGGGCCCTACCTTCCTTCCGGTGCTCTCTCGGGTCTCTTCCTCGGAATGTTCTAGTGTAGGTTCCACGTTGGGTTACGCCACGGATACGCCTTTATGTCGTAGGGCTTGCAATCTCTTGGGCATTTTCTCGCTTTACTCCCCTCGAAAAATATATAAATCACCAAAACTAGTGGAATCATGTTAATCAAGCCCCTATACTATGTTAATATTCATTTTAAGCCCTTATTTTCGTTTTAAAAACCTCTATATTTTATGCTATAAGGTATACCAACAAGCTCCCCCAAGCTTACCTCTTGCTAGTCCCTAGCAAGACTATGTTGTTGGATCAGGAGTTGCTGCAACGCTTTCACACCTCAAAAGTGCACATGCTTTCAAACAAAATTTCATCTCTGGATAAAAATAAACTATTTCAACCTTCAACTTACCCATATTACCTTTAATCATGGAGCTTGTAGCTTTTTCTTGTGATCTTGGGCAATTGAAAGATAGAACAATCAAGTCAAGCACTAAGTCTCAAACTCTTTGTTCAACCATCATTCCGAGTTTTTACCGATTTTATTAAAATAAAACTCAAAGTTCCTTCAAGATGACCCTTTCAAGTCTCTCATATGTGGTACTGGTGGATCCTCCCTAAGGCAATAAGGTTGTTTTGCCTTTCTCTTATAGTATGTGGTATGTTTGGACTAAGGCAGTAGGACACTATGCCTCCTTCTCTCTCACCCTATATCTAAAGCTTATATCCGAGTTCATAGGTGGGGAGAAAACTAAATCTACTTACTAAGCATATATTGTAAGTTCAAACAATGGATCCAAAGTCACGAGTCACACCGATGCATGTGTATGATGGGATGAAATGAATATGATGGTAGGTGTGAATGGAATAAATATGATGAGAAAAAAGTCTAATTCTATTCTAGCTCTCTTGAAAAGTCATCTCTTTTTTGAAACTTGAAAACACTTGAGAGAACCCGGGTTGCATTTCTTTTTTTTATTTTTCTTTTTATGGAGAGGCGGGCATCTAAGTACCCATTTTTTTTTCAGCGTACACTTGTCCATTTTTTTTTTTTACTCTCCTTTATTTTCTTTTTTCTTTTTAGGGAGGTAGGCTCTACTCGCCCGTAGGACACTTGTCCATTTTTCATCTCCCTCTCTCTTCTCTTCTCTTTTTTTTTTAAATACAACCCAAGTCTCTTCTGCAATAAACTTTTGAGAGATAAACAAGAATAATAGAGCTTTATAAGATTGTTGACTGAATGGAATATTTTTGGTTGCTCTTCTCTCATGACAGGAGTGGAACATATTTGGTGGATGTATAATGGAAATGTATGGTGGATGCGTACTTCGTGGTAGAAGCAAAGATATATATATGAGTGGAGTCTAGTGGAATGGAATATATGTGGTGGATGGATGGATGGACGGAGTGTACATCAGCATGACAAGTTTCTAAGGGTCAACAAAGGTTGAACAAACTCAATGCAAAACAAGCAGCCTATATATAAAAGGGTTTTCCTAATCTATGGAGCATGTCTATATGGTCGTGGTAGGAGTTTCAACACTCTGTCATACGGAACTTATCATGTGTATTTTATAATTTTCAAAAGATAAATCTCCGTAAATCTAGTGTCACTAGGAGTAAGAGAAATAGTAGCTCAAAACTTTCATATATCATATCTATCAATCACCTAGACTCTAGAGCAAGCATTTGCAATCCACGATTTCGTGTTTAGGGTAAATCTCAAGTCAAAACAGCTTTACATTTAAGCTTCGAGAGAAATTAAGCTTGAAAGCTAGGTACTTGAAAGATATTACGACGGAGCAACTATTCATCATCTCCTTTATTAAGATTTTTAATTGAGCAAAAGCATAAAGGTGTACACTCACTCTTGATCATTTATTTATACTATAACTAACAAAAGACTCTTTTAAAGATTATATAGACTCACTCTAAGCAAACTAAAGCAAACTAAGCAAAACAAATATCTAGCTAATAATAATAGTAGTAGTAGAGATACTTATCGGGATAATCGGGGTGCTCTCCCCAAGCTAGATTGGAATGTCGGGTTGATAATGTGGACGTTGAGGTAGATGATGACAATAGTGTCGGCTTATCATGTCTCTTCTCCTTTGAAATCCTCGCTAAACTCAAATAGACAACAAAGCTAGTGGAACTTGATTTAAGCATTAGAGTTTAGCCACATTGCTTCGTCAATGCCGCCTCGGGATCTTTTAGCGTAAAAAGATATATTTTTGGATTTTCTTCATTTGTATGCAAAAGAAGATGAATGCATCTTTATTTTATTTTTATGCCACCACAAAGTAGTATCTCTGAAGGTGTTAAGCCTTAGATTTACTCACATGGGGCTTTAAACTTCTTTTGAACATGCTAAGCACTAAATATTTTTATTGTTTTCTAATGCAATTTGAAAAGGGAAATATGCTATGCAACTGATGAAAGTAAATATGCAATGCTTGGGAATTAAATATGGATAACTTACCGAATTACCTTTTCGGCGAAGGTTCGGGGATTAAAGTCCTCCTAACAAGACTTTCTTATTTATTACTCCCGGGTATATCGGTAGTCACAATTGGGGGTTCTAATGATTTGATCGATATTTCTTCCGATGGTGTACTTGAGTCATCTCTTTCTCACTCCATTGTTCCTTGTTGTCCGGAGTGGTAGGTTCTTCTACTTCTTCTAAGGATGATTCGTGTAAGAGACTTTATCTTTTTGGCTTTTAATTCTTTTTAAAGCTTCTTCTAGCAAGGAGAAAACTTGTTGATCTCTGCTCCACCAGTACTCATTGCGTGCTTCTTCATAATCTTCCCATGATTGTCCTAGTTCTTCGTGAGAACTCACTGCGCTGACAAACTGTCTTTTCGGTGAAAGTAGAGCAAGCTTTTCCTTGATGTATGCCGAATCCTCCTTCACTTTCATATTCAATGCCTTCATGGCTTTTTGTGTGCCTTGATATGATGCCCCATTATTGAATCTGCTGGTACCTTGGTGTGATTTTCTGGATTCATGATCCATCGCTTTTTTGACGCCGTCTTCGTCGACCTCGTTCTTATTTGGATATTCATAAGTGGTATAACTGTTGAAATGCAAGCGCACCTTCTCTTTAGGAAATTGGAAGTGGATCTCCCCGTTCTCATGTAGATGATGGCGCATGTAGTGTTGAGGAATGGTCTCCCCAAAGACTATTGGTGGATCTTGTTCTTCTCCCATGTCCATGACTAAAAAGTCGGTTGGGACATAGTGATCATTTATCTTACTTGGTACATCTTTTTGCAATTCCTTCCGGGTATCGGAAAGACTGGTCCCGCTGTATCTGCAAACAGTAAATATGTTGGGTGCAAAGGCATCTTACCAAATATCATTTCATACGTTACCTTTCCCATTAAGTTGATGCCGGAGCCCGTGTCACAATAAGTATTATAGAAATTCCATTGGTTAATAGAACAATGTATGGTAGGGACTCTGGATCATCTAACTTTTGTAGCATTGGGGATTTAAGTGAATGGTCGTTTTTCGAAATGCATTTGATTAATGATCATTACCTTTGTAGGTCGTGCCTTCTTATTTCTATTCTTGTTCTTCTTGGTCTTAATCATCGGCTCATCGGCCTCTCATAGATATATGGTGTTCTTGGTTGAGCAGAGAGGAAAGTTTCTTGTTCCTAAAATAAAATATTCTCCTTCTCCACCGAACATCAAAACAAATCTTTGCACCGTGGGTGTAGAGGATTGCCTTGGTTGTGTTCAAGAAGGGTTGGCCCAATATAATTGGAGCCTTCTCATCTTCCCCTCGTTTCAATTATCGCAAAAATCATGAGCACATATGCATTTCCAAAACTAATGCAAACATCTCTAAGTATACCCATTGGGTAGCATAGTGATCGACCGCAAGTCGCAAGCACATAGATGTATATAATAATGGTCTACCATGAATTTTCTCATAAATTACCTTAGGCATTAGGTTGACGCTTGAACCAAAATCACAAAGTGCATTCTTGAATTCATGTGGTCCTATCTCGATGGTGATGATCGGTCTCCCCGATCTCCTTTCTTAGGTGGTAGAGTCATCTAGCCAATCACTCCCGAGGTAGTCCGTGTGGAAATGACCTGCATTATATATATCGACAAGATTTGGCGGTTTTCTACTTCCTTTGGTTGGCCCTGTATCTCACCGGTAAGGTTAGTTCCATAGAATTTGCCAATCTAGAAAGCTGATCCTCTATCATTTTATTAAAGCTATGTTGAGTTTTAATTGCTAAAGAAAACTATCCATTCTATTATTTATGGTTTTAACATTTTATCATTGGAAGCTAATTTTCTAGCTAAATTTTCCATAGCTTTTCCTTGGGTTAAAACTAAATCTCTTAAAGAAGGTTGATTAAAACTAGTAAAGTTATTACCTTGATAAACCTTGGAAGTTACCTTGGAAGCTTGGCCTCTGTTGGTTCCATCCAAGATTACGTGGAGGACGGTAGTTGCTTGTTGTTATTGATATAATGTACCTCCTCTCTATTTTCTCGGACAATTCTTGCCCATGTGGCCGGTGTTGCCACACTCTTTCACAAGTCATGCGAGAGTCGAATTGCATGACAGTCCCTTGGCTCAGGATCTCTATCTTCAAGTTTCTTCATTATAAGGTCTATTTTGGCGACAAAGATGTCTACCTCTTTCACCGGTGCTTTCCACTTGCTCTCTTGGGTTGGGCGATCTTCATTCCAACCGTGTGGTTGGAAGCCATCTTTTCCACAAGTTCTCGTAGCTTTGGAGATTGTAAGTGAAAGGAAAGCACCTCCCGTTGCAAAGATCCATTGTCTCACCTGTACTGTAGTGAGCCCATGATAGAAAGTCCGCATGAGTAACCACTTCTCCATCCCGTGGTGTGGACATTCGATATGTATTCTTGGAAATGCTCCCACGCTTCTCGGGGACAGATTCATCATGTTGTTGTTGAAAATTTGAAATCTTTCCCCTCGGGGCATCGGTTTTACCAATTGGGAAGAATTTTTGCTAGGAAGGCAAGCGAGAGCAAAGTGACCATGACGTATTCTTCTCTTTGTTGGCGTAGAACCATCGCCGCTTTCCCCAAAAGTGAGAATGGGAAAAGGCGAAAGTAGGATTGCATCTCTTGGTATATCTTTGATCGTGAAAGTGCCGCAAATCTCCACGGCGTTGGAGATGAGCACTAGCATCTTTGTGTGCCCTTTCCAAAAAACTAGCCGGGTTGCACCATGTTAATAAGTCTAGGCTTGAGTTCGAAACTTCGATCTCCGATCTCAACTTCCGGTCCAAAGTCGAACATTGGCCGTAGTTGGAGCGTAAAACTCGCTGGCATCTTATCAGCCATAGCCTCAAACACGTGATAGGTCCCGCCTAACTTGATCAACGTCCCCAATCGAGGGTGTTGATGCCCTTCTAAGTTTGGATCTTGCCCTTCCGATTAATACTTCGATCGCCTATATAATTATCCTGACGGTTACTCCAATTCATTCATTTACCCCGCATAAGATCAAAAAACAAGTAGATAAACAAGGGTAAGCCTGTTTTGAGTAGTTGATAATGGGTCCTCGAAACATTACGTGATGCAAGTGATATCAATCTATCCATGTATGTGTTTTTAGGTTTGGCTAGCACCCTTCCTTCCCCTTCAAGAAAAAAGCCGAAAATGCTTGTTGACATCTCTAACACGATCCACATCTAGGACGGCGCTTAGAAATGTATAAATGGTATCTATCTAATAAGTTAGCTTGGATGTGGAGTTAATCTCACATTCCAATAAAAGTCGATCGGGAGTTAATAAAGTTAGACGGAATTAGTTATGGTTTATGACTTTGTAACATTATCGATGGTGGAGTTAATCTCACCACGATAGGCACAAAAAGTCGTACCACACATTCTAGCATTGCCTACGAAACTAGTCCGTCACCCTAGCTCACAACGCTAAAGAAATGCGTGAACGGATATTCTTTATATGACACTTGAAACTCTTGCAATAATAATATAATTATCGTATCCCGCAGCGCACGAGATAGAATTACCCAATTGTAGCACTTCACCGTGAGTCTATCCGTATCGTATTTATATTCTACCGAAAAAGGAGAGGGGTAGGCTATGGGTAGGTTGATGATTTAATATTGATTCACTTGCGGTGGGTGTAATGTAGAGTAAACCATATGCATCATACTAAACTCAAACTAGGTAAGTCACAAGGTAAAGATAAATAATAATAATAATGATAATAATGATAATAACATTCCAAGTCAAAGACAATAGTATGCCACTAGAAAGTATCATAACAGGCTAAATATCATGGTATAGGTAGAATAGGATGGAATATTCCTAAGTTACTCCTAATTATATGTCAATGCATACTACAATTAGTGCAATACATCTAGTCATCATCGTATGAAACCATTATATCTACACATGGTGAATATTACTAAGGAAGATTAGGAACAAAACCAACCTACCATAGTAACAAAGTTCAACTAGCCCTACATTCGGGGTGGACTCCAAAGGACTCAATGGGAGTATCACATCCACGATCTACCACACTTCCTGCATGTAAGGTGATGTCGCAGGCAAACGTTGTATAAACACCACGTTTACACATTGTCGACCACCCACATAGTGACCATCTATATGAGCGCTATACGACTCCACGCTTGAATATAAAGACAAACATACTAAACTAAATATATAATCATAATAAGCATGGAAACATATAAATAAGAATATAATCATTAAATAGAATAAAGTCATAGCAATTGTATTCTAACTAAATACTTACAATGATGAATACAAGAGAGAAGCCACGAGAAGCTCTTGCTTCCGCTACTTCTTGACGATCAGGAATTCAAGACAATACTTGACTTCCTCTAGAACTAGCCTAGATAGCTATTGCTCTGGTTATGGTGGGACTAGGGCTTAGGGTCTTGACTTGGAGTAGGATGACTTCTAATGAATGAGAATGAATTAGGGTTTCACCTGTGGGTCGAGGGGTCTTGTTATATAGCCTCGAGAGGATGCACGAGAGCCCTTGGATCAAACCGACCTTGATGGATGGACTAGATTGCTCCTCATAGGCGGTGCTGAACCCGACATTGAATGGGAGGGGCGACAGGGGGGCCCCACCGGGGCGGCCGCCGCTGGCTTTGGCGGCCGCCGCCGGCTCTGCCAGTGGGCCCCACCTTCCTTTCGGTGCTCTCTCGGTCTCTTATGGAATGTTCTAGTGTAGGTTCCACGTTGGGTTACGTCACGGATACGTATTTATGTCGTAGGGCTTGCAATCTCTTGGGCATTTTCTGTTTACTCCCTGAAAAAATATATAAATCACCAAAACTAGTGGAATCATGTTAATCGAGCCCCTATACTATGTTAATATTCATTTTAAGCCCTTATTTTCGTTTTAAAAACCTCTATATTTTATGCTATAAGGTATACCAACAGTCGCCACAACGGGGACTAGCGTCCCGGCAAGCACGTGAACCTCGGTGAAAAATCATCGTGTCTTGTGTGCTAGCTCGTTGGAGACTTCTTGTACACGGTGATTGGCTTCAACCTCGACACTACACCCGGTAGTATTGTATCCTAAGCACTCCTTCGCATTACTTTGGTAGTATATCTTGTTAGGGTGCTTAGCTTGGTAGCTTGAGTAGCTTGTTTAGTTTGCTTAGCCTTGTTAGCTCCTAGTGGTAATCCTAGTTAGTATATCTTGTCCACCTAGGAGTAACTTAGCAACCTAGCCATTGCTTGTGATTAGAGATATTAGAATTGCTAGAATTGCTAGGAGGCTTGCATAATTAGCTTGAAGCATTTGCTTATTTGCTACGCCGTCTTATTTACTAGCCGCCTTGCTTAGTGTTGTTTGTAGAATTTTTAATAGGCTATTCACCCCCCTCCCCCTCTAGCCATTAGGACCTTTCAAGTGGTATTAGAGCCGAGACACCATATTTGAGTGGCTTAACAACCAACGGTGACAAAAATGGCTACATTCCATGTCAACAACACCAAGAAGGTGCCACCTTTCGATGGCACCAACTTTGCCTATTGGAAGGTGAAGATGACCGCACACCTCAAGTCAATCAATAGAGAAGTGTGGGTTGTGGCCGAGAACAAGTTTGAAGCGGCAAAGCCAAATGAGCCAACCATGGCAAGAAGAAAAGAAGATCTATGCAAATGATCTTGCCGTGAGTGCATTCCATGAAGCATTCAATGATAGAGTGTTTGAGCAAGTCAAGTCACTCACAATTGCTCATGAGATATGGAAGAAGCTAGAAGAGTGCTATGAGGGCACCGAAGGTGTCAAGCAAGCCAAGGCATACATAAAGCTTGAGCAATTCAATAGCTTCAAGATGGAAGAAGATGAAAGTGTGCCTGGGAGATGTTCCACCGCATGCAAGTGTTGGTGAACGATCTCAATGCACTTGGTGAAGACATCAAGGACAAGACCTTCAACATGAAGTTCTTGAGGTGTTTGCTTGGGAGAGGTTTGGGATGTTCATCACCGTGCTTGTGAGGACAAACTTGAAGGACTTGACCCCAAACCAATTGCTTGATGAGGTCATGACCGATGACTCATATAGAGATGACAAGAAGAAGCAAGAGCTCATCAACAAGGCAAACAAGAAGGTCAAGGAGGAAGAGAAGAAAGAGGACAAGAAGAGCTTGGCACTCAAGGCAAGCTCATCATCAAAGGGCAAGAAGAAGAAAGAAGAATCAAGTGATGATGAGAGTGGCACTTCTACTAGTGGAAGTGAAGTTGATGAACAAATGACCCTCTTTGTGAGAAGATTGGGCAAATATGTGAAGAAGACATACATCAACAAGAAAAAGAAGCAATCATCAAAGAAGACCAAGGATGGCAAGAATGAGGGCAACATGAAGTGCTTTCGGTGGCATGATGATTGTCACTTGATTGCCGAATGCCCATATGAAAGTGATGATGAGAAGGGCATCAAGAAAGCTAGAAAGAAGAATGATGCCAAGAATGAGAAGGAGAAGAAGCCCAAGAAGAAGAATGAGTCACATGTGGCTACTTGGGATAGTGATGGCTCATCCTCTTCAAGTGATGAAGAAGAGGAGAAGAAGAACAAGAAGAAGGGACAAGCTCACCTTGCTATGCATGACAAGATTTCCCTCTTCGATACTCCTTCCTCATGCTTCATGGCTAAGGCCACAAAGGTACAATCTATCACTAATGATGATGATGATAGTGATAGTGATAGTGATAGTGATGATGAGGAGCCAAAACACACTAGAAAAGAATTGCAAATCATGCTTGATGATTGTATTGACATGTACAAGGAGAGTAGGAAGGAGGTCAAGGGCTTGCATAAGGAAACAAAGAGCCTTAAGCAAGAACTTGATGAGCTTCGGGCATCTTATGGGAGTCTAAAGGTAGACCATAAGAGGCTTGAGAAATCTCATTCTAAGTTAGAGAAAGCTCACTCCTCTCTACTTGAAGAGCACAAGTTGTGCTTAGTTGAGGATAAGGTTGATACATGCAATGCAAGCATCATGTGTGACATTCTTGTTGATGAATCAACCCCTAAGTGTGAGACCTCCACTAGCTCTATCACTAGCATTTCCATCACTAGTGAAGATAATGACAACCCTATGCTTATTCATGAGAATGCATGTTTAAAGAGGGAAGTAAAGGAGCTCAATCACACCTTAGCTAAGGCTTATGGTGGTGAGGACCGCTTGCTTATGTGCTTGGGTAGCCAAAGGGCATCCTTATACAAGGAGGGCTTAGGCTATATCCCCAAGAAAGGCAAGGCCGCCCTTGTGACTCACAAGACTCGTTTTGTGAAGAACAATGGTAGCTATTGCAAAGGTTGCAAGCAAGTTGGTCACTTAGAGCCAAAGTGCATGAACAAGAAGGCCAATGTTTCTTCTATTAAGCTTGATCATTCATATATGCTTGTGAAGAAGGAAAATGGTGTTCGTGCTAGGTTCATTGGTACACCACGGATGGGCTCAAAGAAGAAAGCCATTTGGGTACCAAAGACCTTGGTGACTAACCTTGAAGGACCCAAAAAGGTTTGGGTACCTAAGAAGAATTGATCTCTTTTTGTAGGTCAATTCTGAGTCTTGGGAGGAGAGCATTGGATAATGGATAGTGGGTGCACTCAACACATGACCGGGGATTCTCATATGTTCAGGTCAATTAGCATCAAGGGCATTGATGAGTATGAGTCAATCACATTTGGCAATGACAAGAAAGGCAATGTGTTGGGGCTAGGCAAGATTGCAATTACTCAAGAGAAGAGTTTGTCAAAGGTGTTGCTAGTTGATCATCTTGATTACAATCTATTGTCGGTCTCTCAACTTTGTGATCTTGGCTACAAATGCATATTCACTAGTCAAGAAGTTGAAGTGGTTAGTGGTGATGGTGCCAATATGATCTTCAAAGGATTTAGATATGGTGATCTCTACCTTGTTGATTTCAAGTCAAAAGAAGCCAAGTTGACAACATGTCTACTCTCAAAGGCTAGCAAAGGGTGGTTGTGGCATAGAATGCTTGGTCATGTTGGAATGAAGCAATTGAACAAGTTGATGAAGCATGACTTGGTTAGAGGCTTGAATGATGTGAAGTTTGAGAAGGACAAACCTTGCGGAGCATGTCAAGCCGGCAAGCAACATGGCAATGCACATCCAACCAAGAGTACAATGAGTACAAGCAAGGCATTTGAGTTGCTACACATGGACTTGTTTGGGCCAACAACATACACTAGCATTGGTGGCAACAAGTATGGTTTTGTCATAGTTGATGACTACACTAGATACACATGGGTGTTCTTTTTGCATGACAAGAATGATGTGTTTGAGCTTTTCAAGACATTTGTCAAGAGGGTTCAAAATGAGTTTGAGACATCCATCAAGAATATTAGGAGTGACAATGGAAGTGAGTTCAAGAATACAAGAATTGAAGAGTTGTGTGATGAGCTTGGAATTGGACATCAATTCTCACCAACCTACACTCCTCAATCCAATGGTGTAGTTGAGAGGAAGAATAGAACCTTGATTGAAATGGCAAGATCAATGCTTAGTGAGTACAATGTTAGCCATTCCTTTTGGGCCGAAGCAATCAACACGGCTTGCTATTGTAGCAACCGACTCTATTGCCATGGTATGCTTGGGAAGACACCTTATGAGTTGCTCAATGGAAGGAAGCCCAACATTGGATACTTTAGAGTCTTTGGATGCAAATGCTACATTCTCAAGAAAGGCACTAGATTGGGCAAGTTTGACAAGAAATGTGATGAAGGGTTCTTAGTTGGATATTCAACCACAAGCAAAGCATATAGAGTTTGGAACTTGGGTAGTGGCAAACTTGAAGAAGTTCATGATGTGGAATTTGATGAAACCCAAGGCTCTCAAAATGAAGTTAAAAATCATGATGATGTGAGTGTTTCCAACTTGGAGAATGCAATGAGGAACATGGATGTTGGTGACATTCGGCCAAGGCAAGTTGAGGATGATGATGACACTCTATTATTGACTACCACTACCATTGAGATTGATGCAAATGAAGCAAGCACTAGTGGTACTCAAGATGAAGATCAAGAGCAACAAGCTAGTCCATCCACTCATCCTAGTCATCAAGTGCAAGTGATGCAACCATCCAACATTGCAAGAGATCATCCAATTGATCAAATTGTCGGTGACATCAATAGTGGAGTGATTACTAGAGGAAGATTGGCATCCTTTTGTGCTCATCATGCATTTGTGTCTCAAGTAGAGCCCGAGAATATTGAGAAGGCACTAAAGAAGGAAGATTGGGTCAAGGCTAGTAGCTCAAGGGTACACACAAGTAGAAGGTCTTGACTTTGGAGAGACCTATGCACCGGTTGCTAGACTTGAAGCAATTAGAATCTTGCTTGCTTATGCATGTGCTCATGATATCAAGCTCTATCAAATGGATGTGAAGAGTGCATTCTTGAATGGCTTTATCAAC
Organism: Hyparrhenia diplandra; assembly: GCA_015847255.1. Lineage (NCBI taxonomy): Eukaryota > Viridiplantae > Streptophyta > Magnoliopsida > Poales > Poaceae > Hyparrhenia > Hyparrhenia diplandra. Next base: position 414,483 of record JADLZK010011968.1, on the reverse strand, counting down.
GAGTTGGTCTATGTTGAACAACCACCGGGCTTTGAAGATGAAAAGTATCCCAACCATGTCTACAAGTTGAAGAAAGCTTTGTATGGATTGAAACAAGCACCTAGAGCATGGTATGAGAGGTTGAGAGATTTTTTCCTCTCTAAAGGCTTCAAGATGGGCAAGGTGGACACCACTCTCTTCACCAAGAAGATTGGAAATGACTTGTTTGTGTTGCAAATATACGTTGATGACATTATCTTTGGGTCAACCAACCAAGAGTTTTGTGAAGAGTTTGCTAAGATGATGGCCAATGAGTTTGAAATGTCAATGTTTGGAGAGCTCACATTGTTTCTTGGACTTCAAATCAAGCAATTGAAGAATGGCACATTCATTAGTCAAGGCAAGTACATCAAGGATATGATCAAAAAGTTTGATCTTCAAGATGCCAAGTCAATGTCCACACCTATGGCAACCAATGGAAGCTTAGACCCCGACCCTAGTGGCAACATGGTTGAACAAAAGAAGTATCGGTCCATGATTGGAAGCTTGCTCTATGCAACCGCATCAAGACCGGACATAGCATTTAGTGGGGGCATGTGTGCTAGATATCAATCCGATCCTAGAGAGAGTCACCTCAAGGCAACAAAAGAGAATTGTGAGGTACTTGAAGGGCACACAAGATGTTGGACTATGGTATCCTAAGGGATCTAAGTTTGATTTGATTGGATATTCGGTTCCGATTATGGAGGGTGCAAGATCAATAGAATGAGCACAAGTGGCACATGTCAATTCCTTGGAAGGTCACTAGTATCATGGTCTTCAAAGAAGCAAAATAGTGTTGCTCTTTCAACCGCCGGAAGCCGAATACATTAGTGCGGGAAGTTGTTGCACTCAATTGCTTTGGATGAGGTCAACATTGAAGGATTTTGGATTCAAATTTGACAAAGTTCCATTGTATTGTGACAATGAAAGTGCTAGAAAGATGACTCAAAATCGGTTCAACATCCAAGAACAAAGCACATTGATATAAGGCACCACTTCATAAGAGATCATCAACAGAAGGGGTGACATTTGTATCATGGGCATTGGCACGAAAGATCAACTAGCCGACATATTCACCAAGCCACTTGATGAAAAGAGATTTTGCATGCTAAAGGGAGAATTGAACATTATTGACTTCTCCAACTTGAGTTGATGCACCCCACTTATATGACATGCCTCTCCTTGATAAACCCAAGGTAAAAGTTGTTTGTCATGGCATTCATATGTTGCTAAGGACTTGTTTAGTGCATCTAGACATCATGCATGCTTAATAAGCTCATTCATGGAAAATCAAATGATTTCAATGTATGTGTGGCACCACTATTGCTTTGATTGGTTTTATGAACTAGTGGTGGCATATGACATGTTTATGTTCTTGCAATCCTAGTGTCAACTCTAGAAAATGCGCTATTGATGTGTATTCTAACATGGTGCAAGATAACCCTTATGCATATGAGGTGTGAAAAAGCTTGTCCTTGGTTCAAACTTGAATACGTGGAAAGGCAAGTGATCTAGATGAGACCACATGTGATACTTTGATTGACTTGATTTCTCTCATTTACACCTTTTCGGTGATTGTTGACAAAAGGGAGAGAAATAAGTCACAAAGATGTTGGAAAGGATCACACAAATAGGGGGAGCAAGCTCATAGACTATTTGTGCATTTGTATGTGCATGATCATAATGCAATGTTGCATTGGCAATTTAAATTCAATATACATGATTGCTTGGTGTATGCTAGTTTTTGAAAATTGATTGATGTATTGACCAACTAGCATGCATAGGATGTATCTAGACAAAGCTCACATTTTAGCCTATAATGTTGATCTCATGGGGTATGTTGAGTTTTGATGATTGTCTAGTTACATTGATGCTAAGGACTCCGATGGTTTCACGCTTCAAAGGTCCGAATTCTAGAACCTTAGCATCTCATTTGGTATTAGTATCTCTCCCCAAGATTTCTATCCATACATATGTGCCAAGTTGATCCAAACACATAGAAGCACATATGTAGAGGGAGCTACTACTACCAAAACCGAACCTTGAAATGTTTGTCCAATCCTTGATTCATGATCAAAATGCTATGGACAAGCAATTCAAGTTCAATTGAATTTTATTTCATATCTTTGTGTTTTTGGTTGTCATCAATTACCAAAAAGGGGGAGATTGAAATCTCATGTTTGGTTTTGGAAATTGATGACACACTTGTTGGACTAATCCTTTGCTCTAGGTGTATGACTTGAGATAGGATTAGGTTGATGATAAGGAGCATGATGATCATGAGCGTGGGCGATGATGGCGGACATGGTGGATCGTCAAGCTCGGTGATCGGCTTAAGAGGAACCCCGGGAGATCAAGGCAAAGGTATCTTGATAGGGTTTTTTCCTTTCGGTGATTGTTGGTATAAATTAACGCACACGAAAAAAATCCGCAAGCACACGGATCTTGATGTAGCTTTCACCCGGGGAGTATTCAAGGTATCGATTTCCACGAGGGAACGTGAAGTGCACTAATCAAGATAATACGTTTTCCAAGGATAACTATGGGTTTGTGGGGAGAGAGAGAAAGTTTCTAAGGCTTCTCTAATTAATAGATCTAGGAATCATAGATACTTCAAGATTTATTTATTATGGGACATCGAACACTAGCCACGGAAAGGGACGAGAAGGGGGCTAGGAAGCTCCAACTACGGTCCTACAAACACCAATCCGAACGTGGTGGAATACGTCGGCCGTCGGGGCTGTCACCACACAGGGCTACCACAAACTATCCGTGGGATTGGGTGCAATTCCGGGTAACCACTAGACTAAGCACCACGCCTAATCTAATAATTACTACTCTAGCGTTATAAAGACTAGAGCACTTGATGCAAGTGGGAATCTAATAAATAAAGTAGAAGTAAATGTTGAATGAAAGTAAATAGAGAGCTTAGAATTAATAAATGAAGAACACGGAGATTCGTTGAAGACGAACTAGTTCTTTGCAAGATTACAATGTTGATGAAGATCCGACAAGTCCGGCTCTTCAACTCTCTCCTCTTCTCTCTCTCTCTAATTACAGCTTGATCTAAACTACAACTAGATGAACTAGACAACTAGACAACTAGAGGGATCTCTCTTCTAATTGAAACCCTAACTTTTGCTCACGTAGATAACTAATGAAAGATAATGAGAGAGATAAGCCTTGGGGTCGACCACAGGGCTGCTTATATAGTTCGAGGTGGAGCAGTCCTTTTTTTATTGCGTTTATAACTCTAATCTCCACCATTGGATCAAACCGGCCTTGAGCAACGGTGTAGAAACAACCTCAATGTTGGTAGTGAACCGCCATAGGAAGATGAGGCTTACGGGTGGGACCCACGGCGGCATAATTTGGCTGGCGGCGGCGCCGCCCGTGGCAAGCCACCCTTGGCTTCCCGTCTCTTACGGTGTCTTACGGAATCTTTTAGAGTGTTTTTGAGTCCACATTTTTGGTTGAGTTACTTTACGGTCAAGTCTTGTCATGATATGTCTTGTATATTCGGAACTTTCTCCATTCTTCTCTGCAATTATTTGTTAAGTCCCTGGAAAGTCACAAAATACCAAAACTCGTGGAATTATGTCAGTAAAACCCCTATACTCTGTTGATATTCATTTTAAACCCTTATTTCATGTTTAGTTGACTATTAATATTATGCTATAACAGTGTGTCAACAAGCTCCCCAAGCTTACCCTTTGCTAGTCCCTAGCAAAGCCAAACTTAACAATGGATCGGGGAGTTGCTACAATGCTTTCATGACTCAAAAGTACACATGCTTTCAAACAAGAATTCTCCTCAAAATATTTTATTCTAACTTCAAAACTTTTTTATCATGGGGCTTATAGCCTTCACTTGGGTCTTGAGCAATTGAAAGATAGAACAATCAAGTCAAGCACTATGTCTCAAGCTCTTAGATCAACTATTATCCTGAGAGTTTTTGAAAGATTTTCAAAATAAAACTTCGAGAGATTCTGTGTATGAGAGTTTTGTGAGGGTCATATATGGTGAAAGTGGCATATGGTGTAAATAAGATGGTGGTAAACATGAAGCCCCATTTTACTTTTGCTCCTTGAAACTATCTCTCCTTTGGATATGTTATAGAGAACCTGGGTTGCATACTCTTTTTCTTTCTTTCTTTTAGAGAGGTGGGTCCTACTCACCCTCGGACTTGTGTCTATTTTTCTCTCTCTTTTTTTTCAGAGAGGTGGGTTCTACTCACCCTCGGACTTGTGTCCCTTTTTCTCTCTCTTTTATTATTTTAGAGATGTGGGCTCTACTCGCCCTCGAACACTTGTTCATTTTTCATCTCTTTAGGGAGGTAGGCTCTACTCGCCCCGTAGGACACTTGTCCATTTTTCATCTCCCCTTTTCTCTCTCTTTTTTTTCTTTTTTTTTCTCTCTTTTTTTTTTTCTTTTGAATACAACCCAAGCCTCATTTTTTTTTTTTTTGGAGAGACAAGTAGCAAGAACTATGAGCATTATAGCAATAATGGGCTTTTTGTGGAATATGATGGATGCGTACTTCCAGGATAGAAGTAGCATATATGAGTGGAGTGTAGGTTGTAAGAGGTATATATATGGTAAGAACACTCTGTCATACGACAGAAATCATCATGTAGCACTTTTAGTTTTTAAAGATAATTCTCCGGGACTCTAGTATCACTAGGAACAAGATAAATAGCATCTCAACCTTTCATATATCATATCCGTCAATTACCTAGACTTAGATCAAGCATTTACTACCCACAAGTTTTCAACATTCAAAGTAAATCATGTGTCAAAAACAGTTTTATCTAAAACTTGGGAGAATTCAAGGTTGAAAACTAGGTGCGTGTAAGGAATTACTAGAAAGCAACTATTCATCATTTCCATACTTAAGGTTCATTTTATTTGAGCAAAAAGCAAACGGTGAATACTCCCTCTAGATTATTTATTCTCAAACTCTAATAAAGACTCTTTTAAATACTAGACTCTTATCAAACAAAGCAAAAAAGATATATAGCCTAATAATATATAATAAAGAGATACTTATCGTGATAGCGGGGGTGCTCTCCCCAAGCTAGATTGACATGTCGGGATGTTGATGATGTGGAAGTTAAGGTAGACAGCGATGAGGGTGTCATCCTATCATGTCTTTCTCCTATGAATCCTGCAAAACTCAAATAGACAACAAAGCTTGTGGAACTAATTAAAAGGTTAGGCATTTAAGCATTAGTTATCTAGAGTGTTTTAATATAATAATCATATAAACTCAATTACATCTAGCTCCTCAACCATGTTAATCTGTGGCTCTAAGTAAACTTTCAAGCGTTGTCCATTTACCTTGAGCGTGTTACTGTATCATCTTGGATGGTGATGGCTCCATGCGTTGATGTGTCGATGACATTATATGGTCCATCCCACTTACTTCACGCAACTTACCATGTCCAAAGAGCTTTACTCTTGAATTGAATAGTAGAACTTTGTCTCGGGCTTGAACTCCTTGTGCTTGATTCTCTTATCATGCCATCTTTTTGTCCTCTCTTTGTAGATCTTGGAGTTGTGATAAGCCTTTTCTCTCCATTCTTCTAGCTCGGATAATGCATCGGGCGCTTCTTGCCGGCTAGGTGGAGATCCATGTTCCATTTCTTGATCGCCCAATGAGCCTTGAACTCTAATTCAACGAGGCAAATGGCATGTTTTCCCATATACAAGTTGATAAGGTGACATGCCTATAGGTGTCTTGTATGCGATTCGGTAAGCCCATACGTGCATCCGGAAGTTGATCCTTCCATGTCTTCCCCATTTCATCCACGGTCTTTTTGCGGAAATATTTTTGATTTGTTTGTTAGATGTTTACGCTTGTCCACTAGTTTGAGGATGGTATGGTGTTGCAACATTATGACGAATCCCATGATTTGCTAAATACTTTCTAAGTCTTTATCGATGAAATGAGATCCTCCATTGCTTATGACCACCGAGGTGTACCAAAACGAGGAAATATGATTTCATGGAACATTTTCTTTGCATGTTTTGAATCACTTGTTTGACATGGCATTGCTTCTACCCATTTGGATACATAGTCTCTGACCACCAAGATGTATTCATAATTTCGGACTTGGAAAATGGCCCCATATAATCAATCCCCAAACATCAAATAGTTCAATTTGGAGATTGTTTATGAGAGGCATTGCATTTCGGTATTTATGTTTCCATGTTTTTGGCATCCGTGGCATCTTCGACAAATTCCTTTGTATCTGCATACATCGTTGGCGAGAAAAAACCACTTTGCCATATCTTGGCATGCGTCCGGAGTGCTCCATAATGTCCTCCATATGGCGAGGCATGACATCTTTCCATAATTTGAGTAGCCTCGACCATAGGAACACATCTTCTCAACAACCCATCGGCGCAAACTCGGAAAAGATAAGGCTCATCCCATAGGTGATGACGACTCTCATAGACTAGTTTTCTTTTGTCTTCACCAGGTGGGACATAACCTGTTACTATGAAGTTCACGATATTTGCATACCATGGATCGAGTGTGTTATCATGAGCAAGGTGTCATCCCTTAGATAATCATTGATGGGTAACTCATGTGTCTCCTTATATGGAATCTAGACAAGTGATCGAGCTACCGAATTCTCTACTCCCTTTTTATCTCGGTTTCTAAGTCAAACTCTTGGAGTAGAAGAATCCATCGAGTAGCTAGCCGAGGCTTAGCATCTTTCTTAGTGAGGAGGCACTTAAGAGCAACATGGTGCAGTACAAACTATTACCTTTGCCCCCACTAAATAAGATCTAAACTTGTCTATAGCAAAGACAACGACCAACGGCTCTTTTTCGGTGGTATAATAATTGAGTTGTGCTCCCGACAAGGTTTTGCTAGCATACAATATGGCATAATGCTTCCTATCCTTGGTTTGGCCTAAAACGGCACCAACCGCAAAGTCGCTAGCATCACACATGATCTCAAAAGGAAGATTAAAATCGGGGGGTTGAATAATTGGAGCTGAAATGAGTGCTCTTTTAAGGATTTGGAATGATTCATGGCACTCATTACTAAAGATGAAAGGTACATCTTTAGCTAAGAGACTAGTCGGGGGTCTAGCGATTTGAGAAAAATCTTTGATAAAGCGCCTATAGAACCTGCATGTCCCAAGAAGCTTCGGACTCCTTTCACATTTGTGGGAGGTGGAAGTTGTTCAATAACTTCAATCTTTGCTCTATCCACCTCTATCCCATGTTCGGACACCTTGTGTCCAAGTACTATTCCTTCTGAACCATAAAATGAGATTTCTCCCCAGTTCAGGACTAAGGAATTTTCTTCACACCTTTGTAAGACTTTATCTAAATTCTCCAAACAATCATCGAAAGTTTTTTGCCATAGACAAAGTGAAATCGTCCATGAACACTTCCATGATTCTCTCAATCATATCGAGAAAAATAGACATCATGCACCGTTGGAAAGAAGGCGGAGCATTGCATAATCCGAACGACATTCGTCGGTATGCGTAAGTTCCATACGGGCATGTAAAAGTGGTCTTACTTTGGTCAGCAGGGTGGATTGGAATTTGATGATAACCAGAATAACCATCAAGGAAACAATAGAAAGAGTGATTTGCAAGCCGTTCCAACATTTCATCAATGAAGGGTAACGGAAAGTGATCTTTCTTTGTAGCCTTGTTGAGTTTTCAGTAATCAATGCACATGCGCCACCCTGTGATGGTTCGTTGAGGAATAAGTTCATTCTTCTCATTCCTAACGACCGTCATTCCTCCCTTCTTTGGCACAACTTGGGCCGGGGGGCTAACCCACTCGCTATGTGGCACGGGATAAATAATCCCAGCGTGTAGGAGCTTAAGGACTTCTTTATTAACAACTTCTCGCATAGCTCTGTTAAGTCTACGTTGTGGTTCCCTAGAGGGTGATGCATCTGGATCAATAGGGATACGATGCATGCAGAGTTTGGGGCTAATCCCTATGATATCTCCAAGTGAGTAGCCTATGGCTTTTTTATGTCTTTCTAGGACAGTGACAAGTTTATCTGTCTCTTCTTGGGAAAGCTTGTCACTAATAATGGCAGGAGTTTCTCGATTATTATGAAGGAAGACAAATTTTAAGCGAGGAGGAAGTGGTTTTAATTCTATTGGAGGAGGTGGAGGTTGTTCAGTTTCGTCTAGCTCAATGGGTTCTACCAACTCTTCTTCTTCTTCTTCAACGAAGTGTTCAATGTCGAAGGATGGTTGGGCCATCTCTTGTAGAGATGCCATTAAGACCTCCTCAATAGGGTCTTGTTCGGATCTGGATTCCACTATCGTATTAATAGATCGATCAAGAGGAATAGTCATGGTGGAATTCCCAACCTTGAAGTCTAAGTGACCACGCAATGGTTCTTCTGTAAAAGTCTCATGATTGGTCGCGCCAATCAAGAGATCAACTTTCGAGATGTCATAAATATGAAAATCTAAACATAACTTCGAGTTGTTGATTCTAACAGGAATAGCCCTTAAAACTCCATGGCTTTCAAGAATAAATCGATGGGCCTTGTAGTAGTTTTTGTGATGGAGTTAAGGGCGTGTCGGGATAATGAATATCGGCCAACTCTTTTGAAATAATGTTTATCCCGACGGAAGAATTGTAGTGGACTTTTCTAGCGCACCCTCTAATTTGGCATAGAAGAATGGTTGAAGGGGAGGTGACTTGAGAAATCTCGGGTGATAACTCCGCTTTTGGTTAGCCATTCATAACTCATAATTGTTGAAAGGCTTTTGAGATGTTCTATGCTAATTGATTCTTCTATTGGATCATGTGGAGTGGTCTTTACTAGAGGTCTCACTTGGATAGGAAAGTTCGAGGTGTTTCCATAATCTTCAAAAGATATCTTCCTCGAATTCAAAGGGAAGCTCTAAAGGTGATGGTTCATCATCCTCTAATTGGCTTTGTGTTCCCTTATCGGGAGGTGTTTCAACAACCAAAATATTAGAAGTGTCAACCGAAAGTTCCAATTCGGTTGCATGTTTCTCCTCTATTGGTTCGGGGGCTTAACTCAACTTCTTCTTCAGGGGAATTCATCATAGATGCTAGTGTATGGGGTATTTTCAAAGGATTCTCTCAAGAATGGCTTTTCCCTCACTAGCAATTTTGTGAGAATGAACCTCCCTGAAGCGATGTCTAGATGCTTGAGGAAGCGACTTCCTTATTAAGGCCAAGGTAAAAATGATAATACAGGGACATGGTCCGGCAAGGAAAGGTTTGGGCCGAATTGGTAAGGCTTGTGAATCTAGCGCAGTTTGCTCCTAGAGTCTCCTTCTCTTTTTTGTTTAAAATGTAAGCACTTCAAGTCTAAGGTCTACAATTTTATAAAGTGGGAAGAAAAAGCACGACAAAATTTTTCTAGAAGCTCATCCCAATTTCCATTTACGCTTCTTACGTAATGAGCATACCACTTTTTCGCTCTTCCCTTAAGGGAGAATGGAAATAACTTCCATTTAATGGTCTCTTGTGTCATGCCGGGAATACCCCGACAAGAACACAACCTGCTTTCGAATTCTTTAAGGTGTGCGTATGGATCTTCATCCGCTAAACCCGAGAGAAGGATTGCTCTTGCACTTTGGCTATAAGAGCGGGGGAAAGCTCATAGCCATCTGTAAGAAGGGGTGTGATGATGGTGGAGGCTCCAACAAGTCGCCCTTTGGAGCAAAAGAATTTATAGATTGGGTGAAATCCATGTGGAAAGGGTAGTAGTAAAAGGAAAGATAAAAGGGCGAACTTGGTTCGAGATTAGCACGACTACCATTCCCCAACAACGGCGCCCGAAAAGCTTGTTGGTATAAATTAACGCACACGAAAAATCCGCAAGCGCACGGATACCGATGTAGCTTTCACGGGAGTATTCCAAGGTATCGATTTCCACGGGAACGTGAAGTGCACTAATCAAGATAATAAGTTGTCCAAGGATAACTATGGGTTTGTGGGGAGAGAAAGAAAGTTTCTAAGGCTTCTCTAATTAATAGATCTAGGAATCAAAGATACTTCAAGATTTATTTATTATGGGACATCAGAACACTAGCCACGGAAAGGGATGAGAAGGGGGCTAGGAAGCTCCGACTACGGTCCTACAAACACCAATCCGAACGTGGTGGAATACGTCGGCCGCCGTAGGGCCACCACACAGGGGCTACCACAAACTATCCGTGGGATTGGGTGCAATTCCGAGGTAACCACTAGACTAAGCACCACGCCTAATCTAATAATTACTACTCTAGCGTTATAAAGACTAGAGCACTTGATGCAAGCGGGAATCTAATAAATAAAGTAGAAGTAAATGTTGAATGAAAGTAAATAGAGAGCTTAGAATTAATAAATGAAGAACCTGGAGATTCGTTGAAGACGAACTAGTTGCTGCAAGATTACAATGTTGATGAAGATCCGACAAGTCCGGCTCTTCAACTCTCTCCTCTTCTCTCTCCTTGATCTAATTACAACTAGATGAACTGGTTGACAACTAGACAACAACTAGGGATCTCTCTTCTAATTGAAACCCTAACTTTTGCTCAGTAGATAACTAATGAAAGATAATGAGAGAGATAAGCCTTGGGGTCGACCACAGGGCTGCTTATATAGTCCGGAGTGGAGGCGGTCCTTTTTGTATTGCGTTTACAACTCTAATCTCCACCATTGGATCAAACCGACCTTGAGCAACGGTGTAGAAACAACCTCAATGTCGGTTGCAAACCGCCATAGGAAGATGAGGCTTGATTGGTGGGACCCACCGGGCGGCCGGCCTAGTTGGCTGGCGGCGCCCGGGGTGGCAAACCACCTTGGCTTCCCGTCTCTTCTGGTGTCTTACGGAATCTTCTAGAGTGTTTTAGTCCACATTTTGGGTTGAGTTACTTTTTACGGTCAAGTCTTGTCATGATATGTCTTTGTATATTCGGAACTTTCTCCATTCTTCTACGCAATTATTTGTTAAGTCCCTAGAAAGTCACAAAATACCAAAACTCATGGAATTATGTCAGTAAAACCCCTATACTCTGTTGATATTCATTTTAAACCCTTATTTCATGTTTAGTTGACTATTAATATTATGCTATAACGGGTGTCAACAGTGATCAAGACACGATAGAGCGTGTGATCACATTATAGGATAGATAGCCGACTATCAAGAGGGGATGCCGCGACAATCCTTTGGTGAAGTGCTTCTAGGTCCAATTGACTTGCATTTGCATTTAGGATTGAGAGCACTAACTTTGTTCTTGTCTAACCGATCGCGACATGCTAACACTTGTGCTCACGGGACACATTCGAAGTGTTGGCAACTCAAGACAAGAAGTGAAACTTAGAAAGATGGAAAGACGACGACACAATGATGAAGAGGAATATTTTATATTCTTGGCCGACGCCGAGCGGCGCTGGCCCCAAAGCGAAGCGCAAATATTCAAAATGGCGCGCTGACGCGTCCGGGCGACGAACCCCGACGGTCAAGTGGATCCGGCGTCGGCGGTGGAGAATCCGTCGTTGAGAAGAAGTGAATGCTGCGCTGGCGTGGGCGCTGGCGCGTTCAGCGGCGCCGTCTGCGCAGATCCGATAAGCATGTCGGGAGGCCCCCGCCGGGACGCGGCGCTGGGCGCGTCCCCGACCTTGGCAGCGTCTGGCCCAATGGGTTTTGCGGCACTGGCGCTGGCGCGGCGTGGGCACTGCACGTCCGGCCTTAGCGTCCAAATAGGGGATGTTTTGGACCAACGGCTCTATTTCGACTTGGGGTCTATAAATAGTTGGTTGGCCGGCCATTTGATGTCTCTCTTGCACATTTCAACAGCCCAACTCATTTGTGAGCTTGTGAGACTCCTCTCCACTCATCTCTTCACTCTAACTTTGATTCTTGAGTTAGATTGAGAGTGATAGAAGTGCATTGCTTGATAGTCTTGCATCTAGAGGCACTTCATCCTTGGAGAAGCCGCGGGATCTTGTTTCTCTTGGGAATTTGCTTGGTTCCCTAGCGGCTTGGAGCAAGAGGCGGCGTTGAGCTCGATTGGAGCTTGTTCGAGGCCACACCGGTGCTTTGTGAGGGGTCGTTCCTTACCCAGCGGAGATTCGCGAAAGGAGCACTAGTGGATTGCTCGTGGCTTGTTTGGCCCCCTCTTGTGATTGGTGTGCTTGAGCTCCCACCGGGATTTGGCACCGGCCATTAAGCTTAGCAACCATCAAGTGGGTGTATCGCCACAAACGGGGACTAGCGTCTTGGCAAGCACGTGAACCTCGGTGAAAAAATCATCGTGTCTTGTGTGCTAGCTCGTTGGAGACTTCTTGTACACGGTGATTGGCTTCAACCTCGACACTACACCGGTGGTATTGTATCCTAAGCACTCCTTCGCATTACTTTGGTAGTAGATCTTGTTAGGGTGCTTAGCTTGGTAGCTTGAGTAGCTTGTTTAGTTTGCTTAGCCTTGTTAGCTCCTAGTGGTAATCCTAGTTAGTATATCTTATCCACCTAGGAGTAACTTAGCAACCTAGCCATTGCTTGTGATTAGAGATATTAGAATTTCTAGTATTGCTAGGAGGCTTGCATAATTAGCTTGAAGCATTTGCTTATTTGCTATGCCGTCTTATTTACTAACCGCCTTGCTTAGTGTTGTTTGTAGAATTTTTAATAGGCTATTCACCCCCCCCCTCTAGCCATTAGGACCTTTCCGGTGAGCAACAAGGTTGAGGCTCCAAAGAAGCCTAGCTACATTGATGGGAGAAATCCAAGAATCAAGGATGGACTTGGACACAAGAAAGGAAACAATACCAATGGTCGAAAGTCTGATCAATGGTGTTGAATGTGTAAAATTCTTGAGCAAAGGCACAGTAGGTACAGAGAGAGACCTGCACGAGCCCGGACACAAGCCAACCCGAAAGCGCTTACGCTACACGCGGCGGTGCCGCGAGGATTCGGGCGTAGTGCTGCGCCCCAAGAAAAGGGAAGGTCACCTACTCTGCCCCAGCTCAGAATAGACCCAAGAAGATGGTCCAAAAGACTATGAGGAAGGTCCAGAAGTCAGAGAACATTGTCTGGGCTGTTCCAAAGGGCCACTCCCATCAATCAAAGGCTAAATCAAGCAAGTTGGACTCAAATCCTTGCTTTGAAGTGAAGGCAAACAACAAGGGGGAGGTGTATGCAAAGTACCGTGGCGATGTAAAACTTTATCGCAACACCTCTATATGGGTTCCCAAAGTTCTTGTGACTAATGCTAAAGGTCCCAAGAATCTTAGGGGACCTAAACTTGTGAACTAAACTTGTTTTGCGGGGCATACTCCTCCGGTGGGTCAAGTTGGGTGCTTGACAAATGGGGCGTACACATCATATGACGAGAAAGGAGTATGTTCGCGTCATATTCCCCCAACTACAAATTACCATGAGAACATCTTATTTGGTGATAACTCTAAGGGGGGTGTGATCGGTCTTGGTAACGTTGCTATAACTCTTGATCACACTATTGCTGATGTTATGCATGTTGATTCTTTGAGTTATAACCTCCTGTCTGTATCTCAGTTGTGTGAGAAGGGATTCAATTGCCCTTTCACTGACGTAGGTGTGGAAGTCTTTCGCAGGGAGGATTCCTCTGTTGTCTTTACAGGAAAGCTTAAGAATAAGCTGTACCTTGTTGATTTCAACAAGGAGACCAAAGTTGAAACCTGTTTAGTGGCAAAATCTAGCATTGGCTGGTTATGGCATCGCCGTCTAGCTCATGTTGGCATGAGGAACTTGGCCAAACTGTAGAAAGACAACCACATCATTGGACTAACAAATGTTGATTTTGACAAGGACGGGATATGTGGACCTTGCCAAGCCGGAAAGCAAGTAGGTGCACCTCACCCACCAAAGAGTGTGATGACCACTACTCAACCATTGGAGTTGATACACGTGGATCTCTTTGGACCAGTGGCCTACCTTAGCATCAGGGGTAACAAATATGGACTTGTTATTGTTGATGACTACTCCCGCTTCACTTGGGTTTTCTTTATTTTTGATAAGTGCCAGGTACAAGAGAAGGTGAAAACTTTCATCAAGAGGGCACAAAGAGAATTTGGCCTACTTGTAAAGAAAGTGAGAAGTGACAATGGGTCCGAATTCAAGAACACCCAAGTTGAAGAGTTCCTTGATGAAGAGGGCATCAAGCATGAGTTTTCAGCTGCATATACCCCTCAACAAAATGGTGTAGTAGAGAGAAAGAACCGTACACTCATAGAGATGGCAAGGACAATGCTTGATGAGTACAAGACGTCGGACATCTTTTGGTGTGAAGCCATCAATACCGCTTGTCATGCCATCAACCGCCTCTACTTACACAAGAAACTCAAGAAGACTTCATATGAGCTCTTAACCCAGGTAACAAGCCTAAGGTGTCATACTTTAGGGTGTTTGGGTGCAAATGTTTCATTCTTAACAAGAAGCCCCGAACCTCTAAGTTTGCCCCTAAGGTTGATGAAGCTTTTCTTCTTGGTTATGGATCAAATGAGCATGCCTTTCGTGTCTTCAACAAAACCACCGGTAGGTTTGAAGTCACTATAGATGTGACATTTGATGAAACTAATGGCTCTCAAGTGGAGCAAGTTGATCAAAGTGTTGTAGGAAAGGAGGATCCACCTTGTGAGGTAATCAAGCAATTGGCTATAGGTGACATAAGACCTCAAGAAGATCAAGAGGAGGATCCACCAGTTGTTGCTTTGACAAGATTCCGCCGACGCATTTTCGATGATTAAGTGTAGCGCACGCTGCTTTGGAAGTGTCCAGCCAGCAAAGGTGCCGCGCCATCTACCTCGGCAGCGACGAATCCACCTGCATCACCTGTTCAACCACTTGATCTCACTCCAATTCTTGAAGGCGATGATGAATATGATGAAGATCAAGAAGAACATGCTGAAGGCGTTGATCACCCACGGCTACGACAAATGGTTCAACGGGATCATCCCGTTGACAACATCCTTGGGAGTCTCCGAACGGGGGTAACTACTCGATCTCATCTAGGCGCTTCCTCGCGACATTACTCGCTTTGTTTCGCCTTTGGAACCATGAGAAAAGTAGATGATGCTCTCAAGGATCCCGATTGGGTGTTGGCCATGCAAGAAGAGCTAAACAACTTCGAAAAGAAATCAAGTATGGGGCTTGGTGGAAAGACCCAAGGCGAACATTATTGGTACCAAGTGGGTTTTTCGCAACAAGCAAGATGAAGATGGGTTGGTGACAAGAAACAAGGCAAGATTGGTTGCTCAAGGCTTCACTCAAGTAGAGGGCTTGGACTTTGATGAGACCTATACACCCGTGGCAAGACTAGAAGCAATTCGCATTCTTCTAGCCTTTGCTGCCCATCATGACTTCAAGCTGTTTCAAATGGATGTCAAGAGTGCATTCCTCAATGGTCCTCTACAAGAGGAGGTGTATGTTGAGCAGCCACCCGGTTTTGAAGACCCCAAGTTTCCCAACCACGTCTACAAACTCCGAAAGGCGCTCTATGGGCTTAAGCAAGCACCTAGAGCATGGTATGAATGCCTTAAGGAATTCTTGCTCAAACAAGGCTTTGAAATAGGCAAAGCTGATCCTACTCTCTTCACTCATAAAGTTAGCAGTGATATATTTGTATGCCAAATATATGTCGATGACATAATATTTGGTAGCACTAACAATATGTATGTTGAGCAATTTAGTAGGACAATGACCAAGAGATTTGAGATGTCCATGATGGGTGAGAGCTAAAGAACTTCCTCGGGTTTCAAGTCAAGCAAATGGAGGAAGGGACATTCATTTGCCAAACAAAGTACACCCATGACATGCTAAAGAAGTTTGATATGGCTAAGGCAAAGCCAATCAAAACTCCAATGCCAAGCAATGGACATCTTGATCTTGATGAGGAGGGTCCAGCCGTGGACATGAAGGTATATCGCTCCATGATTGGATCTTTGCTTTACCTTTGTGCATCTAGGCCGGACATAATGCTTAGTGTGTGTATGTGTGCTCGTTTTCAAGCCAATCCAAAGGAATGTCACAATGTGGTCATTAAGAGAATCTTGAGATATTTAGTCCTCACTCCTAACCTTGGCTTGTGGTATCCCAAGGGTTCCAAGTTCAATCTACTTGGCTATTCGGATTCTCGACTATGCCGGTTGCAAAGTAGATCGAAAAAAGCACTTCGGGACATGTAAGTTCCTTGGACGGTCCTTAGTGTCTTGGAGCTCTAAGAAGCAAAATTGTGTAGCCCTTTCCACCGCCGAGGCCGAGTATGTTGCGACCGGTGCATGCTATGCTCAACTACTTTGGATGAAGCGGACCTTAAAGGATTACGGATGTCATTTCACAAAGATACCTCTTCTTTGTGATAACGAGAGTGCCATCAAGCTCGCAAATAACCCTCATGAGCACACTCTAGAACAAAACACATAGACATCCGTCATCACTTCTTGAGAGACCACGAACTCAAAGGAGATATCGCAATTCGCCATGTGAGCACCGAAAAAGCAACTAGCCGATATCCTCACCAAGCCTCTCGATGAGTCAAGGTTTTGTGCTTTGTGTAGTGAGCTAAACATTCTCGATTCTCGTAACTTGGTTTGATTTCCGGCACACATGCAAGATTGTTTGAGACACTAGATCGACATAGGAAATGTTTATGAAAACTTTCATAATGTGTTTCAAAAAGAATTTCAAATTCTAATCCGAGATTCAATGTCATAGTTTTGTATTGATTATCCGTCTCGGCAATGATTATCAAATTTGAGAAAGAATGAGTCTAAGTGGCAATATATATTTAGGACAACAGGGCTGGAGTGGCAATGCCGCGTACCTGCGCGCAAAGGCCGCACCTAGGGTTTTTCACTTCGTCCGTCCGAAAAGTACCCGAGCCAAATCGTTTTTCTTCTTTCCTTTTCTACCCCCGGCTCGCCCGGTCCTCTTTCTTTCTCTTCCTCGCGACTTCTCTCCCTTCGGCGCCACTTTTTCGTGGAGGAAGCCGCCGCCCGCTCCTGCCGTGTCTTGTTGCCGCCTGTGCCGCGCGCCCGCCGCTCACGGAGCTCTGCTCGTCTCCGGCGGCCGGGCTCCCTCTCTCTGAGCCCCTACTCTTCTTCTCTCCTCACTCCACGAGTCAATCGCAAGGTAAACCAAACTCTAGCTTTGGAGTTTTTGCCGATCTATGCAATGAGTTGATTTTAGTCATGGATTTCTGCTCCTAGATGGTTAATAGATGGTAGGGAAGTGTTCTTGATAGTTGAAATCACTTAGTTTGACATTGTCATAGCATGAATGATTTAGGGGAGGGGTGTGGCTTTGCCATCCCCAAATAGAACTTCAACGTTTTAGGCTGATTCAAACAAAGAAATATCCCTCAAATTATTCATCGATTATGTTGCTAAACTCGAAATTCCGTGAATCAAGAATATCTCTTTGTCTCTATTACTTTGATAAAACTAGAATCCATGCCTAAAATTGATTTATTATGAGACTGAAATTTTGTATCCGAAATTGTGATAGTAAAGTAGCTTTGTGCTGATTAGATGCATTAGAAAGTTCAGTAAAATGAATTTTGATGACATTTGAGCAAGGGGGGGAGCGGCCGGTGCAGCGTGCTTCACACGGCAGTGCCGTGCAAGCACGGCAGTGCCATGCCTCCTGCGTGGCAGTGCCGCGCAGCCAGGCTCTGATCCTGGACAGCTTGCTCAAAATCATCAAACTTTATTTTTCTAACCTCTCCACCGCATAGATTTGGCCATTTTACTTCCTATCCATGACAGGTTTACGATCGGACTCTATATCTTGCATGGATGGACCCCCGGTGGTGATCCCCATGGCAAAAAAGAAAGATGAGGGTCAAGGTTGTGGAGAAGAGAGGTTGCGGCGAAAAGAACTTGAACAGAGGAGGCGGCCGGTAGTAAAGCGGCGGTGGTGACTTGGACTCCCGAGGAGGAAAGCGGCGCGGCTAGGGTACACCATTGTTCCTGACGGTGATCAAGGCACTCTTGAGCACATCTCTCTGTTTGACAACAGCTACATGGTGCCTTGTTGAGGGTGTTTTGAGAAGGTCGCTCCGACAACACTCACCCTATTCCCTCGTGGTGAGCTACCTCGGGGAAGCGAGAGAGAGGTGGCGTGAGGCTAGAGAGTACAATGTATACACGGATGAGAGGACAGAAGGTCTAGATGAGAGGTTTTGGGTGGCTTTTCACTCAAACTTCTATCTCACAGTGCTCTTTCACTCCACCAAGAGCAAGATCACCACTGTGCACTACATTGACTTTGAAAGGATGGCTGAGACGGAAGAGGATGCCTTCAATGAGGCAATTGAGGCTTGTGACAGGTTTGAGCTGACAGATATCATGGCTTTCAGGCATGATTGGAATGAGGAGATTCTCGAGTCGGTGTTGGCATTTGTTAAGTGCTAAAAGAATATGAAGGATTACGCAGCGCCTGTAGAACATCTACCATTGTAGCTTTTCCCTAGGATGAGTATTCTAGAGTATCGTATCCACGGGGAAGCTTTGGCTAAAGAATTCTAATAAGTCACAATCATGTATCCACTAACTTAGCAAACCGCTAGACTATAGTGCGGGAGGTAATTGTTAAAGGATAAGTAAATATCAAAGCATAAAATAATAACCTACCTAAGATATCAAAGAATAGCTAAACTAATCAAGAGGTCAAAGGGAGAGATCAAGGTTCCTGGGTACTTCTCTATTACTTAGGTTCTATGATAGCAATTACACCATAACACTTCGGGACATCAGAACACTAGCCACTGAAAGAGATGAGAAGGGGGGCTAGGAAGCTCTGACTACAAATCCTACAAACACCAACCCGAACGTGGTGGAATACGTCGACCATCGTTTGTGTCACCACACAGGGCTACCACAAACTATCCGTGGGGTTGGGTGCAATCTCGGGTAATCTATAGCCTAGACACCATGTCTATACTATCGATTACTACTCTAGCTACCATGAATAACTAGAGCCCTCAATACGAGCGGAGATCCCATGCAATAGCATAACAACTATACTTAACCATATATGTAAGCCATGGAAGTAAATAGAGAAGATAAATATGTGAATCATAAGTCTTACAAAAAGAAAGGATATAAGACATACCAAACTCTGTAGACATCTCCGAGCAGGAGCATAACTCCACTCTCCTTTACTTTTTATTAGATCTAAGTTAGATCTAATCTAGTTCTAATTACATGGCTAATCTACTTCAAATTACATGACTAATCTACTTCTAATCTACTTCTAATTCACTAATCCCTGAGAGAGAGGTTATCCTTACATTGGGACACCTCTACAACTGAGAGATAATGAATAGAATGAGATAGAATGAATTAGGGTTTAGCCCTCGGGGTCGGGGGTCTTCTTATATAGGCCTTGGCGATGAACGATGACCATTGGATCAAACCAACCTTCAATAACGGTGTAGATACAACCTCAAGGTCGGTGGTAAACCGCCATAGGAAGCTAAGGATGACAGGTGGGACCCACCCGGCGGCCGGCCTAGTTAACACCGGCGCCGGGGTGGCAAGCCACCTTGGCTTCCCCCGTCTCTTCCGGTGTCTTACGGTATCTTCTAGAGTGTTTTAGTCCACATTTTGGGTCGAGTTACTTCATGGTTAAGTCTTGTCATCATATGTGAGATATATTCGGAACATTCTCCATTCTTCTCTCGTGTTTATCTGTTAAGTCCCCTCAGAAAGTCACGAATCACCAAAGCTTATGGAATTATGTTAGTTAGACCCCTAGTCTATGTTGATATTCAAATTATGCCCTTATTCATGTTTAGTTGACTAGTAATATTATGCTATAACAGGTGTCAACAAGTTCCCCAAGCTTACCCTTTGCTAGTCCCTAGCAAAACCGGACTTAGCAATGGATCGGGGAGTTGCTACAACGCTTTCACACCTCAAAAGTACACATGCTTTCAAACAAAATTTCTCCTCCGAAAAAAACTTGTTCAAATTTCAACTTACTCATATTGCCTTTAACCATGGAGCTTATAGCCTTTTCTTGGGATCTTGGGTAATTGAAAGATAGAACAATCAAGTCAAGCACCATGTCTCAAACTCTTTGTTCAACCTTCATTCTGAGTTTTTGTAAGTTTTCAAAATAAAACTCAAAGTTCCTTTTTGTATGCCCTCTCAAGTCTCTCATTTGTGGTATTTGTGGATCCTCACTTAGGCAATAATGTTGTGTTGCCTTTCTCTCATAATATGTGGTATTTTTGGAATAAGGCAAGAGGACACTATGCCTTCTTCTCTCTCACCCTATATCTAAGGCTTATATCTGGAGCTCTAGGTGGGAGAAAACTAAATCTACTTACTAAGCATATATTGTAAATTCAAGCCATGGATCCAAAGTCACGAGTCACACTGATCAAGATATGCATGATGAAATGATTATGGTGGTAGGTGTGTAAGGTGAGTGTAATCAATGAGGTGTGTGCGGTGAGGGGAAAGCCTAGAATTCATCTCTCTTTGGGATCCGGAATTTGGGAGAACCTGGGCTGTATACTCTTTCTATATATTTTTTTTCTTTCTTTTTCTCTATATTTTTCTATGGACAGGCAGGCATCTAAGTACCCATTGTTTTATTGCAGACACTCTTGTCCATTTTTTTAACTCTCCTTTATTCTTTTCTTTTCTAGGGAGGTAGGCTCTACTCGCGTAGGACACTTGTCCATTTTTCATCTCCCCCTTTCTTCTTCTTCTTCCTTTTTTTTTCAACTATACAACCCAAGCCTTCTTTTTGCATTAAACTTGTAGAGAGATAGAAACAAGGATAAAGGAGCTTTTATGAAATGTAGGCTAAGTGGATATGTGTGGGGGAATATTTTTGGTTGCTCTCTCCCGGGGTAGGAGTAGAATATTTTTGGTGGATATTTGGTGGATGCTTTGTGGATGCGTACTTCCAGGGTAGAAATAGCATAAATGCAAGTGGAGTAGAGTGGAGCAGGGTGGGAGTGTGTATGATCAGCATGACAAGTTTCTAAGGGTCGACAAAGATTGAACAAACTCAATGCAAAGCAAGCAGCCTATATATATATATCAAAGGGTTTTCCTAATCTATGAAGCATGTATATATCACGGGGTTTTTCTAATCTATGGAGCATGTATATATGGCTGTGGTAGGAGGTTCAACACTCTTGTCACACAGGAACTTATCATGTGCACTTTAATTTTCAAAAGATAAATCTCCAGAAATCTAGTATCACTAGGAGTAAGATAAATAGCAAACGAGACTCTCATATATCATATCCGTCAATCACCTAGACTTTAGAGCAAGCATTTGCTGCCCACAGGTTTTAGGTTCAGAGCAAATCTCAAGTCAAAGCAGTTGCATTTAAAAAAGCTTGAGAGAAATTAAGCTTGAAAGGTAGGTACTTGAAAGGAATTACGACCGAACAACTATTCATCATCTCCAAGGCTAGAGATTATCTTGAGAGTTTATTTTATTATCACATTCTAATAAAGACTCTTTAATAAAGACTAGATAGATTCTATTTATTTGGTTTCCTTAGTTATGCATCTTTTTTTATTTCTTTTAGTAAAGCAAACAAATCTATATATATGACGGAGGATACTTATCGGATACATGGGGGTTGCCCTCCCCAAGCTGGATGTTGACATAGTCTTCAATGTTCTTGATGGTTGGAAGTAGAGGTAGATAATGATGGTGGACTGATCGATCTTCTTTAACAATTTGGACACCATGTGTGTCATTCCTCTCTTCCTTGAAATCTGCTGAACTCAAATAGACAACAAAACTAGTAGAACTAGTTAGGCATTAGTGGTTTTAACCACTTAGCTTCTTGTTGCCAAGGATTATGATAATTCCATTAATACGATAATTCAGCATCAATAATATTTTTTGGATTTTCTATGGAAATAAAAATGATGATGCATGCATATTTATTTTATTTTTATGCCACCACAAGTAAATATCCTTGTGGGTTACCACAAAATTACTCTCATGGGGCTTAGAGTTTTTCATGTATAAGCAACAAACAAATATTTATTTTCTTTTCTAATGCAAGGCTAGTGTTGTAATGTAAATATGCTAAAGGAAAATGATTATGCAATGCAAGGAGCTAAATATGCTATGCATTAGATAACTACCGATCTTACCTTTTAAATTGAGGGTTCAATGTTTTAAGTCCTCCGAGCGAGACTTCTTACCTTATTGTTTCCTTGAGCGTATTACCTGATCTTGACAGTTGTACTCCTTTGGTGAAAGACAACATCACCCATGTTCTTTGCCTTATGAGTTGGAATGAAACATTGATGTAGGCGCGTCTTGTTTAATGTGTATGCTTGTAAGACATTCACTTGTTGAATGTTGAAGAGACTAATAGGCTTCTCCACCTTATTGCTCAAAATGTGTCTGCTTGCAAAGTCATGGTAGAGATCAAGTGCATGGGCTCTGTTGGTGGGAAAACACCAACGAGGACCAAATCTTCATTCATTATTCTCTAACCATAGGCACATCAAACAAGATAGAGTTGATTTATTATACACTTTTCTTAAACCTAACTTGGGTGAAAAGATCGAAAGATTGAGCATGATTGTTTGTGATTAAAACATTCGACAGATCAAATCAAGCTCGTTGACTCTTGGTTTCTTATCTAAACATCAAAGGCATGATTATGATTATCTTTATCCAAAGCAAGGTAAGCAACATTCTAGCTTGATTTAAGACTATGAGATCAAGAGAGTGGTGGTAAGAACACTTAAAGAAACAAAACATGTTGAGCTAATGAAATTGGATCGAGGCAAGGTTGTTACTCTAACATGTTTGATTATTTATTTGTGAACAAGCCATAATTAAGGTAAAGCTTAATTAATGATAACATACCTCAAGATGTTACCTTAATATCGAATGTGACGACATCGTAACACCTTGTGGTGGTCCTTTTCTTCTGCTCGAAGCTTTCCTTATTTGGCCTCTTGTGTATCTTGTTCCTCACTTGTCTCCTTTATTATATCATCCTTTCTTTCTTGTTCTTTAAATTGTGCTCGAACCTTTTTGCTCCTCTCATGATTTTATTCTTGCGGTAGTATTAGTTGACAACATATACCTTATAAGGAATATACAAGTAATTGTAAATAAGGGTAGAATTGTCATGGAGTTAAAGGTTGCCTCTATGCTAGAAAAATTTTAGTTGGATATTTTAATTAGCAAGTGCTCACTATTACTTTTTCTCTTAGTGGGAGATTTTATTATACCTTAAGTTTGATTTTGATGAATGACATTTGTTAATCAAACAAACTTAGAGACAAAGTAATAGTGAGTAGAGGGATTGCAAACCAGCATGTTAGAGTGACGGGAGCTTGAGAAGAGGAAGAGTAATGTCGGATGATCTTTAGAGGAGTCAACCTTCCTCCCCCATGCTTGAGCTTTCCTGTCACTTGGCATTTTAAGTGTGAATGCTGGACCGTCTCTAATCGTGTGTTGTAATCACCATGTCCTTAGATGTTGTTCATCCTTTTGTTCCTGCAAGTTTAGTGACCAAGAATACCCGAAGGGAACTTGTCCCTAGGAACATGTTGTTGTTGTTTTCTTTTAAAGCCTTCATATGCTCGGATATATATATATTATTTTTTTTTTTTTAGAGCATAAGACGAAGAAGTTGGATACAAATATGAGATTTATATTCACTTACCTGTCTTTGATGTTCTTATGACCTGTATCTTTGTCCATCCACTTCTTGTGAGTGATTACTTTTCTAGATCGTGTTATATGGCACTCTTCTCCATTGAATAGATATAGCACAGATCCTTTACTATAAAATGTTAGTGGACACATGCAGGGAATATACAATATATGGTTGAAGCGAGGGGTTGTTGTCCAAAGTTCATAAGATCTCATCTATGCTAATAGAAAAGGTGGTTCTTTGATTACTCTTAGCACAGATTTTTATTTATCAAGTCTTGTAACTCATTTTATTTGTGGTTGCACTCTAGCATGTGGATCAAGGCAAAGGTAACTTGTAGCAAAAGATAGAGTGAATGATATTTGATACTTACAATTCTTCCATGAATGAGCCGTGTCTTTTGCACAAGGTTGGAGTTCATCATATGCCTTGCCTCATCTCCGATCTAAGTTCATCTCTTGACTTACCGAATTGGTTTTGAGAGTTTTCTGGGGGTTAGTCCAAAACAATAACCAATGTCTACACAAGCAATTTTTAGTTCAATAACCAAACTAGACTCCATGTCTAATTCAATTAAGGAAGGCATTTTAACCTAAGCACCACGCTTAATTTAAAAGCCTTTGGAAACACCCAATTGTAGCACTTCCAAACCAAAGCATACTATAGCAAACAAGGGTGACATGAAAGCATTATAGAGATTTATCAATTAGAGATGAAAGAGCATGATCAAGGTGAGGATTTTTTTTTTTAGATGCAAATGGTATGGATAGATGCAAAGGGACTAATCATGCAATGGATCTACTATGAGAAAATATAAACTAAGCGAGTGAATGCATGAGTTGATCAAGTAAACATGCAATGAAATGCAAGAAATTAAATGAAAACTACTCAATCAATTTATAGTCCATGAGCAAGACTTTCTCACCTTTTAATCATACTTACCACTATGTGCAGCTTCTATGTACGTCACTTGAGATATGTTCATTGAATTCTTGTGACGGCGACTTCTTCTTTAATCTACATATGGTTAATAATATATATATAAATACATACCTTAAGATAGCGGGGTTCCAATGTGTGATGAATCTTGAATGATCAGGCACCTTGGGTTCTTCAATGTTTCTTCTTTTCTCATGGAATCTTGTCGGAAGGTCGCAGCGACATCTTTTGTCCCGTCTATTCCACAACTCAACGAGAACAAGGGTAATCCTACTAAAGCTAGTGATACACTAAATTAGCGACACATCATGATCATTATTAGAATCTTTAGGCCAATTGCTTCCCGAAGAACGGCACCAAAAAAAGCTTGTTGGCATTTGTTAAGTGCTAAAAGAATATGAAGGATTCTGCAAGCGCACGAACACCTACCATTGTAGCTTTTCCCTAGGATGAGTATTCTAGAGTATCATATCCATAGGGAAGCTTTGGCTAAAGAATTCTAATAAGTCACAATCATGTATCCACTAACTTAGCAAATCACTAGACTATAGTGAGGAGGTAATTGTTAAAGGATAAGTAAATATCAAAGCATAAAATAATAACCTACCTAAGATATCAAAGAATAGCTAAACTAATCAAGAGGTCAAAGGGAGAGATCAAGGTTCTGGGTACTTCTCTATTACTTAGGTTCTATGATAGCAATTACACCATAACACTTCGGGACATCGGAACACTAGCCACTGAAAGAGATGAGAAGGGGGGCTAGGAAGCTCGACTTCAGATCCTACAAACACCAACCCGAGCGTGGTGGAATACGTCGGCCATCGGGGCTGTCACCACCTGGGCTACCACAAACTATCCGTGGGGTTGGGGTGCAATCTCAGGTAATCTATAGCCTAGACACCATGTCTATACTATCGATTACTACTCTAGCTACCATGAATAACTAGAGCCCTCAATACGAGCGGAGATCCCATGCAATAGCATAACAACTATACTTAACCATATATGTAAGACATGGAAGTAAATAGAGAAGATAAATATGTGAATCATAAGTCTTAAAAAGAAAGGATATAAGACATACCAAACTCTGTAGACATCTCCAAAATAGGAGCATAACTCCACTCTCCTTTACTCTTGATTAGATCTAAGTTAGATCTAATCTAGTTCTAATTACGTGGCTAATCTACTTCTAATTACATGACTAATCTACTTCTATAATCTACTTCTAATTCACTAATCCCTGAGAGAGGTTATCCTTACATTGCGACACCTCTACAACCGAGAGATAATGAATAGAATGAGATAGAATGAATTAGGGTTTAGCCCTAAGGGGTCGGGGGTCTTCTTATATAGGCCTTGGCGATGAACGATGACCATTGGATCAAACCGACCTTCAATAACGGTGTAGATACAACCTCAAGGTCGGTGGTAAACCGCCATAGGAAGCTGAGGATGACAGGTGGGACCCACCTGGCGGCCGGCCTAGTTGGCACTGGCGGCCGCCAGGATGGCAAGCCACCTTGGCTTCCTGTCTCTTCTGGTGTCTTCTGGTATCTTCTAGAGTGTTTTAGTCCACATTTTGGGTCGAGTTACTTCACGGTTAAGTCTTGTCATCATATGTGAGATATATTCCGGAACTTTCTCCATTCTTCTCTATGTTTATCTGTTAAGTCCCTCAAAAAGTCCGCGTAATCACCAAAGCTTGTGGAATTATGTTAGTTAGACCCCTAGTCTATGTTGATATTCAAATTATGCCCTTATTCATGTTTAGTTGACTAGTAATATTATGCTATAACAGGTGTCAACAGTCAGTTCCATGCTACATATCACTGGGACAAGCAAGAAGATACCATTCACTGGATGACAGACAGGAAGCACTACCGGCTTGACTTTATCACTTTCTGTCAGATTCTTGGCTTTGGGAAGGAGCACAGGGACCTACAGCCGACATACATGAGATTGATCTTTGTTGAGATCGGGGTGATCGGGGACTGTTGGGCAAAAGCCAAGGGATGCTAATGGCAAGAGGAAGGGATTGAAGGATTTCTTCTATATGATGAACAACCTCTGCAAATGCACCATTGACCCCAAGGATGGGGCAGCCTCAGATGTAAATGGCTATGCTAGGAACCTCTTAGCCCACTTCAAGAATGATGAGACATTCAATGTTGGGAGGTTTATTTGGAGGCAGCTGGCAAATGCCTTGGATGATGCTAGGAGGAATCTGCCATCTGCTCCCTATCTCATGTTCATTATTGAGAGGGTCACAGGGAACATCTATCCCAAGGACTGCTTCCACCACGACCTACAACATAGAGAAGACCCATGGCTTGGATGGAGGAAAGACTAGTGGCAGAGTCAGTGCTGGAGGCACTTCAGCTGGCAGAGAGGACTTAGAGGAGCCCTCTAGCTCTAGGCCCAGGAGGCACAGTGGCACTAGATCCAAGGTAAAGAAGTGGATCAAGGCCATCTTTGGGCATTGCGCATATTCAGCTCAGCAGACCTATGAGATGCGCGGGGGGAGGTGAGATAGGCCTTCAAGAGTGTTAGGGAGAAGCAAGGACTTCCAGTTCCTCCTTACATCCCTAGGCCACCACGCATCACGACCTTCCCGAGAGCTTTCGGGGACCGGCCAGGCTCGGATCGGGACTTGTCGGATCTACTTGGCTCTTTCTCTCGGCAGTCCCACCGGGCGCTCTACTCGTCGCTCTGCTTGGACTAGTGCGATTATCTCGGAGGAGGAGGGCGGGGATCTTGCTTCGATCGCCCGATGATTCTAGTGAGGAGTGACTCCGCTTTTTTTTTCTCTTTTTCTATGATCTTTTTTGGTGCTTGACGCCAAAGGGGGAGAAAAATTAGAAGAAATGAGGGGGTCAAAACTTTTTTTCATGCCCCGGTGATGGTTCGAGGATGATGCGGCGTTTGTTCGAGTTTAGACCTCTTGAGAGTAATTTGTTAGGTGTGAGTTTGAGAGAAACTCTATTTTATGTAATAATGCCACCTATGACTTGTTATTTCTCGGATTTGGTCTGTTGGATGTTTAAACTCTGTTTTATATTAACTGCTGCAAGTTTATTTCCGTATATCATGTCTCTTATGTTGTGGATGTTTTTAAATCATGCATGCATGCATGTGGCGATAGGCGCGGCGTGCCGCACCACTGCGCGGCGGTTACCGCACACACCGGTCTGCAGACAGACATCCTTTTGTGCTCTGATTAGTCATATTAGTCATATGCATCATGGTTATATATTTGTGACACTTTGTTAAGCACCCCACAGCAACCATGGATGTAGGGGGAGGCCCTACACACCGTCTAAATGTGTGACTTGACTTTCATGTCAATTCGAGAATTCAAATCTCACTCACACATTTAGGGGGAGGTCTCACTACACCTAAATATGTGAAATTGACCTCTTATGTCAATAATGAGAATTCAAAACTCACTCACATATTTAGGGGAGGCTCCTACATCCTTGGTTCTCGAAAATCTCAGTTTGACTTTACATCTTATGTAAGCTCTAATTTGGTTGTCATCAATCACCAAAAAGGGGGAGATTGTAAGTGCAATCAAGCTCTAAGTGGGTTTTTGGCGTTGATGACCACCGAATTAGGGGACTAATGAGATTTACTGAAGATGACATGCGAGAAATAAAATAAGGAGTTGATGTACAGTCCAAAGGCATCCCATGAACTAGATGAAGGTGTTTCCGGATCAAGGCGTTTAAATTATTTCATATTTTGAATCTTGAGTTTAGAAAATGCCGTACTATCAAGAGGGATCCTAGGACTCTCGGCTACACAGGGACTAAGTGCTCTAAACTCCAATCCAGCCACAAAACATCACTCCAAGCCGGACCGGCCCGGCATTTTATCAAGTTTCACTCCTTTTGTTTGTCGGTGGTGTGTGGCCGATGCCCCTGCGCGGCGTGCAGCGTGTAAGTCTTGGCGGTGCCACATTCTACTTCCGACCGTTGGGTCCGAGGGGTATAAATACCTATTCTACCCCTCCCACAACGGTCACCAGGCTCACTTTCTTCTTCCTCCCGACCGTATCAGCGGTGGGACTCACCTCTTGCTCTCTATCTCTCACCTCCATTGAAGCACCTTGAGCTCCCCACTCAATCTCTCACTTCCCACCAGGGATTTTTGACTTTAAAAGGCAGCAAACTTCGATTGGAGGCCGGATCTACTACTTCCCCACTCAAAAGAGCATTTGGTTCACATTTGGCCGGAACCCTAGGGTTCTTTACTCTTGGAGCTTGCTCCTAGACGGCTAGGCGTCGTCCTTGAGCTTGCCCCCTTCATGTGGCAGCCTTGGGAGGTTTGTAACCTCACACAATCATCAATACATTACCCCACATCTCTAGGGTTAACTCCTAGACTTGTGAACGAGGGAAAAAGCTAGCCGGTGGGCAAGCTAAGCCTTGTGTGGCAACCTCAACAATGTGGATGTAACCCGGCCTATGTGGCGACGGCGAACCACGGGTCAAATCCTTGTGTCACTTGTGTTCTTTACATTCTTGCATATTTTATCTTGTGAGCTAGGGTTTCGTCCCGATCTACTTTGTTGCAGCGTTTCTATCATACTTGGTTAGTTCTTTTTGTGAAGTATTTGTGTGCGGGAACAAGTGTGAATCACGAGCACCAAGTTCACGGACTCTCGAGATTCACCTCGGAGTCACTTACGTGAAGTGACCCGCGGGCGGTACCCGCTTGGACGCTTGGCGGTGCGGCGCTCCCCCCGACAAGCATCGGTTCTGCATTTTTACGTCTGCATGCGTCGGTTACCACCAGGCGATGCCGTGCCTATATCTTGGCGATTACCACGCCTCTGCTATCTTGGCGGTGCGATTAAGTTTTGGCAATCGATTTTTGGGGTCGGCTATTCACCCCCCCCCTTTAGGCTTCCATTAGATCCTACAAAGCAGCACGTCAATGATCACGTCATAGGAGCTGATCTGGAGACGATGCTAGCCGGCTACCTCGTCTTTGAATCCCGCGCCGAGGGGGGCACCGGCACCGGGCGCGCATGCGCCGCCCCCCCCCCACAAAAACACCTTCCCATGCCTCGCACCCGTGCACTGCTGTCCTTCCCGACATACGGCGGCAAGGGCGATCCTCTACCATGGCTGAACCGTTGTGAGCAATTCTTTAGGGGACAAGGTGCGCCTGACCATAGAGCAAGTCTGTACGCCTCATATCATCTCACAGGGAGGAGCACAATGGTGGTACATGAGGTTGTCCTAGGAGAAGACGTTGACAGATTGGGCGAGCTTCGCCCGGTGACGTCAACGAACGCTTCTGACCCGGCCATACGAGGCGGAATCCACTAGGAGAGCTGGCATCGCTGAGGAAGACATGCACCGTGGATGAGTACATGGAGCAGTTCCTAGCGCCGCGTTGCACGCCAAGCAGGGACACCTCGACGGCACGAGCAGCAGTGAACATTTACACGCCGGACTGGGAGAGCCGCTCAAGACGGGGCCGAGCTGCGGGGACCCCAAGGACATGGAGACATCCATGTCTCGCCCGAGAACTTCGAGCGACGCCGACCATCCTCTACAACTCCGGCAAGCTAGCACAGCCGGGGGGCAAGGCACCGCACCTCATCTCGATGGTCGTGGTCGGTGGCGCCACCCGTCGGCGCCGGTGACATCGACTTCGGCCGTTTAAAGCGGCGACACGCGAGGAGATGACGGAACGGCGCGCCAAGGCTGGCCTGTGCTTCAATCGTAACGAGCGTTCCGCCATGGTCCGCAGTGCAAGCACCTCGCCGACATCACGGTCTTCAATGACTCTGGCGGCGACCGGGAGGGAGCCACCAAGGCCGACGTCATCATTGGCGGCGCCAACCTAAGGGTCTTTCCGGGACCCCAACTCCCGATGCGTGGTGCACATTCTTTGTACCTCGTCGGCATCATCTCGAGGACTGGCCGGCATCATCGTCGACTCGGGAGTGACGCACAACTACATTGACCCCGTGTGGTGACCCGCGGCGGGACTACGCACTCGGCCGGTCGTGTGCGATCACCGGCCCCCGCGGGCGCCACCTCGACATGTCGGGCGGCCACCTTTGACGTTGCTACGCATCAACGCCCGGCGTCTTCGACATCGATGCCTATGTCATGCACGTGGGCAACAACGCCGACGTCATCCTTGGCACGCCTTGGCCGGCAAGCTGGGGCAGTGACGTGGGACTTAGCCACCAACGAGCTCGGTATTACCGTGATGCCCACCCGACCACGTTCACGTCGGCACCACCCCCACGACACGGATGGGGCGCTCCCGGCCCTGGCAAGCTCCGGTCGGGGATCTTCGCCCGGCGTGACCGGACCTTCCCCTCCGTGGCTGGGAAAGCGTTCAATGCACGTGGCGCCTTGGACCTCTTCGACATCGTCGGCCCCGAGTCTTCGTATATAGCTGCGACGAGGCGACCACGGAGGACCCGGCACTGCGACGGATCGCCCTCGGCGTCACCACGGGCACCGCCGCGCCGCATGGGCGGTGGAGGGGCGGCCTCCTCCTCGCCGATGGCCGCTTCTACCTCCCTCCTTCTTCTCCACTCTTTGCCAGACCTCGCTGGAGGCCACGCCCGAGGAGGAGTTCGCGGGGCGAACTTCCCTCGCCCTAGGCGCCTACACCACCACCCGATGTCGGCGGTGCTGACCGCCATCCTTCCGGGCGGCATCGGCCAAGGCACCACCACGTCGGCCCGGCTCGGGTCATCTTCCTCGATGGCATGGATCGCCTCTTCCTCACCATCGACAACGTCCACATCGGCTCACGATGCGAGAGAGGGGCACACCGGCTATCTCCATCCATGTTTGACGTCGGCTCCTTCATATGCGATGCGATGTTAAATTTGGCTGCTACACCCCCCCACTCACCGCGACATCACCATGCCGGGCGCCTTCTTCCGCTCTTCGTCAATGCTCCGCCCAATGAGTGCTTCTTGTTCTGGGCAGCCCGCCTTGCGACATGGTGCATCGGCATCCTGAGGCGGGAGTTCCAAGGGAGCTCTTGCTCGCAACTCGTCGATAGACGGCGTCGCAGCAGGGACGCGCCGTCCACTAGTACATCTACCACGGCTCGTCGGGAACCTCCACTACCTCTTGGAGTTTGCTCCACGGCGAACCCGGGAGAACATGATCCTCAGGAACCCGGTGCATGGCAAGCTGATCCCCCGCAGGTTGAGCTCATCATGCCGTGCAACGGACCTCTAACCTGTGTGACCAAATGAACTTTCATCCAGCGTGAGGGCGCGCCCGGTCGAGAGAGGGGAGATGTCATGACCCAGGAGATAGGGGCCTTAAGGACAGGCCCACGAGGCCCAAGGGGCAAGCGGCGCGCCCGCCGCAAGCGCCGCGCCGCCGCCGCCTCCGCCTCCGTTCCGTGGACTCTTCGACAATTAATTCGCAGATAAAGGAGGAAATTCACTAGATTGTCTTAGGCTTTTGGTGTGCAAGGAAATATTCCATCTATAAGGAAGGCCCTTATTAGAAAAATAAATAGGATTTGCTTGTAAAAGGTATTCCAATCTATAAGGAAACCTTTTAGAGAGATTGCTTGCCATACAAGTCCCACTAATCGGGCTATAAAAAGTAAAGGTCTCATCTTTCGGGGTAACAAGCAATAAAGAAAATTTATCCCTTATCTCGCTTCTCTCCCCGCCGCCGCCGCCCGCCCCGTAGCGCCGCACCGCACCACCCGACGCCCGAGTTGCCGACACCCCAACCGCCGCCCAACGCCGGCGCTGCCGCCCCCACGGGCACGCGCCAGCCACGTGTCACGCCCGGATCGATCTGGTGCGTGACAAATGTAGTACCATAACACATCTATAGTAAGGTCTTATTATAGACACACTTTTAGGTGTGTAATAAGCATATACTACATATAGGGTGTTTCTGAGACACGTGACTATGATACTTGAACATGTGTGCGTGATAACCCCATATCGAGAGACGGGGGATTCAACATGCGTCCAAAAAAAATACAAGGCGCTTGTTGTAGTAACAACCATACGTCATATGTGTTTTTCATTATACGCCGTAAATGTAGTAAGGATCATACTACTACAGTACGCAATTATAAATGTGTTTATAGTAAGGATCATACTCAGAAGACATTTCTGTAGTAAATAGCATACTACATACACATGAACACATCTATACTAAGCTCTAATTGTCGTCTGGAGTGGTGGTAGTATGTGAATGTGAATTGGCAAGCGCGCCCTGCATATGAATATGAATTGGCAAGCTCTAATTGCTTACCATGTAGTGGTGGCAGTATATGAATGTGAATTGACAATGACATGTTGAGTTTGATGCATATGCATATCTCTAGTTCTCGGACTTCCTGTATCAAGTAATCATGTCTAACACTTGGAATCTTGTCCACTTTGCGCAGGCTGGATCGGCGGGTTGAATCAGCTGCCTGCCTCTAGGTGGTGAGCAAGTCTTCGGTCGCGACAACTCAGTATCCACCTTTCCCACCACACTTTTGATCTTAGGTTTCTGTTTCACTTAGTTAACCGCGTGGAGAGACTTGTGGACTTGTTTGGACAAATTTGATGGACTTGTGGACTTGATGTGGTGATGCACTTTTTGCTACATATGTGATATATGTGATAAATGGATGTGTTTTCTGCACCAGATGTGTCAAATATGTGATAAATGTGATATATATGCATTCTGTGACTGAATGGATGTGATATATTGCAAATATGTGTCTTTTTTGTCAAGGTAAAAAGCAAAAATAATAATAATGACAATTTTTGTAGCCTTTTCCGAGAGCAACCCTCTGCAAAGAAGGTTTTGCCGACCGCATTTGCTTTTGCGCTCGGCAAAGTTGGGAAAAAGAATACATGGCAAACACCCACTTTCCGAGCTTTGCCGAGCGTAAGGACAAATGCGCTTCGGCAAAAGCTGGCTTCCCTACGAGCACCGAAATTGGGTAATCGGCAAGTGTTTTTTTTAAAAAATAATTTGCTTTGCCGACGGCTCACCGGATTGCGCTCGGCAATGTTTTTGTAAAAAATAAAACAAAAAAGGAAATTATTTGCAAGAGAGGAGCTCTCGGATAAGAAATTGCAAAAAAAAAAAAAAAAAAAAAAAAACTTTGCCGAGGGGCCTCACGGAGGGACGCTCGGCAAAGAACCCACCGCTTCCCGTCATCTCAAACTACTTTTCTTTGCCGAGTTTGGCCTTGGGGGGCGCGGCAAAGGGCCCTGTTGTCACACTCGGTCGGCGAGTTGCCCGAGATAAGCGGAGTGGCTGATTATTTAATTATTATATTGCTTTATTAGTAAATTTATTTAGTTAAATTAAAGTAAGCTAGAAAAAGACTAATGGGCTTGGCCCGTTAGCAGTGTAAACCCCTCATATAAATATGGGGGCAACTATCATGAGACAATCAATCAAGAATTAATTTAGGGTTTAACCCTACCTATCTAGCTTCCACCGCCGCCGCCGCCTACTCCGCCGCTGCGCCGCCGCGCCGCCGCCTGCCGCCGCCTTCGCCGCGCCGCCCGTCGATTTACGCCACGTCCACGCCTCTCGTCTTCCCCCCTCGTTGACCGGGAAGCGGGTTGTGACAGATTGGTATCCCGGAGACCGGACAATCCAATGGCTTCCTCGACTGGAGCAAAAAGTTCATGGAGGATGTCAACAGCATCATCAACAGCTACATCACAGCCATGGAGGCAAAATCGCCCCCCATCTATATCACTTTGACTGGAAGCTGCCGAAAGGAATGGATCTGACTGGATTCTTTTTTTTCCAAGAGATCTGACTGGATTCTTTTTTTCCTCCAAAAGTACAGGCCTTCTCGCCATTCCTCCGGAAAGGGTCCCGTGAATTCCTCCGTTCTCCTCGAATCAAAACCTCTACTTTTCCTACGATTTTCCTCCGTTCCAAACACACCCTTAGGGGCTGTTTGGTTCCTATGAGACTAGAGACTAGGGACTAATTTTTAGTCCCATTTGGTTCCTAAATAACCAAACATAAGGACTAGGGACTAATTTTTTAGTCTCAATTAGTACCAATTTCACTAGACTCTTGGGAGAGGCTAGGGACTAATTTTAGTCCCTATTAGTCTCTAGTCCCTCCATCCAAACATGCGCTTAGTCTTTCTTCTTCATCGCCCGGCCTCTTGGCCTCCCCCAGGTGCGGCACAGGCATGGGTGCGGGCCCCAGCAACCCACGGTATAGGCGGGTGCGGCCACCTTTGCCAAAGCTACACGGAACGAACAGTGATGACCCCAAAATCACTGCAGGGTGGCCTGTTTCAGAGCAACTGGCAATGATAGGCCGACGGTCCTTTCAAAAAAATGGTAGGCCGACGGTGAAGGTCTTTTCACTACTAGTGCATCTAATTTAAATATCAGCTTTTATTAAAAAAATTCGTAGCTTTTTCATCCCATGTAATACGCAGGGCCGTGGTTTTTTGACCCACATGCAATGGAAACAATCACATGTACAGCCAAACAGGCCGTGGCTTTTCCATGCACATGCATAGGACCAAGAAAAGTCTAACACTGTTAACCTTTCGGAGCATCCAACATATATGGACGATGCTTGAATGTCTACACACGATGCTTGACTTTTTTTTTCTTTTAGTCAACACACGATGCTTGACTACATAGTACTATATATTAAGCCCGGCCGGCACTACTAGCAACGCACATTCAAGTTCATCTAGCTGCACTACGAGCTCAGTAGTTATGGAGGACAATAATATCCTCCTCGCCGTGGTGTCCGTGTCCGTGCTTCTTGTCGTGGTCTTGATCAAGCTCAAGTCCCAGCTGGTGTCCGCGAAACCAAAGCTTAACCTGCCCCCGGGGCCATGGGCGCTGCCGGTGATAGGCAGCCTCCACCACGTCATGGGCAGCCCCAACCTTCACCGTGCACTGCGCGGACTGGCGCAGAAGCACGGGCCCGTCATGATGCTACGGATGGGCGAGGTGCCAATGATGGTGGTGTCGTCGCCGGCGGCCGCGCAGGAGGTCCTCAAGACACACGACATCAACTTCGCCGACAGGTACAGCAACGCCACCATTGGTGCGCTCACCTTCCACGGCGAGGACCTGTTGTTCGCGCCCTACGGCGAGCGGTGGCGCCAGCTCCGCAAGATCTGCGTGCTGGAGCTGCTCAGCGCCGCCCGGGTGCAGTCTTTCCGGCACATCAGAGAGGAGGAGGTGTCGCGGTTCGTGGGGAACGTCGCCGCGTCTGCCGCCGCCGGCGCCGCCGTCCACCTGAACGTGATGGTCTCTAGGTTCGTCAATGACACCATCTTGAGGGAGACCGTCGGAAGCCGGAGCAAGCACCAGGACGAGTACCTCAACGCCATCCACGAAGCCCTGCGGCTGACACTGGGGCTGGCCGTCGCCGATCTCTTCCCGTCTTGGAGGCTCATGCAGATGATTGACCCGGCACCCCGTAAGGTCCTCGCAGCCCGCAAGAGAATCGAGCGCATCCTCGAGGAAGTAATCAAGGAGACAACGGAAGCCATGGACCGTGGCGACGGCCAGCAGGTGGAGGGCATCCTCAGTGTCCTGCTGAGGCTCCAGAAGGAAGGCAGCACGCCGATCACGCTCACCAACGAGCTCATCCTTATGGTTATGTTTGTAAGTACCCTTCAATTCATTAATTCATTCGATCATCGTACAGCAAATTATTAAGATAACAGCTAGCTACCGTACTTGATATATATTTTCCATTGAATTCCAGGACATGTTCGGCGCCGGCAGCGACACCTCGTCGACCTTGCTGACCTGGTGCATGACGGAGCTAGTCCGGTCACCGCTGACGATGGCCAAGGTGCAAGACGAGGTGCGAGAGGCCTTCAAAGGGAAGAAGAGCAGCATCACTGAAGATGACCTCAAGGGGCTCAGCTACCTCAAGCTAGTGATTAAGGAGACCCTGAGGCTGCACGTCCCAGTGGCCCTCCTACTTCCAAGGAAGTGTCGCGAGACGTGCAGGATCATGGGCTACGACATTCCCAAGGGCACAGTAGTGTGGGCCAACGCGTGGGCAATCTGCAGGGATCCCAACTATTGGGAGGATCCGGAGGAGTTCAAGCCAGAGCGATTCCTCAACAAGCAGATCAGCAATTTGGACTACAAGGGAACAAACTTTGAGTACCTGCCATTTGGATCTGGCCGTCGGATTTGTCCGGGCATAAACCTAGGCTTGGGTAACATTGAGCTCGCGCTAGCCAGCCTTCTATATCACTTTGACTGGAAGCTGCCGAATGGAATGGAGCCCAAGGACGTGGATTTAGGAGAGGCTAAAGGGTTAGTCGCCAGTAAGAAAACAAATCTAACCCTGTACCCTGTTACACGAATTGCTCCGTCCGGTACCCGTGCACAATAATGTGGTGCGTCAACGTATGCATCTAATAGTGGATATATACACGGAAAATATATACTGTGAGTGGCAGGAATAGTTAATGGATGGATGCAACTATGTACTCTAAACAAATATATATGTATGTCCAACTATAAACTCCAACTGCATGCCATATATACTGCCCAGTTTCATTTTTTGCTATATTTCCGTGCTGTCATAGCATTTATATACAGTGTAATGAAACCATAGCATTTATATGTATGCATATAAATGTATAAAACAACGTACGCTTAATTGCTGTGCGTATTATTATGTAGAATTGCTTAATTTGGACTGGACAGGACAAAGTCCTTTTTATCCTGTCCTCAAAGCATACGTGGAAGCATTTCATCTATCATTTGTACACTGAGTTTCATTTAGAGTGAATTCATTTCTACCCTCTTCATAACCTTGCGTACGTATTATTATGTAGAATTGCTTAATTTGGACTGGACAGGACAAAGTCCTTTTATCCTGTCCTCAAAGCATACGTGGAAGCATTTCATCTATCATTTGTACACTGAGTTTCATTTAGAGTGAATTCATTTCTACCCTCTTCATAACCTCAAGGTTTTGTCCACAAAAAGATATTATAGGCATGTTTGGCATAGCTCACAACAGCTCACGTGCTGCTGTTTTTTTTTTTTTTTTTTTTTTTTTTTTTTTTTTGCCAAACGTCTCATGTGTGAAACTGTTTTTCTCCCCATCTCACAAATGAATGGAATGAGAGAGAGCTGAAAAAAAGTAGCTTAGCTTAGCTCTCTCATTTATTTCTCTCTCATATTCATGCATGCATGAAGTTGTTGATGATGCTATTTTGCCAAACAATCTTTTTCAATACAACATAGCTTCACCTAGAGATTTACTCATGAATTTATTTTCCAAAAGAACAACTTTACTAATGAACACTGAGAAGAAGTCGGTTGTTCCTCACGCGTGTCTGTATGCTCGCTAGAAGCTACAGTCGCTTCTTTGTTCATTCGCAAGAGGTACAGTCGTCTGTTTTTTTTTTTTTTTTTGGAAGGAAATACAGTCGTCTGTTGCTAATGCAAGTCTGCAGGTTTAGTGATAACGACAGTCGCGTCTTTTGTACAAGCATTTGTAGTTGGTGTTTATCACATACACTTAGAATGCTAATACACATATGAGTCCACGCGCATCTATGATAAGACCTTATTACAGACACTAAAACACAAACACGTGGTTTGCACATCTGCATGAAGTGCTTATTATAGATACGTCTTGCTCGCGTGTCCGTAGGCCTTATTACATACCCTAGTACATAGACGCGTCTGTAATGACATTGAACACGTGTATGTAATCAGCTTTTTTTACATAGTCCGAATATCAAACACTTGTGCATTTTTCGTGGTAACGACAAAAGTTTATTTCACATTTTTGGTGGCGAAAGAACCAAGTGAAAAAATACAACAACATCAACTGCTTGTGCTAGTAGATGTACAGGCCACAAAATCAAGCCAAGCATATTCACATTGCATTTTCATTTACTCCCACAAATACTTATAGGACTGCAGACTTCCTAGTGCCTACCCAAGAGGCTCATATTCCTCTCTTTCTCTAGTGCGAGGCTCATATTTCTACATTGTCGTACATCCTATTATTCTTCATCTATAGTTTCCTCTTCCTCATTACTTGGAGCCTCTTTGTCACTATTCTCTGGCAGTAGAGTTAAAAAAAAAAAAAAAGACAAAGTAGAAAATACAGTATACCTAAACTGAACACAGTTAACTTTCAGAAATGATGCAGATTGAAAGTGAAATTTGACAAATTAAATAAAGTTGTTTTTGTGACTTATTAAATAAAGCAGCTATATATGTGATTTGGAATACATGTCAATGTCATTGGTCTCCAAATTGAGAGTGTCTCTTGTGTACATTACATACCACTTCCTTTCAATATCACCGTCATTTGTATATGCCTTGACTTGCTGGATATGGCTAAAGTTGCCCACTCACATGGTTGAATTTTCCCGTGCCTATGGAAGTCAGCAGCGATACGGTGAGCAGTGTATTTGCAGATGTGTTGGGTTGACACTGTTCAGGAATATATAGGGAGTATCTCCATGTCGTAATCTGTCAGCACAAGTTTTTCGGGAGTGCAAGTAACCCCTCCAATACCTTCAACTTTTGGCACCCACAGGATGTCCAGCTTCCACAACATAGGCAAATTAGCAATTCTCATCAGGTCAGGGTTGTCATACACTTCGAGCTGATCAATAACGGCAGCAAGGTTCTTCAGGGAGTCGAGCTGATCAATAACGGAATCAAGACCAAGAGGAATACACCTCAACTTGCAACTCTGTAGAGGAAAACATTCCAAGAAAGGCATGGCCCCTCCATTAATTGATTTTCAGAGGCAGACATTTTGCCTCTGTAAATGACGGTAAACAATGGCTTTGATTATAGGGGGATACCTTTCCCCCCTCTGAAAATATTTTCTGTACTAGTGTGGTATGCCATTGAACTACTTTAGTGGTGCCAACAAATATCAAGATTACTAAAGCTTTAGCACTGGAACCAACACACCCTATATATAGCGATAATGTGGATACCACCAATCACATGTATCTAATTCAGCTATGACCAGCCAAACTAATGAGCTTAAGAAATTTATACCTACTTACATCTGTGTTGCTTCTGGACCCATAACACTACCAGAGGGTACGTGTAATCCTCTTAGTTATGAGTTAAATCTATAACCAATGCCTCCAGTAGTGGCAAAACACAGGTAGAATTCGGTTAAGCCGATTTTTGAAACCCACCAGGCTGATTTTGCAGCTCCTAACAACAATTCATAGAAGTACTTCCACACTTCTACACGGCCAAATGTTCTTTTGAGTTTGCCAACTTATTTGCACAAATCATCACATTTATTTAAACTCATGTGAACAACACAAGATGATTATAATTCCCTCATATGCATGCATAAGTCTTATTTATTGTAGAATCTCACTCAGGTATGATTTGAGTCACAAAATAACATTTATAAACAACACAACCAAAATACATTAGTCTGAGGCAATCGCTTATGTTTTCTTGGAACAACAGGTACAATGATAGCTTAATTGATGTTGGCAAATTTTAAACTGAAGAAATAATTTCTTCTGAATATAAACAACTCAAGCCACTTTCTATTCAATAACATTTTATTTCTGCTTGAAAGATGAAGAAATAAGTCTTGAATATAAGCAGCACAGGCTTTGTATTCAATACTTCTTTATTTCTGCTTGCAAGGATGGTGCTAGTAGCCAGCTTGTAAGGCGATAGGCTTGACGAAAAGCTTCTCAATCGTCAGTTTGTTGTACTTGCTGAATGTGAATGCATCATTCTTGTTCTGGTAAAAGGACGCCATGGCCATCGTTAGGTGGGCAACACGTTTCAAAATGGGAAGTAGTGTGCCAGTCTCCATGTATGCTTGGTTTATGGTTTTCCATGCATCTTCAACAAGAGATTCTATCTTGGCAATTGCTTCCTCATCTGTTACATTGTGCTCATTGACATAACATTCGACGGTGGTTGGTATATCCATCTTGTTCTTCCCATTCTATCAGAAATATTAATTGGTATGATCATAACTATACATGCATGTTTATAAGTTCCTTTTTGTACCTTAAACGCAGCTAGGTCGTTCCCAAAGCGTATCACCAAACTAGAGGCCTGGACAGCATCAGTACATCCAATGTCCCATTTAAATGCTGCTTCCGTTGCCACATCATTCATACCAACAAGCAGCCCAACACATAACAGGGGAATACCAGTACTGAAAATAGACGAATTTGTATGTTCTTTAAAACTTGGAATGTAACTGCTGTGAAACCATTCAGCTTCGCGGAAGTAATGCCCTGATATTGTTTGAAGCTGCACAGCAGAAGTATAGTATATGCTAAGTATGCCATCAGAACAATTGCTCAAGGCATGAGTGGTCCATGCATAATGGTTGTCGGATGGGATAATACACGGTGAGTGAGTAGTAGTGATTCTTTAGGGTTGCTGCTACTCTAAAACATGGATCAAACTAGAAAACTATATAACGAAGAGACCAAGTAGTACAAACCACATTATGAAAGATTGTCTTTTTTATAACTTCATTTTTTAATGTTTTGGTGAAAATATGTGTGCACACGTAAAAGATGTGCAGAGCAGAAGTATATATAACATATACAGTATAACTTGGACCAAGACAAAAAAAACTAAGGACAAAAAAGACCATGTAGCTAGTACAAACCACATCATGGGAGTTTCTCTTTTCTATCAAATTTCATTTGAATGTTTTGTTGAAAATATGTGTACACATATCTAGATATTAATTAGACACATATAGAATGATGTGCTGATATTGGTCACTAAATTTACAGTCTTAATATTATAAATATATATACTATCACTACTACTATATAAATAATTTCTATAGATGGGCAAAACGACTAGCATAGGTAGTCTTGGAGCCGGCTTCTATCTAAAGGCCTCTGAATATGGGTCGTTTCCAGAGACAAGCAATGAACGGTTTCTGAAACTGAATTCCTGGCATGAGTTGCCTAAAAATGTCAATAAAAAAATACTTCAGCCGTCATGAAGTGTAATGGAGTTTAAGTTGTCCTAAGTTTCACAAAGTATAAAAAAAAAATAATATTCATGACAAGAAATAGTATCATTGATACATTAGAAAATATATTTTATTTTATATTTTTCCTATTTGATATGTTTCATGTTTACATTTCACACTAGAAATTTGGTCAAACTCAAAACATTAGTATAACTTAGAATTTTTTTGAGGAATCAGGAGGTTCCAGGGGCTCCAACTGCAAAAAAATTAAAAGTAAGAATAAAAAAGTACAATACAATCAGGGCAAAAACAAACATAGCAAAAAAAAGGAGGTAGGACATCAGTATAACTTGAAATTCCTTATATGTTAAAAAGATGGTGTAACAATTTGTTTCTCAAATTCGAAACAAGCCCACCGTCTAATAACAAGCTAAAAATAATCATAAAACAAAGGTGCCATGATTCTTCAAATGAAATGGACATACGCGCGTGTTACTATAAATCACAGGCCTTCTATACTGCCTATACATGCATATTTGGGTTAATGCAATAGGAAAATCATTCCTTTCAATGCATCTTGTGAGAACATACAATTTTTAGATGCCTGTCAAGTTATATAGATCATTTTGATCTGTGGTCCTATATATCGATGGCTCTTTTATAGAAATAAATAATAATAATAATCGATATTAAATATATTTGGTCACTACAACATGAATATCTGGCCCCTAGACGATCTTCAAAATTTATCAACTGCAGAGTTATAGCTCACGGGCCTTTATGATTTTGATGTAAGCATTGATCTTATATGACTTTGTACAAAAAAGTTATGAATTTATTGGTGTGGCTGATATTTTTGAGAGGCGGTTCTAAGGAAATCTACGGTAAATCATTAGCTGAAGACTGCAATTAAATGGTTTGGCCAAATGGGTGCTCATAAGTGATTATATTTGTGGACAAATTTATCCTTTTGTTTGTGGACAGAGGGGTAAGAAATTAATTTCCAGTTTTTTATGTCATCTGTACCTGTTTTGGAAATATCGTTAGTTGTTTCTTTATAAACTTTAATGGAAAGGTGATGATGATCATACTGCTTTTCTATAGTAGGCAACATGGAACTTCTGATCCGACTCCAACTCATCTTCCACCTCTCTGAAAGTGCTCAACAGCTTCACATAAAATTTCTTCAAGTACTCAGGAAGAAAAGACACACAACTCAGATCCCACCTGCAAGATCAGGTAGCTGGATTAATTCTTTACCAAGCCAAACTAAGAAAACTAATCCCTATCAGTTACAACCTCAGGAAGAAACAACTGCACCTTAGAACTTCATGCAATCATATAGTACTCCCTCGGTCCCAAAATAGATACAGTTTAGCTTTTCACAAAGTTATTATCTACCTCAACTGATTAAGATTGTATATATACAAAAATATAAATTATTACGATACGAAATAATTTTAATTGACATCATTATGAAATACTCATATATACATACTCATTGTACAGACACATCTCATCTGTACTACCCATCAAAGTTAAAAACTTAAAATGCAGCCTAAGAAGTGTTGTGGTTGTTTTTTTACACCAAACCGAACTATGGACATTGCAACTGCAATCTGTGTGTCATTTTGCATTTGGTTCTACACATGGTCACAACTGTGATTATTGCACATTCTACTAAAGTGAGTGTAATGGTTATATATATATATATATATATATATCCCAGCCATTTGTAGTGGTTAAAAAGGTCATTGCAATAGTCTTCATAAATCTTATTTTTTAGCATATTAAAACAATACGCTCCAAATGTTTCAAAAATTGAATGTGTATGGGTTGAAAGAACCATTGAATTTTAAAATTTGTCGTGAAAAACATTGGCCATGCAGGTAGTGCAAATCGTGGGGGTTGTGCAAACCAATATATATAGAAAGAGAGAGAAAGAAATGGGATCACCTTTGTATTGCTTCATTGAGCTTGTGGCTATCTTCTAAAGTTGCATAGGAATCGTAGGTGTCATCTAACAAGGATGTCAGTGCAAGAATCTTAGAGA
Organism: Hyparrhenia diplandra; assembly: GCA_015847255.1. Taxonomy (NCBI): domain Eukaryota; kingdom Viridiplantae; phylum Streptophyta; class Magnoliopsida; order Poales; family Poaceae; genus Hyparrhenia; species Hyparrhenia diplandra. Next base: position 370,852 of record JADLZK010011968.1, on the reverse strand, counting down.
GGGTCACTCGTACATGCCTGTGCTCTTGTTCATAATACACCATATTGCACAAATAATAGCATTCAACCATGCTATCACGAGTGTAACTCATTCCCAGTTCGCCTCTAAGATTCTTCCACCACCTGAAATTGAGTTTTGCTGTCGTTAGAAATATTTTCATATTATCTATGCACCATGTATGTGTATATGCTTTCAATTCCAATTCTTCAACAAGCAATTCAATCACTTCGGATGCTTTATTTAATATATTGCATGCCAGTTCCTTAAACCGATGGGTGGATTCCCATGTTCGCTAAGAATAGAGGAAAAGGAATTACCGTTTCTGCTCTTTAGAAATGAAGAGTGAGAACAAACATATAGAAGATTTGTTTTTTACTAAAGATTTGGTTTATATACCATTTGAAAGATCATGGTGACTCCAATACAACTTGTAGAGTCGATAAATACCAAATACTTTCTACTTTTAAAATTGACTTACTCAGAAACATTTTTTAGTTCCATCAAATGGAAGCGTTGCAAACGGTTGAAATCCAATATTGCAAGCTCCAATATAGAAGGATTGTACGCTTTCTCTTGCTTGTACTCTGAGATATACAATTGTGCTTCTACTCTCTTCGGTGTCCTTGGGAGTGGTATTTGTAGGGCACGCTTCACTTGTTCAGCTAATGGTGACTCCATATTACTTATCATTGCTTTCAGGTGATGCCTTGAAAACATGATAGCCTCTTCAAGGATAGTTTCACCAGGAATTAAAAGGTGAGCTGCATTATATAAGCCTAGCAATTCCCTTGGGTCACTTGTTATTTCTGAACTGAAGTACCCATCCAAACCTTTGAACTTGTTGAATTCGTCTGCAGGTTCCATGTTTATATCATATTATATTATACAAATTTACTTAACTGAAACAATATACAAAAATCTATTTTTCAACAGTGGTTAGAGTGTAGTAGTAAGCACCTGGAGAAACCCAGAAACCATGTTGCCGGAGGAGTCGGAACCGGCGCAATATCATGAAGGCTATAGCCATTGAACTCCATACAATGGACATGCCTTAACACAGAAGAAATCTCTTCCTCAAAATGGTGATCTATACCAAGATGTTGAAGTGTGTCGACGAGGTTCATTGTTTGAACTACGTCGTTGCTCAAGACAAACAATCCTCTCACTGTCTCTTTGAGTTTATGGGCCCTGTTCTTCATCCACTCCTCGGACTCCTACAAGCATACAAATACAGTTGGTGCATCATCCTAATAAGTGCAATCAGTCCACCTCAGCAGTTTGCTATCACAACAATTTAATTGTCCTCGTTAATATGACACGTCATCCATTATCGTTAATTTATAACAGTATATTTCTTCACATAAGTAACTTGGTCTAATTTTATGCTAATTCATCTGCAATATAACTCGCTCGACATCGCCTGAGGTATGCTTCTAGTTTACATAATGATACAAGACTAGCAGGCCAATTTATGTAATGGTGATTGAATTTATCAATATAAACATCAACCTGCCCAGCCTCCGGTAGGCATCCACAGAGTGTGGGGAAAAAAATTTCGGCGAAATTTCACCGAAATTTCGCTTTTATCGGTGAGTGCCAAAACGAAAAACAAATATCGGTATGCCATTATTTTTTTTTTTTTTTAGTGCAAAATTAATTATTTTATAAAAAATATAATGCTACAGTGACCACCACAATTGCCGAAATTTCCGAAATTTCGCTTTTATCAGTGACCACCGATAAATTTTTATTTCTGATAAAAAAAAAAAAAAACCTGTGTGAGGGCGTGCATACATGTGGTGGAGGCGTTTTTGAGAGCATTTGTGACTATACTGTTGGCTAAAGAAAATATATATCCTCTAAACAAATAATACTATAGCTTCCGAGAAGATTTATAACCACTAAAAAGGCCTATTATTAGTTAATATATGGGTAAGAAACTGGGCACATCTTCTAACATTAACAAATCAACGTGCCGTTGGTCTCAGTCTCCCACCATTCACGTGTTGGTCCAACAGGCCCATAAAGTTGCCATGCATGCTTACATTAGTATTTCGTAAATGTATGAAAATATAGTTAAAGTAAATTGGACTACAAATGAAGTGTTTAGGATTTCATCTCAGCTACAAAGAAATGTTTGACAGGGTATCTGTCCCTATTCTCAAGAGTGTGTACAACGAACTGTTATGTTCAAAGTCCACTAATAAAATGACAACACCATAGTGTTTTTTGAAACTAAAATCACACAACACAGCAGTATTTTCAAAAAAAAAAAAACTCGAAAGGACTTTGTTTATCCATAATAGTACAAGAGTGTGAGGGAACATGCCTGCAAGTGATCGGAACTACAGTTGATGAAGAAATCGCCCCATACATTTGGATGAAAGTTGGAGGCCATCTCTGAAACCAAACCATTAGAGGATTCCATGTCTCAGTGCATGCACTACTTGATGTTAAGTTGCATGCACAACAAAATGTCAAACAAGATGTAGAGATTCTTGCGTAGAACAACTACAGTCCCGGTTGGGAAACCCCTCTAGTCCCGGTTGGGGTTTCCCATCCGGGATTCCCATTCCGAAACTAAAGGCTACTTCTTTAGTACCGGTTCTAAGATCCGGGATTAGTTTGAGACATCTACTCCCGGTTGGTATAACAAACCGATACTAAAGGGGGTTCCGGCCTAGCTAGACACAAAACAGTGCCACGTACAACATCTCTAATCCCGGTAGGTTATACCAACCAAACTGAATGTAACTTTTCTTTGTTTTCCTATTTTCTTTTCTTCTCTTCTCTTTTCTTTTGTAGTTTCTTTGCATTGAATATTGTACGCACATATTAAAAGCTAAACTTATTAAGAATGAAACTAATTAGGAGCTTATATATTACAATGATCATCCTCATTCATCGAGTTCATACAAATCAGAATAATTTAAAACAAATCACTACAATAAACTAGATGTCCTACCCTAAAGTTCAACTGCACACTACATATCTAAGTACTTCCCGAAGTTCACTGATTTTCGCACATTATTAATTCAGTAAAGCATAGGTTGCCGATGTGGTATCCAAAAATATCATTGATGAAGAGCAAAGTATTAACTATAGTGCACTTTACAAAGGTAAAGTAAAATTAGAAGGAAAATAATGTACGAAACCAGGCCTTGCAACGGAGCCTCGTGCTACGTATACTAAGCTTCCTGTATGCCACGGACAGGGACGGATCCACAGTACAAGCATTGATGTCCTCTAACATCAATAACCTTGTATAATTACCACTATACTATCAGTGTACTATAGTAGAATATCCTAATTTTTTTGAAGATTATAGCTTAATGACATCAATGATTAAAAATTCTAGATCCGCCCCTGGCCACGGATGCGTGCGTGCTATTCGGGATGTGGGGTCAGGCGATCTGCATCCTGATGTGTGCAGTAGAAAGCCACAGGGCCACAGGTCTCTAATGCAAGGGCCAAGTGACGAATATATTAGTTCGTGTTATTACCGTACACAAGAGCGCCACCAAACTATTGTAAAATATATTAGTTCGTGCTATTACCGTACACAGGAGCTTCTTTATGTCTTTTGTAATTGTTGGTTGATAAGATGAGTAAAATCGAATTATTTCATACTGCTGCACAAGAAACAGATTCTCTTGCAGAGCCTATACTACCGTACCTGGGACAGTCGGCCCGTTATCAGCGTCCGCAGTCCTCATCTCACCAGCAGCCGCTGCCACAACCAACGTCCTCCTCGTCTCAGGGACCAGCCTGACGGCGGGAGCACTTGGTCGTCCTCCCGGCCACCTCGCTGCTCCGCGGGAGAGGCCAGTGCCGCCGCTGGGCGTCCACTGCCCCTTGCCGCCGGTGGAGCACGACCGTGGAGGAGCGCTCGTGAGCATGGTGGCGTGGTTTGGTGGCTCTGGCCGTCCGACTGGAACTTCATACGCGCGTCTCTATATATAGGGACGGACGAGACACGGCTCGATCATATCGATGGGTGTAAGTGTTGGGCTTTCATGATGAGCATATTTCAAACATAACCCAATCGATCGACACGTTGTCTGGTTTAAGAATATCTTGCTCCTTGACTAATAATACTACGACCAACGTCGACATCTGCCAGACAACCACAAAGAATCTGTGTACGACCGTTCACATGACGTCGAGGAGTGACCACAAAGAATCTCTCTCGTTCACATGACGTCGAGGAGTGACCAAAAACTCTGCAGTTTTATTTGACGATCTGTTAGCTAGTCACCGAGCGGCGCTGTTTTCATCCCGTCAGCCATCTTTCCTCCAGTTAGAGCAACTCTAGTGGAGGGCCTTATTTGGACCCCTACCCTAAAATTTGAGGGTTTTGATAAAAAAATAAACTCCAATGGAGCCCCTATTTGGGCTCCCATTTTCCATATGCCACCCCAAATTATAATCCCAAGACCCTAGATCCAGAAACCCCCAATTCCGTGGGTCCCACACCGAGTTTCACTGCCGCCACCCTCTCCCTATCAGCCGCCTCCACATGGAGCCCCCTCTCTCTCGAGGCCCCGTGCTGCCGCGCGCGCCGGAGGTACGCCATCGTGCCCATCATCGGGATGGCGTGGCGAGGACTGCGTTCCTCCTCCTGCCGTGTCTGGTTCCCCGCGAAGCAGCGCGGCGACCCTCTAGATGTCGCGCTGCCGCCCGCGGAGGTGGTCGGTACGGGGGAAGCGCGCTGCTTGGCACGAGCGGGCGCACCGTCTCCGGGATACAGCCAGAGCTTCTTTCTGTCACTGGGACGCCATCCCAGATGCCGTGAATCTTGCAGCGGCGCAAGCGCGGGCGCGAGTAGCACCACCAGCTCCCGGCACCGCTTCCCCGACGGGGTTCGTACTCCGGCTCCTGGACCTCGTCCTCGGCCCGGTGCTCAGCTCAGCCACCCACAGCAGGACGGAGCGGTCAGCACGGAAAGGCTCTCGGCATCGCGGTGCGTGGCGTGGATCCGCTGCAGTTTGGACTTGAGCGCCATCAGTTCGTCATCGTCGATGGTTGCCGGCTGGGACGTGCTCTCCGGGATGGGATGCAGCGCAGGGCGCATCGTTGTCGACCTCGCCCAAAACCACGCATCACCATGGCGCCAATCACCACCTTCGAGTCGTGCGTGCCAAACTGGTACAACGGCACCGACAAGTCCATGAAACTCGACAACTGCCTCTTCCACTGCGGCGGCGCCGCCGCGCTGCTCCCCATCGACCCGGCGTTCCGCGGCCGCCAAGATGGAGCTGCGTTGCCTGGTGTGCGCAAACATCGGAGCCAACGACGACACGCATGCTGCCGCTGTGCACCGCAAGGACGCCAACGGCCGTCTCAGCGTAAGCCTCGGCAAGGCGCTACCCAAGGCCGATGTGCGCGCCTTCACCGAGAACCTGCAGCACCTGGCGCCGCGGATCCTCTCCACACGCGAAGCTCGCGGGCCGCGTCCCCACCTCCTCCTCCGCAAGCTCCTGCTGGGCCGCCGGCAGCCTCCCCGCTCCCATTCCTATCCGTCCAACACCACCGCCGTGGGCATGGGCGTGGACGACGACGGCGCGTCGCCATCCCCCGGCAGCGGCGGAGGACGCGCCACCGGCTCCACATGCGCGCGGCCGCGACTACGCGAAGCCGGCCGGCAGCGACCGGCTTGGACAAGATCCAGAGTTCCTCGGTAGGTAGTGGGCTTTTCTTTCTGACAAGTGGGTCCCACTTTAAGTTAGGGTCCTCTTTCTTCTTTTACCACTGGAGTTGTATGTCAATTTGGGCCCCTATTTTTTTTTTAATTTAGCATGCAAATGAAAATTTGATAACTCAATTGGAGGCCTTCCACTGGAGATGTTCTTAGATGCCAAAAAGTTTTTTTTTTCTGGAATACGCACGAGAGTGCGTATCTTTGTATTAAGAAGGAGAAATTTTATGTACAAGAAAACGGCGCGCAAAAAAAGAGAAAAACAAATTACATGAAGAAGAAACAACAACCGAGAACAACGATGGAAGAAAAAGCTATGGATGAGCAAGTACTTGAAGCCCACTCGCTCCTTCTTCAATCCACTGCTCGGCCTCTGCATGGATGACTCGCAGGAGTTCAGATGTCGATGTCGCAGCCCCTCTGAAATTAATATCGAGCATTGCGCTCCTTCCAAATCTCCCATGAGACCAACGCGAAAATGAATCCATGCCTGCACGTAACACGTTTGGCGCCGGAGAACAGACCACGAAGTTGCCTCCACCGGCTTAGAGTGGAGGATGTTGGCTGAGGAAAATTGGTTTGGATTGCCCGAGAGGATAAGGAACGAAACCTCCTTTGTCACTGAGCACTCGCACATCAGGTGATCAATTGTTTCCTGAGCTTGATCACAGAGAAAACATTCATCGTGAGCTTCAAGATGCCGAAAAGTGTTCATGTACACGTGTTTCTTTATTCACAGTTTTCTCACATGTGTCTGGACCCAGCGCTGCCTCCAACAGTTTCCGGCAATCATGTGTTTCCCCACGCATGTGTGTGGAAGGAAATCACAAACGACGCCATCACGTGCTTCTTTATGACTCGATGATGGAAAATTGCTAGTCAGGTCACTGGCATCGGAAAATTTATGACTCGACGACGGAAAATTGCTAGTCAGGTCATGCCGTTAAAATTTATGACTCGATGACTCAAAATAGAGACCAGGGTCATCCTTCCCCAGCCGCCAGTCGTAGACATGGTGACATATACCCCACGTCACTGTTCCAGTTATATAGCTAACTGAAAGAGCTAAAGCTTTTGGGGGAGGGCATAAATTTTATTAATGCCCACACAAAGAAATCAGGCGTTGGATGAGTAGTTTTCAAACCATGTTTCTTTTGGAGGTCGCACCATAAAAATCAGCTATATAATATAGAAATTAAGGGTTGTGACAGTCCTTAGTGGTGTCACTACTGCAAGATCGACTTTTATTCCCGGCTCATTTGGGCCTTTATTCCCGGTTATAGAACCGGGAATACGAGTTGGGGAGTAAAGGTAAACGAACGGGACCTTTTGTTCCCGGTTGGGTGTACCAACGGGGAATAAAGGTCCCGCCAGGCACGTGGTCGGCCATAGGCCTTTATTCCCCGTTGGTACCACCAACCGGGAATAAAGGGTTTTTTTTTTCATTTCAATTCTTGATTTGTTTTGATTTCATTTTAATTAATGATTTGTTTTGTTTCAAATTACATATACAAGTATTATACATTAATAATTAATGTTCACATATATTACACAAATATAATTAAAGTACACATATATTACTCAAGTCGACAAATATATTAGTCTCGATTACATATATTAGTCTCTATTACATAACTCAAGTCCACAAATATATTAGTCTTGATTACATAATGTGTCATCACTACATCTTTGGCACCCATTTGTCTTCGGGGATAATATTCATCAATATTTGCTCGCCTTCCATGTCGTCGATGTCGTTGCCTCTATACCTGAAAAACAGAAACCAAAATTGTAAGACGTTTGACATTTTCCCCTAACATTGTGGGAAACATGTATCATTGAAAACTCTATCGGTTCACTTTTGGACCACGTATTGTTTTCTTTATCCAATTGCTTACTGAAACTGAATTTGACCATAATATATAAAAATAGACTGTCCTAAGTCCTAACAGAATAGTGGAGAAAATTTATGCATCCAGTGTACTGAAAATGAAACTGACCATAGATGATCTAGATATGGTAACCAATATAATTCACTGGACGGGTGTCATCGAATGACAAATTTCAGTTCCAAAAACATGCTAGAGAGTCAATTTGCTGGGTTAAGAGCAAAAGCAGCTTGAACACATGAACTGGACCAAAAGAAACTCCATCGAAGGATCCACGCAAGTCCGTTTGCTGGGTTAAGAGCACAAGATATTCGGCACTGCGATTTGATTCAAAGACCAGCAACCAAACCCCATCGAATTCAGGCCTGATCCACGAGGCACTACAGATCACAGTAACACTAAAGTGAATCCTTTCAGTCCAGCGTGTAGCCTCAATCCAAGCATCTGGCTGATCCAAATCTATGAGAACAGTGCGCACAATTCACCACGACCATTTCAATCTAACAGGCAAGGCAAGTGCGCGGCGACCAATACAGTATCACAACAATTTCCAGACAACTCCAGCTGACCACCGGCATTTCCGGCGGCGGCGACTTTCCAGCGGCGAGGCTCACCTGAGCTGAGCGGGCTCGCTGGTGGTGGTGAGCGGCGCGGTGGAGGCCAGGCGACGGTGTACGACTAGCTCGAGGGCGGCGCGGTACATGAGGGAGAGGGCGGCGTCCGCTGCGTCGGGGAGGGCGCCACGCGTCGAGGGGCACCGCGCGCCGGGAGGCCGGGCGCTGCGCGTCAGGGAGAGGGGGCCACCGCGCCGCGGAGGGGCGCGCCACGCGTGTCGGGGGAGGGGCGCCGCGTCGGGAAGCGGTCGCCGCGTCGAGGAGGGGGCCGCCGCCGCGCGGGAAGGGGCCTCGTCGGGGAGGGGCGGCCGCGCGGATGGAGGTCGAGGCGCACCGGGGTGGAGCGCCGCCGCCCGGATGGAGCAGCGGGCGCGCCGCATCGGGAGGGGGCGCCGCGCCGCGCCGAGGAAAGGGGGGGCGTCGGGCGCCTCGTCGGGGAGGGGGGGACCGCGTCGGTGAGGGCGGCTCGTCGGGGAGGGGCGGGCGGATCGACGGAGATGGACGAAGATGCGGTGTTGGGGAAGCAGGGGAAGGGCCGGGCGGTGATATACCCGACCTCTATTCCAGGTTCCTCTCACAAACCGGGAGTAGAAGCCATCTATTCCCCGCTCCTCCCACGACCCGGGAGTAAAAGGTCAGATTTTTCTTTCCGTGGTGGTGAAAATTTCGGCGGCCACGAGCATTTTCCCTTCCCGCCATACTTACACATAGTTTTGATTTGTTTTGTTTTCTTTTTATTTAATGTGTCTAGTAAAGATAATTGTGTAGTAAATTACATAACATACATTTTTTTTAAAAAAAATTAGGATTGTTTTTGCTTTATAGCACACATGAAAAATATGTAACCTAAAATACACATAACATACATAAAATTTGACTTGGTTCAAAAAAACTCAAAATTGTATAAACTTTTTTGAAATTCAAAATTTGACCTATAATAGAACTTTACTTTAGAAACACTTTTTGATTTGAAACCACCTAAGGGCACTTAAAAATTGTAAAAAGCTGTCTTCACTTAAAAATTCAAAACATTTAGGGTTTCAAAAACTGAAAATTCTTTAAATTTTTTGGAAATTCAAATTTTCAATGGTTCAAAATATGTCAAATCTAAAAATGTCCAATATACAAAGTGTAGATCTTGAAGAGTTAAACAAATATGGTATTCCAGACTTTTTGATTTGAAGCCACCTAGGGGTACAAAAGGTAGCTCGAAGCTCTCTTCACTTAAAAATTCAAAAATTTGACTTGGTCAAGCCTGGTCAAACGGAGCAAGAAATGACCTCGTTCGAAAAACTTTTGAATACAAACGTGTTAGCACTCATCAAGATCTAAAATGTTTATATCAGACATTTTTGCGTTTGAGAAAGTGTTTGGAAACACTAGTCACAAAATCAGGAATCTAAGAGAGAGTTTATGAAACTACTACAGACAATCGTCAATTTACAATTATACTTTCCAAAGACTTTCTCAAATGCAAAAATGACCTAAATAAACTTTGTAGATCGTTGAGTTATGAATTTTTGGTATTTATGACTTTTCATTTTAAAAACATTTAGGGTTCGAAAAACTGAAAATTCATTAATTTTTTTTGAAAATTCAAAATTTGAATGGTTCAAAATCTGTCAAATCAAAAAATGTCCAATATACAGAGTGTAGATCTTGAAGAGTTAAACAAACGTGGTATTCAAGACTTTTCGATTTGAAGCCACTTTAGGGGTCCAAAAAATAGCTCAAAGCTACGATTTCCAATCAAGTACGATTTCCATAGTTGAAAACGTAATCCTTGATTACGCTAAGGGTGGATTGAGAACATTAAAAATCATCGAGGTAGTTTCTACAAAAATAAAGATTGAAGGGTGTGAATGAAAAATGACCTAAAAACTTCTATTCCCGGTTTGCAACACCAACCGGGAGTAAATCTTACCTTTTACTCCCGGTTGTAGTTGCCAACCGAGTAGAGCTTTATTCCCGGCTTGGGTGAAGAACGGGGAGTAAAGGTCTAGCTTTATTCCCGGTTGTAGTCCCCAACCGGGAATAAAGGTCCTGGGCGCGCAGGGACAGCCTGCCGCGCGGCCTTTTACTCCTGGCTGGGGGTTCGAACCGGGAATAAAAGTATCTTTATTCCCCGTTCAATTTCGAACCGGGAGTAACCGCGTTTTTGGGGTCGAGAAAAGAAGTCGTTTGTGTAGCAGTGTGTATGACAACCAGCAGATCGCTCTAAGGTCGTTGCTGAATCCACCGCTGCTAGAGTGTGCAATGGTTTGGACCAAGCTGTTCAGACCTACGAGACAGCACTCCACTATGTCCATCCACCATTAGTCCTAGGACTAGTTCATTATAGCCACAACCAAACAAATTATAGGGCTTAAGAGCGTCCTCAGATCATTTGGATGCGATGGTTTGTTTTATGGGACAAATTTTGAATTCAACACTAACTTGTTCTTATTAGGATGGAGGGAGTACTGGTTTCACCATCAATTGATCATGACTGGTTAGCAGAACAAAGTACTAGCACCCAAGTCCGATCCCACTGAGGATAACAGAACTCAAGCAAATTCCACAGAGAAGCTTGTGCTGTTGTCGTTTGTCATTTCCACTTCCGCACACATGTATGGAAAAACACATGATTGCCAGAAACTATTGGAGGCAACGCTGGGTCCGCACACATAGGCCGGTGCAAGCTCCACCAGTGCAGGTTAACCCATTAGGCTAGAGGTTTTGTTGCTGGTTTTGTTGAATGGTTTTGGTTACAACATTTCATGGGCCACTGCAACTGGATTTGTGGTTAGACTTGTTTTGAGACTTATGGACATATGTAATATATGTGTTATGAATGTCAAAATGTGATCAATGTGCGACATCTGTCCTCTGTGTTGGAATGGATGTGATATATGTGTTATTTGTGCTATATGTCTTTTGTTTGTCAAGATGGGAACCAAAAATAAAAAAAATAGCAATTTATTGGTTCTTTGCCGAGCGTAACACTCGGCGAAGAGTTCTTTGCCGAGAGCCATATACCACTCCCCTCGGCAAAGTTGGGGAAAGGGGGAAGACAGAAACCCCACGTTTCCTGCCTTGCCTATGGGAATGGCACAAAGCGCTCGACAAAGGGTTTTCCAAAAAAAAAAAAAAAAAAAATTCACCGAGGGCTCCAGGGTTCGGCTGTCGGCAACGGGTTTTCTGAAATAGAATAAATTTGTTGCCGAGAGTGTGGAATTGGAACTCACGGCAAAGGTTTAATTCTTTGTCGAGGAGGAGTCGGAGTCCCTCGGCAAAGGAGTTTGAACCACCGTTTCTGCCAACTGCCGTTAGCGGATACTTTACTTCGCCGAGAGTGGGAGTTGGCCGTCGGCGTAGACTCCGCCGAGCGGATGTGTTCCTGGTTTTCATCAAATGGCCATCACCTACGAAAAATTCTGTGTAGGGTCTTCACCGACGGTAAGCTCGACTTCCGCTCGGCGAAGAGGTTGCCAAGCGGAAATCTGTCTTTGCCGAGGGGATGTCCCACTCGGCAAAGGAGAGGCCTCCTGTAGTGGATCCATATATGATATTTATGGGACAAGATGCAAAAGGCAGCTTTAATTTGTCAAGTTACTATGGCACCGTGTCCGCTTGCATTATTACACTACTACATATTTTTTTGTGGCGTTTTTTTTTTCATTTTCAGTGGCGGTGTGGCGGTTTTTTTTAAAACCGTCACCAAGCTAGTGTCACCATAAATCAGGGATTAACCCTGGCGGTTTCCAAAAACCCCCGCTGTTAATCGAAAAAAATCCAAACCCTAACCCTAATGGGCCTAGATATGGGCCGCTGCCGTCGGATCTGGGCCCATTAGGGTTAGGGTTGTAAGGTCCTAGATGGCTAAGGGGGGGTGAATAGCCTATAAAAATTTTCTACAAGCTCAACTAAACAAACCGATTAATATAAAACACGGCGTAAAGCGGTTTGCGCTAGCTCTATTGTCTTGCAAGCCTCTAGTGACAATTCTAAATATATTCTATGATCTCTAAGACAATCGAAGGCTATGTCACTACTCTAACTAGTGAGCAACCCTAATATGATCCTTAGGCTAGCAAGAACAACCTACACAAGCAAGTGCTAGCTCTCTACTCAAAGTAATCTAGCAAAGTAATGCAAGAGTGAGAAGCTTGTTATACCGACGTGTAGAGGATGTCAACCAATCACCGGGAAGAAGAAAAGCTATCAATCACACGAAGGTGATGATCCACACACCGAGACAATGAACAAGTCGATTTGTTCACCCGGAGTTTGCTTGTACACCGACAAGTTACTCTCCGGTTGTGCCGACCAACAAAAGGATGGTGTTTGAGCTAGGCGGTGCCCTTGCTAGCCTCAACACACCACTCAACAAGTGTGGTACCCAAGACACGAGCAATGTACTCCTTGCACTTTATCTTCCCGACGAGGAGTGCGTAATCCTCTCACAAATCAACCGGAGGTGGCCAAGAAACAATCACCTCTTCTTGCCAACAACTCCACCAATCCTCCAAGCCGGCTAGGAGCGGTGTCTCCAAGAGAAACAAGAAACCAACCGGCTCACAACGATCCCCAAGTGCCTCTAGATGCAAGAACTCGATGCAAATGCACTTGGATCACTCTTCTCTCAAGAATGAAGCTAAAATCAAGAATGAGAGAGGAGGGAGGCTTGCTTGCTTGCTCAAAGATGTTAGGAATGATTCAAATGTCCAAGAGAGAGAGCAAGAGGCAGCCAAGGGGGTATAAATACCCCTCACCACGAAATGTGGCCGTTGGGGGGAAACCCACGGTTTTTACGCAGCGACCGACCGATGCGACCGACCGACTCACCACCAGTGAGTCCGGGTCGGTGGATCCGGTCACAACCGACAACGCCCAAACAGTGGATTTGCCCCTGTCTCGACCGGGTCCGGTCACGCGTCCGGTCATGCTTCCGGTCAGCACCGGAAGCATCCGGTCGGTGCGTCCGGTCGGCCCGAGGGCCGAACCCCGGTTTACACCCTTTCTGTAATTCTGACCGGACCCGCACACCGGTGCGTCCGGTCAAAATCCTTGTGCTTCCGGTCAGGTGCGTCCGGTCACCCTGAGCTGCGAAAATCCGTCGTTTTGTCGTCGTTCCTTCGCCTTTGCTCCAAACCGACTTCCGTCACTTGTTTCTTGTTGCCGACACATCGAAGAACACCTCGACACCATGTGTTAGCATTTTTGAAACATTTCGACAAGCGCGGAGTTAGCTCTTTAGGTTAGAATGCATGCATATGAATTTTGAACCTAAAGGCACATGAGGACCGATATGTACGATAAGTTTCCCCTCTTTATAGTACGGCTTATCGATCCTTTAACCACCCACACCCTCTATGGTGTCTTGGGTGTGAAATCAAAAGCCCTATGGTTATACCTTTGCCTTGGGGACAATTGATCTCCGAAACTCCACCGAGTTGCATGCTTGATCATCTTTTGGATCACCTCGATCCCTCATCCATGATCACCACACACCAACTCCGGCACGACCAATCTCCAATCTAGTCAAACACTTAGCATCGAGAGATTAGTTCTTAGGTGTCACTAATTAGCCAAAACCAAACAAGAGATCTTCAAGGGTTTGGAGGAAGCCGCCACCGCGCAACGGATCCGGCGAGTGTCGCCGCGCGCCGTGCGTGCCCTCGCCGCCGGGTCCGTCGCCTTGGATGCGCCGCCGCCTTTGACCTGGGCCCATGACGATGTCGGAGGAGTCGGCGGCATGGAGGAGGCGGTGGGCGATGGGCATGGCAGGGCCGAGCCCGCAGGCCTTGTTGGTGTCGATGTCGGCGTGGAGCGGCGGCGCCGGGCGACAACCCAGCGTTGGGACGCGGCAAGGCGCAGCACGCGCTGGTGCGGGTGGAACTTTGGCGGGAGCGGGGGTGGCGCGACGCCGCGCCGCCAGGTTGGGAAGGCGTCCGCATAGGGTGACACCGGGAGGGTGGCGCCCACGGCACCAGCTTGGGGCTGCCCGCGTAGGGCAACGCCGGGAGGGTGGCGCCCACGGCCGGGAGGTGCGGGGCTGCGGGAAGGGAGGGCGTCCGCGTGCGGCCGGGAGGAACGCGACGGCTGAGTTTGGGAGAGAAGTGAGGGAGCGGGGAGAGATGTGAGGGAGTTAGGGTTAAGGGTTTCCATTATATACGCTGGTGCAGTATTGGGCTCACTTGGGCCTTTCTGGTGCCGGTGACTGGGACTTATTAACCGTCGCAGTTTTTATGATAAAAACCGCCACGGTTAATCTATTTACCGTGGCGTTTCTAGAACCGCCACAGTTAAAGAAAAAAGACCACCGCAGTTAATCAGGGTATTAACCGTGGCGGTTTTTTTGAAAAACCGCCACGGTTAATCAAATCGAAGTGCCTTGTAAAAGATGTGTTTGTAGTAGTGTTAGAATCTTGGATCAATCTAGGTAGCTAAAGGCACGCAAAATCAAATGCTTGCGTACCGTAGTGTCAAAAAAAAATGCTTACGTACCGTGATGCTGGACCATAGGGTCTAGTAGCTAACAGCGTTTAATGGTGCCAGAGCAGTCGGTGGGTCTCCTCGATCTCTTGGTCATGAACACCTTTGCCTGAAATCCTTGTGTGAGTGTTGGCCTTTCATGATGAGCATATTTCAAACATAACCCAATCCACACATTGTCTAGTTTAAGAATATCTCGCTCCTTGAATAATAATAATACGACCAACGTCGACATCTGCCAGACAACCACAAAGTATCTGTGTACGACCGTCGCCATCAGCAGCCACCAAGAATCTCTCTCGTTCACATGACGTCGAGGAGTGACCAAAAACTCTGCAGTTTTATTTGACGATCTGTTAGTCATGAGCCATCTTTCCTCCAGTTAGACGCTGTTTCCATTCCTGGCCATCAGCCATCAGCACTCACCGAGCGACGCTGTTTCCATTCCTGGCCATCAGCCATCTTTCCTCCAGTTAGATGCCAAAAGTTCATGTGCATGTGTTTCTTTATTCACGATTTTCCACACATGTGATGTGTCTGGACTCAGCGCTGCCTCCAAACAGTTTCCGGCAATCATGTGTTTTCCCACGCATGTGTGTGGAAGTGGAAATCACAAACGACGCCATCACAAGCTTATGAGAAATAGGTCATGTCGTTAAAATTTATGACTTGATGACTCAAATAGAGACCACAGTCATTCTTCACCCGCGTCCGCAGTCCTCGTCTCAGCAGAAGCCGCTGCCGCGACCATCGTCCTCCTCGTCTCTGGGACCGGCCTGACGGCGGGAGCTCTTGGTCGTCAAGATTGGCGGCAGGGGAAGAATGACGGTGGTCTCTATTTGAGTCATCAAGTCTTAACGACATGACCTATTTCGCATAAGCTTGTGATGTCGTCGTTTGTCATTTCCACTTCCGCACACATGTGTGGAAAAACACATGATTTCCAGAAACTATTGGAGGCAACGCTGGGTCCAGTCCACACACATATGCGGAAAATCGTGAATAAAGAAACATGTGCACGTGACTTTTTTCAACGTGACGAACGCTGCTCGGCGACTAGACTAACAGATCGTCAAATAAACTACAGCGTTTCTGGTCACTCCTCAACGTGATGCGAACGAGCGAGATTCTTGGTGGCAGCTGGTGGCAACGGTCGTTCATGGATTCTTGGTGGTTGTCTGGCAGATGTCGACGTTGGTCGCATTATTATTATTCGAGGAGCGATAGATTCTTTTAACGTGGGTAGATCTTTGAGAAGATGAAAAGGTCATCTACTGGAAATGTGTCACAAATCCTAGCTTTGAATGATACCATACAGCAACAATAATGCGCATTATGCAACCACGACGTCAAATTATCATGTAAAGTTTTTTCCCCTCGGAACACATGTATGTCTGCATTACTTCACATCAACGTGTGCTTATAAAATGTTAGGGAGAATTAGAAATATGGCCCTTATAAAAAAAATTGTTAGAACTCCAACCTTAGCAATCTGGCCTCTTTTTTTTTTTTGAATTTGGAAACGTGGCCTCAAAACAAAACTTTGCTACAAATCCGGCCTTCCGTCAGTTTTGAGGCCGGCCTAACGGTGTTAATTACGGCGGTAAAAAGACCATTTTACCCCTAAGTAAAAAGATAAAAAAAAATAGATTTTTGTTCATTTATTGTATATTTTGAATACATAATCACATTCAATCATGCATATATAATCACACATATATAACCACACATATATTGTAACATAACCACACATATGTTGTTACAAAACTCTATTTTTTAATCAGGGGTAAAATGGTCTTTTTACCCCCATAATTAACACCGTTAGGTCTCAAAACCGACGGAAAGACAGACTCCTAACAAAGTTTTGTTTTGAGGCCACATTCCCAAATTCATAAAAAAAAAAGGTCAGATTCCGATGGCGAACTTTTTTCAGGGCCATATTCCTAATTCTCCCAAAATGTTAACCAGATCCTACGTTTTTAGGCAACCTATAACCGCCAATTTAAAAGGAGCTAGAGAAATGTTTTTACCGTGCGCCGGTTGTATAGTTGTTTGGTAAGGTGGCCGCTGGAGCTGATGGTAAAAACCAATATCACCGCTGACTAGTGACACGAGCTGTATGGGTTAGAAAAAAAGGTTCATATATGGGAAGCGTCAATGGGAATTCATAGCAGCCAACAAAGGGGAAACAACATGGTGGGCAAGATTTTGGCCAAATTAAAGTTAAAGCCCCATAATAAGCTAGATCACCATACGAGGGTTCTCATGTAAGCAAAAAGGTTCACGTGACAACAGATGGATTTAATAAGGAGAGAGGAGAAAAGATGGACAAATTGTTTATCAGATGAGAAACTATATTGACTCGGCGTCCAACGGGGTATGATGGACGACCACATATATAGTTTCTTTCCTACACGATTTGCAAAGCCCACGGATGGAACTAATGCACCGCTCACCCGGCCAATGGAGTTGCGATCCCACGTGGTCGTTGGAGGCTGTTGTGTTGTCCGCCATCGCATCCCCGCCTCAGTCGCCTACCCACGCATCATGCCACCACAAGCCGATCTTGTCCACCTACCTGGCTCACCGCCTCAAGCCCGCCGTTGTGGACACCTATGGCGTGGCCACGTCACTACCAGGACTTTTGAAAGACTTCATAGTGAACCCTGCCAATCTGCCTCGTAAAGAGGTTAAGAGGTTGGTCGCCTCAGGTGAAAGTGTAAATGTTGAGTCACAGTGAAAGTGTACACCTCTGCGCAGGGTATAAACTGGTATATCAACCGTGCTCAGGGTCACGAGCGGCCCGGAAAACTGAGGGAATAGTTATCCATTGGAAAATGAGAACTTGTATGGCCTGGTAATGGTGAAGATCCAAAATTGTTGATATGCACTTAATTAATGTTAAAAGTAGGACTCATTAAAATGCTAACTGCAGTTAAACCAGTGTCTATCCTTTTGAGCCTCATGAACCCATGTTATATTCGTGAGTTCGACATGGACTCACTCTTGTTATTTCCCCACACCTGAGGAGGAGTTTAGGCTTGTGCTCAACTACCTGTGGATTGGAGACTACATCTGAAGATTGGAGTGTCTTTCCGCTGTTGTTATCTAAGATTATATTCTTTTGTATTAAGTACATTATATAAAGTATTGCTTACTTGATACTACCCTTAATTTGTAACTATATGTGAGATTTGATTTCCAGGGCTCACATACGGTGTACATCTAGTCTTGTCCTTAAAACCGGGTGTTACAAAGTGGTATCAGCTTAATGCTGACTGTAGGACACAAGCCTAGTTAGAACTGGACGTTTAGCTGCTTTGATCTTTGTCTACTTCTTGCTTTTTATCTAAACCTTGTTAATTGCTAAAAGTTATGCTTATTACTATCTTTGTTCTGTTACAAAACTTTGTCTCCATTTTCAATCTTCTTTCTTCAACTGGATAGACGTATCGTGAGCGGAAGACCACCAACATAAAAGGTCCGGAGTTCCAAGCTATGTTATCCATGATTGCATCGAACAAAGACCGGGTACAAGAAGGAAAAGAGAAGCAAAAGTACACCCGAGGATGGGTGACACATGTGGATATGCCATTCATGCATCTATAAAACTAGTGTTTTGTTGGATCCCAATAAACTTAGTAGATGGAAAGGTTTTGTTCGACTTCAGTGCCTCACATTCATTCATCTCTATCAAATATGTGGTGGATCAGAAGATAATGAAGCTACCAAGCAGGAAACCACTGATGGTTAAAACTCTAAGAGGAGAAATGAAGGTAGACTATGTATGCCTGAAGGTTTGTGTTGTCTTAAATGGAAGAAACTTTAGCACAATCCAAGGAACATGAACCTAGACTACTAGAAGATGATGGCAATAAGATGCATGCAGTTCAAGATAAATGTCACTGTTGTAAGCATTATGGATTTCCCTGTCTACGAAACAAGTCAAATAAAGAGGAAGCCAAGGTGAATCTGAATTATGATATCAATGAACATAAGAAGAGAAAGGCTATTTCACTCTAACCACCATTCAGAAGCAGTAAACAACTGAGTTCTACTACCTTGCCCCATCAAGCTCTGATTTCTAGTCAGTTAAAGCCAGATAGCACGGAGTTAAAATCTTCCCAAGATGAAGTTATGCTAACTGAGGTATGCATAGATGAATGGACCATCACCTACAAGGAGTTTCAGCCATGAAAAGCCAAGCGAGCTAAGCAGCAAGCCAACAACACACCAAGCAACAATCCAATGTAGTACGATATCACAAAGGGTCCAGTTAAGGGAAAGTGCTTTCGTTGTCAACAGGAAGGGCATTATGCTATCTCATGTCCATGCAAGAACCAACAACCATATAATTATTAGTGAATAGGAGCTTATGTCCCTTATGTAATATAAAATGATAGTAGCAAAAATTGAGTGTTTGTGGTTTGTAAACTTTAAGTGTTTAGTTGCCTTGTGCTTATGATTAATAGGGATGAAAACGGATCAGATTGGAGTGCATAATAGTTCTCCCATATCCTAATCCTCCTTTTGTAATCGGATTCGGAGCAGATCACATATTGTACGGATTCGGATGTGAATACAAATTTTTTAGGATGTCAGAAATGGTACGGGTTCGGACCGATGTCGGAGCGGAAGTGAACTTTTTGAAGTTAGAAAATATATGCTTACGTGCTGTTTTTTATAATGAAAAACAATTTTTTAACCAAAGTCATAAAGCAGCAATGCAACTCAATTCAATCACCATTAATACAAAATTAATACGAGTTTTAAATTTGAATTTAACAAATAAAAGAAGCATAAATAAAGTAAATATTCTTAAAGCAAAACTTCGTCTTCACACTTTGCCGTTTACTAGTCCTCCACTTTACTAGTCCTCAATCCTCATCCTCCACTTTACTAGTCCTCCACTTACCAGCCGTTACACAAGTGGAATTGGTCGGCCACCAGCATGCGTGAGTACGAGGAGGACGAGTCGATTGTGTGCGTGCGTATTAGGCTTAGGTAAACTAGGTGAATTCCCCGCGCATTGTTGCGGGTATGCAAAAGTAAATTTAATGTAGCTAAAATGAATTTAAAAATATTTTCAATAATGAACTAAAGAAAAGACATCATCTTAATATTGGATCTTCAACTTCAAAGAAAACATAGGTCACTAACTTCTGGAGGATAATTTTTGGAATTTAATGTACAACACAAAAATTATTAGTTTACGGTAAGGATAGATTTAAGAAAGCACTAACCTGCTAAGGATCCAACATACCTTCGGTGTTTTTCTTCTAGTAATATATGTAACTTCAAAAAAATCTAGACGCGTTGTCGCTGAAATTTAAGGTTATCTTTTAGTGATCATTTGATGATGGAAAGAAAGATATAAACATATGAGTTGGTCATTTGATAATGGAAAGAAAGATATAAACACGTGAGTTATTTAATGAGAATTTCCAAGACAAAAACCTTAAGGTCTCAAGAATCAAGAAAGCGATACCCAGGTGGATTCTCCGCGCATTGCCGCAGAAATTTAAGGTTAGTTTTTTAATGATTATTTGATGATGGAAAGAAAGATATAAACATGTGAGTTGATCATTTGATGATGGGAAAAAAGATGTAGACATGTGAGTTATTTAATGAGAATTTCCAACACAAAAACCTTAAGGTCTCAAGGATCAAGAAAGCAATACCTCATATGTTGCCACAAAAGTTATTGATGGTTTGGAATAAGTTAATGTTAGTGGATGACGTGGCATAATGCTAGTGGATGATGTGTCTTGCTTGCATGTAGATTACAATTGCAAATGCTGGTTGACCATAAATGTGAATGTTAATGGAATGATGAGGTGGATAACTTGCATGTTGAGATAATTAGCTAGTGGGGCTGTTAGTGGAATGATGAGGTGGATAGCTTTCATGTTGAGATAATTAGCTAGTGGGGTTTGTCTATATAGGTGTAGTAGATAGGAAAATAGTTCCATCTTGCCTAATAATAGAACCTAATTAAGCAAATATGCAATCACCGGAATACCATTCTTTATATAGCAAAAATATACTTAAATTATTGTTGTCATTTGGGTTTGTTTAAGATATTCGGATATCCTATTATAGTCATCGATAATCCACGTTTGATTATCGGATAATCCATATCCGCCGGATTTTGCTAATGCCGTATCCTACACCGCATCCGCATATAGTCGGATTCGATTATCCACATCCGCACGGATATAAAAAAACACTCCTTAAAATTCGGATTCGAGCGGATCGGTGTGGAGGATTATCCACACCACTTTCATCCTTAATGATTGATGTTTGATTTGGATCTTTGTATTGAATGTAACTATATTGTGGTGTTTGACAAAAGTGTCATTTATTTAATTTATATGTCTACGGAATAAGGATTAATGAATAATAGTTTGGGGTTGGTTATCTCGTTTTTGCCTTGTGCTGTTTTCTGGAGCAGTCAGCGATGTTTCTGTCATATCTCTAAATCCGTTCGTGCAATGTTTATGAAACTTTTATGGCAGCAACTAGACTTCTGTATCTTTCCAATGCCGTAAGAATCAGTATCTTTCCAATGCCGTGAGAATCACCTTTATATCTGTTTGAGCTGTGAGATACAGCTGTGAACATTTGGAGTTTCTGCGTCGTCTGACTAAAATAGTTTCTGTTGTGTCCTGTTTTTTACCAACTTAGATGCTGAATCTGGAAAAGTGTTCTATAAGAAAGTTGTAGAGGATTTTATAAGCTCTCCAACAGTATAAAAATACAACTTTATTGAATTTACAGAACTGGAGTTATGGCTATGTTATTGTACTGTTGTTTTTCTGCTCTTGAGGAATTTCGGATTACTTGTTCTTGCATATGCTTGTGAGTTTCTCTTGGATATCATAAGGCCTTAATGAGGGATAACTCACACGGGAAGACATTTAAGCTACCCCTTGTTGTCCCCCTAGACAATTTTTTTTCTTAAGGAGGTTGCCATTCTAAAGGATTTGCAGGATGAAGATTCTTATTAGTGTTTTGTTTGGAACTATTGGATACACCTTTGGTTGGGTTGCTCTTGTTCCTCTTGATATTTTAGCATCTCATGAAGCTACAACTAATAGTCCTATGGATTACTGAAGTCTAACACGTGTGTGTTGAAAACAGATGGTTGCTACTACGAGGAGAGCTTCACGTGGGGGCTAGAAAGAATGTTTCCAATTCTAATCCTCCACCCTCGAAAAACCCAACTATGAAGCAACCTTTTGACAATGTAAACTCAGTTGTTACATACTCTCGTTCAACATGTGCTGAACAACCAACATCAAGCACCACCTATTGATAAGCGTGGTGAATTTATGAAAGGACACCCACCAACTTTCTCTCATACAAGTAACCCTCTTAGAAGTTGAATATTGGCTTGGGGCTGTGAAGAGACAACTTGATATAGCTCAATGTGATGATCAAGAGAAGGTGCTTTTTGCTTCCAGCCAATTGCAAATGGACATATCATGGCTCCAGGGTTCCATAGCCTAGAGTAGGCCATTCCCCAACTGGGTCCTTTCAAATGGACATATCATGGCTCCAACCTCATTACATATGTGTGGCAGAACAAAATTTGAGTGAGTTGGCCAAATTCTGACCCTGTCGTCGTCTGTAAGGTTTGTGAATGATCTTGTGTAGCATCGGAGAGTGCATTAGCACATACATTGCACTACATCGGAGCCGTGCGTTCCAAGTGCTCGGCAAAGTACCTGTTTCCTGTAGTGACTCGGTATGTTGGATATAAAATCAATGACATGCACTTTACTTAGTGGGTGGTTGGATTTAATGAAGTATATATTGTCCTTCTGAATGGACTTAATTAGTTTAGTTGCAATGGACTTAAATTTGCTTAATTATGGGTTCGTAATGAACTATATATTGTCTAACGTGGTTTGTTTCAATCATCTCGCCCCGGCCATGAATCTTGACTCATCACGAACTTTAATTCCGAAGCCACAAAAATCAAACATGTCCACAGCAAGACACGATTTTTGTTATACAAAATGATACTTATTCGGAGCAACTGAGCATTTAGTACGCACGGGAATAAAGCTACAAATTATGTGCTAATTAATTTAGGTATTTCATAGACCAAGCCGCCGTTGTCTACTCTGGAATGTGCTCAGAGCCTGCACGTACTCGGTCTCCCCAAAAGCTGGCCACATTATGTCGGTGAAGTAGAGCTCAAAGCAAGGTTTTCAATTTCGTAAATAAAAAAAATTTCGGAACCCACTGAGAAACGGGAAATTCCCGAAATTCCCGAAATTTCGGGTCAAATTCAAATTGAATTCAAAATTTTTAAAAAAATTTGACATGATTTCACTAGAAACTATCTATTGTTGATTATACACCACAAATACATGAAAAAATGAAGAAATATCTCAACAGATCACAAGATATAGCACATCCTAGATAAATTCATTGCATGTAGCACATCACAGTGACAAAGTTCCAATTAAAAAGTCCATACAGTCCAAAATGATACACATTAATAAAAGTCTCAACATGAGAAGTTATTCTAGATAGCAAGATGAGCATAGATGCATAAAAAGACTAGACTAGCATGCCTCAATTTTAGATTTCGGAGAGTCTTTTGAGAGTTGGTTTCTTCTTCCTAGTCGATCTTGGACGGATAGAGATTGGTTTCCCAATCTTAACTGAATGGAAGGATGCACCGTCATGGGTTCTTCTGCTTCTACTGGATCCATCACCTGTCATAAAGCATACTTTTTTAAAATGAAAGGAAAATGCATGTTAATAATCACAATGGCTAAAGATTGTTGATACTCACCAAGTCCCGTACCAACATCAGCACAAAAGTAGCCACCACTAGGTTCATCTCTCTCTCTCACCACTTCATCATCACCTATGCAGCAAGAGTATATTTTACATATTGATTATAGGCAGCAGTTTATTCAACACATATGCAACAATTTAATAGTTGCACAAGATAGTAGTAAGTAGAAACTCACCATCACCATCCTCATCGTCAGGCAGAGCTGCTATCCCCCTCATTTTCATCATATTCATCAAGACTCAACATACACAGGGCTACCATGTTCCTCTTGATATTTTAAATTATAATGCACATAGACCAGCTTATGCAACTTCTCATAACCTAACCTATTTCTCAATTTACTATGAACCAAAGCAAAAGTACTCCAGTTTCTCTCACACCCACTGGAGGACATGCACTGAGAAACCAAAGAGTTTTGCAAGTTTTTGTAGTTCCTTGCACTGTCCTCCATATTGCTTCCACCAGGCAGCTACAAAAGTTAAGAAAATAATTTAGCATTATTATTATAAAACAATGCAAACTGATTTGGATAAGATCAAGTACCTGCGCTTGTTTCACCACGTAGTGCCGGGCTTTTTGCCTCAAGTGATCCAAATAATAATTTCTTCTCACAAAAGATATTTGCATATTGGTCACAAGCCTTTGATGCCTCTATAGGTGAAGTTGCTAGCTTCTTGAATGCCAATGTTACAGCTAATTGAACAGTATGATGCTTTGCAAAATTTTTGTTCTTATAGTATGTCTCAGGATCAAGTGCAGCAGCTAGCAAATTAAAAAATATCGGGAACATTAGAACAACATGTTAGTAATGGAAAAAAATAAAGTGCAGCAGCTAGCAAATTGAAAAAAATATTAGGAACAGTAGTACAGCAGCTTGCAAATAGAAAAAAACATCAGGAACATTAGGATAGCAGCTAGCAAATAAAGTGGAAAATATCAGGAACATTACCTGCAAGCATTATGGTGTCATTGAGAAGATATCGAGTCCTCTTATTGATCACTTCATTTAGTCTATTGATGAGATCTCTTGTTACACGATTATCATGCTTCAAGGTAGCAAATATTTCCTTTTGTGCTCCTATAATCTTGGGGATGAAACCAGAAATAGTACCATTTTTCTGCTGGTCAGCATAACGAAGCACAGAATAAAGTGGTGTGACAGCTTTCAAGACAACCTCCACCTTCTCCCACCAAAGCCTATCTGTCAAGCAGTCATATGTGAATTTATGTTCTTCCATATCTTTCCATTCATTATTTTTCCAGTCACTAGATACCATCCATGATTGGAACTTTTCTTGCTTATCCATGAAACTCCGTAGGAACAAGAAAATTGTGCCAAATCTAGTGGCATTCCATCGAATCAATTCCCCACCTACCTTCTCTTTCATCATAGCATGAAGCCTAAAAAGAAAGTAAGAAATTCAGTGCAGCTATAATAAATCAACCTCAGGAAATAAGAAAGCAAATAAGATGGCGTGGAGGGGAGGTCGCGGCTCCAGCTCCCACCCTCGACCGGCGGCGGCGGCCGGCACAGCAAGTACCATTCTACCCCCGGGCGCCAAGAAGGGGCACGGGGAATCTAGGGTTGGTAGGAGGGCAAAATTGGAACTTTGAGAGTCTACGGACTATAAATAGACCCCGAGGGTCATTGTAAGACAGATCGAAGATTAATGGAGAGAGTGTTCCAGTTTCGCATTCACTTTCATGTGTTGTCTTTGGTTTAGTTGAGTGATCCGTACTATCAGGGGTGGCCTGCGTCAGGGCCACACCAACAGATTTAATGATTGAATGTTTCTAATTAAGGAACATGTCCTGCGCAACCAAGCTTCGCGTGCAACATATGCAACCACCAATTAAGAGCACAGGATCTAGATCCAACGTCTGGGGTTTTTTTCACTTAAACCCTCCCACCTGGATACACACGGGTTAGATTTAAACCCCACAGGTGGAGCGGTTTAAGTGAAAAACTACCGAGACGTTGGATCCAGATCTTGTGACCTTAATTGATGGTTGCATATGTTGCACGCGAAGGTTGGTTGCACATGATACGTTGTCTTCTAATTAATGTGGGAATTTTGAGCATTTTATCTTTTTTTTTTTTTGGCACATCCAGTGATGATTAACGTGGAGCCTCCTATGGAGCCTCCAATTAGTAATAGTATAAACCTCCAATTAGTAATAGTAAGATAGGCCTAAAGCCACAAAAATCGAACACGCGTCCACAGCAAGACACGATTTTTTGTTATACAAAATGATACTTATTCGGAGCAACTGAGCATTTAGTACGCGCGGCAATAAAGCTAGAAATTCCATGTTCGATTTCACAGCCTACAATTTAGGCATTTCATTTACCAAGCCGCCGTTGTCTACTCTGGAATGTGCTCAGAGCCTGCACGTACTCGCTCTCCCCAAAAGCTGGCCACATTATGTCGGTGAAGTAGAGCTCAGAGTAGGCGGACTGCCACAACAAGAAGTTGCTCACTCTCACCTCTCCGCTCGTTCTGATGACAAGGTCAGGGCACGAAAATTCTCCGGGGACGACGTTTGTCGCGAGCTTGCTAGCAAGCAGCGCCTCGTCGATGTCCTCCAGCCTGAGTGTCTTGCCCTGCACTTCCTCGGCGAGCGCTCTGCACGCCTGCACGATGTCCCATTTCCCGCTGTAGCAGGTCGCCAGCACCAGATGGAACTGCGAGTTGTTCCTAGTCATCTCCTCCGCTTCCGCAACAGCGTTCTGCAGAGAAACCGGACCTCTTGAGAGGTCTCCGACGACATGCAGCCGAATCCCGTTCCTGTCCAGATCAAAATCACCGATTCATTTGATGATGTGCATGTTGCATGGCGTACTGAACTTCGTACGCCATTATCATATGTGTGATCTGCTGTGCAAATGCACCCTCACCTCGCGTACTCGTCGATGTTATCGCGGATCATCCGCTCCATCATTCCCAAGTAGTAATCGACCTCCATCTTCCGATTCAAAGGAATGCAAGATCAGTGTGTATAAAGAGAACATCTGCTCGCATCAGAGGCAGAAGAAAGTAAAGAAAATATTTAATGAGGGGAGTGACGAGATTGATCATGCCTTGGACCGCCCGAAGTTCTCCAGGGAGAAATTGAACACGGTGAGCGCGCCGATGCCCCAGGCGTGGGAGAGCCATATCGTGTGCTCCAGCGCACGACGGCCAGCCTCATGTCCTTCCGACGTCAGCATCCCCCGTTCCTTCGCCCACCGCCCGGTTCCGTCCATCACCACCGCGACATGCCGCGGCAGCGACTCTGGCCGGATACCACTCTGGACCAGTGCCTGAGGCAGAGGAGCCATGACGGGCCCCCTGGCAGCCTGCAGTTTGCAAGCCGGGTGGCGCATGGGGAAAGCCGTGTGGCGCATGGGGAAAGCCGTGTGGCGCATGGGGATAGCGGTAACAGAGGGAAAGCACGACATCATCGTGAGTTCTTTGGTTTTATCTTTCCTGGATTGGCTCTTGGTCTCAGCCTCCGAGCCTCTCAGAGGCCAGTAGTAATTTATACTACTGGTCTTGGACCAGTACTCAGTAGGGCGATATGCCTAAAGCTTCACTTCTAGAGAGAATATAATATAGTTGGCATGATGTACGTTGCCTTTCTCTTTCATTTTCAGAATGTTATATAGACTTGATTGGATACCTACGAATATTTCAGTCAAATTTGAAAGATGCAATTTTCTCGAGGTTAGGCTAGCAAAATATGACCATCCATATGATACGGTGTTAGATTCTCCCAAAGACTCCCTGAGTTGATTTATTCACCATATGATACGGTGTTAGATTCTCCCGAAGACTCCCTGAGTTGATTTATTCAAGGTTGGTTCGAGTAATATTTTAAATACTAAAACATAGGTGGAGCTCCATAAGTAGGTCTACTTTTTTTAGATAATGGATAAAAGATCCGGCCTCTACGTCTGGAGACGTACACAGCCCAATTATTACAGAGTTTAAAGAAAATGGAGCAACAACTGCTCAAAAAAAGAGCACAAAGCTAGCATAGTCTATATAAGTGCTTCACCGTTAGCATGCTGCAACGAGACCATCTCAATTTTGGTGCTCAACGATGATAGTAGGTTCTTGTTGTGTTCGTCACGTTGCAGCTGTGCTCGAACCGTAGTCCTCTAAAAAATAACCTGCAGAATAGAGTTACATTGAGAAAGCATTTGATAAAACATTTTCTCACAGTAAAGCATTTGATAGACTTTTTCTCATAGTTTACTAGGTGAATACCCCGCATTGCTGCGGGGATTTTAAATAATTTGAAAAGAAATTAGGTTATTTATAGTTATATTTATATGAATGTAACTATCTTAAATTAATTTTGGTGAATGGTTCTACGTATCATTATAGACAACTAAATGCATGTTAGTGGATAAATAGAAACTATAATATTTACATGTGCTAGTTGCCTATCACTTTTGTCATGACATCAAACACGCATCAAGAAAGCGCGTTTGTATGTTCATATCACAGACACATTTTTGTCCTGGCATCTGTAGGTGCCGGGGTGGATATGTTGCTTCTTTACATAGTGGCATGCAGGTTGTTTTTGGCCACCATGGTAGGTTTTTTTTTTTTTTTTTTTTTTAGTAGTAGTAGTAGTAGTAGTGCTAGATGTAAATTTGCAAATTGAGAATTGAGCTCTGTAGGTAACTTGAAATTTCAGATTTTGATTACCAGTGTTTAGGGCCTTGTAAACTTAAATTTGGACTTGATATATGTTAAAATGTAGCCATCTATTACTTGTGTTGTGACCTGCAATTGTAACGGTATGTGTTCGTCATCTTGGGAATGTTGAAACACATGACTACCATCATGCGTCATATATAACTCATAAAGATGTGGGTTAGCACGTAATGCGTCCGGTGCTACCTACCACACACACACGTACAGTCAATATATTTTCCCGTAACTTCCAGCAACTTTGGATTGTCGCAAGCACATGCTCCACAAGGCTTCAAAAATTTCCACACATGCGCGGGTAATCGTCAATAACGGAACACGTGTACTCGGGCCGCATGCATCTAGATCGACTCTGGAGCAGAGACCAGCCAAACTCTGCAGCCGAAGTCTGCAGGGCGGCCAATTAAAGTCAGAAGATAGTTCTCCTCACTCGATACTAGTACACACTTGAACGAGGGGTGAGAGATTCTTTCGACGGATTAAAGAAAGGGACATATACAAAATATCATTCTCAAATCCTTGCTTAATTTGAAAGATACCAGACAATGAGAATGGGCAATTTCCATATCAAATCATTATATATAATAGGTAATATAGGAAATTAGCATGTAATTTTTTTTTGTACGAAATACATATATTTAATTAATATATACTAGTCAATCAACCCGCACACACGCACAGGCTAGACTCTTTTGTATGGGTTAACTTTGTTATACTTTTTTCTCTAAATAAAAATACGTGCAAAGTTTTTGTGTCATTAAGAAAAACTTAGTTATACTTTAGCAATAGAAAATGATGATTATTATATTTTTAAATTCTTTTGATTTCACGGTTGGGATTTTTTTCCTAACATTTTTTGAACCGTGTGCATAGCAATATTATTAGATTTTTTTAATAATATTTGTTGATAATTAAGATTCATTTTTTGATTTTTTTTTTTTTTGAATGAGGTTTGTTAATGGTATAGTCATATTTAGCATATATGATATTTTAATTAGTCATAATATATTAATGCTATTACTGATTAAATTTTAGGGTTCAATTTTTCATGTGCTTCATGAAAAGCTGCGCAGCCAAAAATATTCTTATTAATTTCTAAGCTAGCGAAAAAAGATTGATACCTGCAAATATATCTTGTTAGTTAGAGCTCTTTGCGAGTTGTTTCTTACATCACCCCTCTATTTCATGAAACGTACCAAATTTTGCATTAATTGCATTTAATTTGGCTTGAGCAATAAGTATCTTATCCTCGAAGCACATATCCATATATCATTTATATACATGTAAAGCTTTTTGAAGTAGTGTATAATGTTCAATCAAATGCACATCTGATTTATTTTATTCGATTAATCATATACAAAATCAAACCTGATTCTACTAAACCTTTTCTATTTTGCTGCAATTGTTGATCCAATTTCCCTTTTAAGTGCTCATCAATATGAACCTCTCAAATACTAATACCACTTGAAGATATCCATAAAAAGATGTTTTACCATGTTAGAGTGTAAGCTACAAACATAAAACAAAAAATACTACTATTTAAATTTTATTAACCTGTTATGTGCATTCAATAGCCTTAGGAATTGACAAATCTATAAAAACTGGCGTTGCATTTGTTGAAGACACTGCAAAAGTACAATTATCTATTTTTCTCATAGGCTTGTTCAGTGGCTAATATAATTGATGTCATGATATTAAATGAAGACTCACCGGCAAATTTTTTTCAAAGTTGTAGATCTTAACGCAATGACATGAGATTTTTTTCTCTCTCATCGTATTGCTCAACTTTCTCTCCCCCTCCCCAAAAACAAAAATCGAACCTTTACTTCTTGTCCACTACAAATTCTAAATTGAAAAAAATGAAAAATAATGTAATTTAAGAGGTACCGAAACATAGAAAAAATTAATCTAATTTAAGTTGTGCACAGACATAAGGATATTATAAATAATGATCAATAAGGATCATATCAAGACGGTTTTATTTGCTACTACCGAGCAAGATTACACCCCTTATTCTAATGGCTTGTGCAACTTGTAATTGAAAATACCGCTTGATTGTTCATAATGTTTTTATCCTGTCCTAATCCCACTTGCATTTTACTAACCATTGAAATGGAAAAACCAAATAATAATGACATTAATGGACCTTTTTTTATACATTTAGATAGCAGGAGACCGATTAGATCGTAAATGATTACAGCAGAATGGACATGCCTTTGTTTGGTGAATAATTAAAATAATACATCTTAAACTGAAAAATAACCATAATAATGATGACAACAATTTTCCTTCTTTTCACGTAGATTGCAAAAACGGATTACAACACAATGGACATGCCTTTGTTTGGTGAATGATGAAAATAGTAGACCTTTAGCTCGTGGTGACGACGTGGAACAACGGCGGATGAATTTTTTTGAGATAATGGAAATTATATTTCCGGCTTCAGTCATCCGAGGATGCATCAGGCCAACAAAATTACAACTGAAAAACAGTGTTACAGGTAAGACAAAAGTCACCCGAAAACACTGGTGCACTTTAAAAAAAATAAAACAACTAAAACTCAATCATCCACCATTGGAGACTCCAGATCATGTAACCTGGCATCAGCATAAGGCCCTATAAGCGTGTGCGATGAGCCACCACCTTGATGCCGGCACCAGCCGACATCCAAGGGATCTTCCACCAGCGACGTCTCCAACGAGAAAATGCCATCCAAAGACGCCATGGCCGACCACCAAACTGGTGTAGGTTTTCACCGTAGAGATCCCCTTGAAAAAGACGGCGCCTCCAGCGAGGAAAGTGGCGCCCTCGGGCGTCACCGCCGTCGTAGTAGTGAGCGGCCAATGACATGTCCCCTGGGGCCACACCGATACGCCCGCCAGTGGCGACGTGCACCATCGCCGAAATACGTATCTAGAAAACAAATGCCGACGTCCGCTGCCATCCTCGCCATCCCTTTCCACGACTCCTCCACCTTGTCGAACGCTGTGGAAGCCACCATGGCCGGCCACCGGGTTCATCCCCGATACGGCCAACCCGATTGCTTCATCGTCGCCGCCGCCCGAGAACACCGCCACCATGTTCGACGAACTGCGACGCCCATCGTCCTGGGGTCGCCGGATCAGCCCGCACTGGGTTCTCCAGCGCCCAGATATGGGCAGTCAACTGCGCCACCATGGGGTCGAATCTTCGACTGCTCCGCCCAAAGCCCTGCGCTCCACTGCCCACCGCATCGTCCGCATCGCTTCCGAATCAATGCCTCCGAAGACCCAGCAGCCGCCGCCCGCGCCGGAACCGCTGAGGACACCAAATCAGGCCCGAAAAGGCTCGATCCGGCCCCCAGCGCGCCGCATCTGGAGCTTGGAACCGTCGCCAAGTCCCTGTGCCCGCAACCATCGTAAGACGGCAAGGACCCGGCACCACACGACGAGCCCATCACTCCTCCACGCCCAGCAACTTCCGCCGCGGCTGCACCTCCAAATCTCCACCGCACCCGCCGGGCGCCGCCAGAGGCTGCGGCACCAAACCGCCATGGCTGCCTTGCCCGGCACGGAGAGACAAACCTGCCGGGGCGAGCCGAGATCCTCGCCGCTGCCATCCTAGGAGCTCGCACGGGCCTCCCGGCCGACTCCTCCGACAAATGGGCGAGGGTGAGGAACGGAGGGGGAGGAAAGGGTGGCGGCGGGCTAGGGTTTCGCCGCCCGTCTCGCCTGTAACAACGGCGGATGAATAGTGAATAAACGAATTCTTGCGGTGAATAGATGGACAGACCTTAATTTGCCAATGGTTGACAAAAATATACAAAGGCAGATCAGTAAAGCCATACCTTCTTGGGTAATGAAAAAAGACAGTCCCGCAGGTGTGCTTGCTGTTTTTCTGCTGTTGTCATTGATAGATTGGATCCAATAATATACCGTACTTGTTGGTTGGACGAATTTGTTGGCATAGATAGATGGCCTCCCTTATTTTTTATTATATTATTTAACCATGGAGCTTTATACCACTCTGTTGGATGGATTGTCTCACAACTTTTTCCCCTACAAAAAGGAGATATTCAATGCAGTCAAGATGCGATTGTTTTTTTTTTTGTTGGCGGTGACGATATTGATCCAATAATATATAGTAACTGCATGGACGTACGGGTGTACTTGGTTGGATGAATTTGTTGTCCTACGCGCCTACTATATATTTTATATTATAAGATAATAGAAAAAAAATAATTACCATGGACGTATACCACACTCTGTTGAATTTCTCAATGATATTTGCCTCTTTTCAAAAAAAAAAAATTTTTTGCCTTTTTAATTTATAATGGCAGAGATGAAAGAAAAACATATATTTAATAAACCGTGGACGCATATAACTCTCAATTGGTATGGATTTTCTCAAAATGTTTTCTCGTAATAATATATATTTGTTTATTTAATATATAACAATGGTAGAGGTGGGTAATATCTTAGATAACAAAAATAGATCCAATGGTTATGGGTGAATATAGACTTTCGTTTGAGGGCCGTATGTTTCGATTAACATGAGAATTTCGTATTTATCTTTTTTCTTAACGCATCTGGTGAGAATTAACATGAGGCCTCCATTGGAGCCTCCAATTAGTAATAGTAAGATATGTTTGCTTTTGTCCACGTCAGCACATTACAGATGTCATGACCCAGGAGATAGGGCCCAGAAGGACAGGCCCACGAGGCCCAAGGGGGGCAAGCGCAGCCGCCGCCGCAGGCAGGCGCCGCCGCCGCCGCCTCCGCCTCCGTTCCGCGGACTCTTCGGCAATTAATTCACGTATAAAGGAAGAAATTCACTAGGATTGTCTTAGGCTTTTGGTGTGCAAGGAAATATTCCATCTATAAGGAAGGCCCTTATTAGGAAAATAAATAGGATTTGCTTGTAAAAAGGTATTCCAATCTATAAGGAAACCTTTTAGGGCCCGTTTGGCTTCCTAGAATTTGGAGGAATTGGAATCTACTTACTAAATTAAGCTATTTAGTTTGGAATTTGAGATTCCATAACTTTCCAAAGTTCACAAATAAGCCTATCTCAAAGGGTGTTTCATGGGTCACCAATGGAATTCAATTCCTATCTCCCACCCTATGAGGGTGTTTCATGGTCGTCAATGGAATTCAATTCCTATCTCCCACCCTATGAATTTGAGATAGGCTTATTTGTGAACTTTGAAAAGTTATGAAATCTCAAATTCCAAACTAAATAGCTTAATTTAGTAAGTAGATTCCAATTCCTCCAAATTCCGTGAAGCCAAACGGGCTCTTAGAGAGATTGCTTGCAATACAAGCCCCACTAGTCGGGCTATAAAAGTAAGGGGTCTCAGTAATCTTTCAAGGTAACAAGCAATAAAGAAAATTTATCCCTTATCCCTCTTCTCTCCCGCCACCGCCGCCGCCCCCTGCCCAGCGCCGCCGCCCTCCACCAGCACCACCGCCGCCCGAGTTGCCGACACCCCAACCGCCAACGCCGGCGCGCCCGAGCCACGTGTCACGCCAGATCGATCTGGTGCGTGACAACAGACTACCATAACACATCTATAGTAAGGTCTTATTATAGACACACTTTTCGTGTGTAATAAGCATATACTACATATAGGTGTTTACAGGCACGTGACTATGATACTTGAACATGTGTCTGTGATAACCCCATATCAGAGACTGTGGGATTCAACATGCGTCTGAAAAAAATACAAGGCGCGCTTGTAGTAACAACCATACGTCATATGTGTTTTCATTATACGCGTAAATGTAGTAAGGATCATACTACACAGACTGCAATTATAAATGTGTCTATAGTAAGGATCATACTCCAGACGACATTTCTGTCGTAAATAGCATACTACATACACATGTTATTAACACACATCTATACTAAGCTCTAATTCTCGTCTGGAGTGGTGGTAGTATATGAATGTGAATTGGCAAGCGCACCCTGTATATGAATATGAACTAGGGGAATCTCACCCGCGCGTTGCTGCGGGAATTAAGAAAATGCAATGATTATAAATAAAATTTACCATGATATAATCTTTTGTTGATAAGGACATGAGTTTATTATGTAAAGTTTAAATTCCTGGGTAATGAGTATAACTATTTATTGAAACTCAAGTGGCAAGCTATATGAACTGAAGCTTGTTAACCGAGTATAACCAAATATTCATAACGATCACATGGTGTATCTTGAAAAAAGGACATGTAATTATTTATTAGAGTGAGTCCTTGGTAGCATAGATACTTGTATCTTGTTCGTTCTCCATGGTTTATGTTGAGAATAATTTCCAAGGGTTACCTGTATGAATAGTGATTATATTATAGATGTCAGATATTACACTTGATTGAATTTTTGTAGCTTTATTGAGCATAATAATTTTTGAAGTACCTCTCAATGTGACTTCTGTTGTTTTGCTAGAGGATCAGCTGGAGCCTCTTCGGTAAATTCCAACCTTCGTTTAGCCTGTGAGTTGCTGCAAAATATATGAAATGCGAAGATGTTAGAATTTTTTTTTCCGTTCTCCAGGTGTGCTGACTGAGAAATATTGAGATTTGTTAAAGCCCTTTCAGACATTTTCGGACCTTGCAACTTGCATGTATTATTGTCAGGAAAAAAGGACTCAAGAACAGAATGAACAAATTTCAGTCAGTTCCTAACAGTTGGAAATTGAAATAGTTAAAAGGGTATCTCTGGTGCTTGTTTGGAGCATTTTCCATAACAAATTGATGGTACAGAGTGTAGTTAATCAGTCTATGGAAGAATGATAAAGTAACATGCTCAGGAAAAAGAGTGGAAGCTGGAATTCCGCCTGTCCATTAGATCAATGATCATCCACTGCTAGCCAAGCCGGCCACAAGAGTACAATCTGACAAGTGACAATCCAATTCACTAAAGTGTGGATACCTGTGAGCTGTGCCCACACAATTCCAGTGTTGGGTGTTTCTAAGTCTAAGGACAGTACGATCTAGAGTGATTGGCACACTCAAGAGACAGTGGGCACAAATGTCTGAAAGTTTATAATCTAAGCAAACCACGCACACAGCACACAAATCCAGAAGTAACTGATTGATCAAGTGAAGAATTGATTCAATCAGATCCTGATCAGAGCAAAGTGCAAGTCACTATGGTCCACAGCCTGTACATTAGAGTATGCTGACAATTGAGATTTGTATACGAATTTAAAAAATTATAGGGATATGTTATCTATCCATATATAAATTGAAGTATACAATATGTATGGGTCATATTAATGAGAATTTTAGTAGAGATTATATATTTTTTTTTTTGGTAATGATAGCACTTAAAGGAGCGCTGCTGCTATAAAAAGGAATGGCATTCCTGGATTGGGTTATCAAGGGATACTTTGTATGTGCGTTATGATTGACATGAAGGAGGAACATAAATGATCTAGAATGTATGACAATAATATAATATATGCATATATTAGTGCCGCTGTTATAAAAATGAAGGTCCACTGCTATAAAAATGAAGGTCATTCCAGGATTGGGTGGTAACTATGATAATTACCATCTAAAATTTTTAGAGGCCTATTTGCAATATTTTTTTTACTTATGCTGTTGATGCTGTATTCCAAGAGTAATGGCCATTGAATTTCGAAATCATGCAAAAGATGATATATAGAATTATTTACCTTTCCTTGGATGTTGATGGTTGTATTGTTTCAGCAGACGGACCTTTAGGATCTACTGGGATGACCTGGGTAACGTTGAGTTGTTCTGTTGGTTGCGGAGTTATTGGAGTCACCTGAGTATTATTGAGGCTCTCTTCTGTATGCGAGCTGCTGGAAAAATGGAAGAAGCAACGCTGTATTTTCAGTAGGTGTCAGCAATGAAACAAATCAATGAATCAGCTGCATTTATTTGAAAATGATATGTGTCGTAAATGGAAGCATGTTTAAAATTTATGATGTTTTAGCCAATAGTTAGAGCACCTAAAAATTTATAGTGGATAAACTGGTTAATAAACAACATATAAACGAAACTGAATGCTCATGTATGTCCGGCTTGTAACCCATGTCTATCAGGATCATAGTTTGTCTGAAAATATGTTGAGTTAACTATAACTGACCCCAGAAGGGTACTATTTCTCCATGTTAGCATTGTAAAAGATAAATAGAATTATTTATTGGCAAGGAATTGTAATAGAGAAATATCAGATACTTCAAATACTTTATAGAAGTGTTATGAATTGGTAAATATGTCATTCAAATTTACCTGTTCTGGCGTGATGCTGTATATCTTTAGTAGATGGAGGTGTGTTTGCTACATTTTCTGTTTGTTTTTCCTGTAAGGCAATTGCTCTCACATCGAACTGTATCTATTGTTGTTTGCTAATAAGTTTTTAAAAACTTGCAGAGACAATCTTGCTGTTTATGCAGGAGATTATCAAACAAATTTTTGTAATGAGTTATTGCTCAATAAACATCTTCATGCAAACATTCGTGATCCCTGGAACACAAAATCCATGTATTTACTTGCCTGGGCTCTTTTTTGAGTGATTAAAGGTGGCATTTTAGAAGTTCTCACTGCCACAGCCGGTGGATCATTCTGCTATTTTGTCCCCAAGCTGATTGCCAGACCCTTAGTAAGTTAGTTGTGGCCTGAAAAGCAATATTTCAGTTAGAGGTATCTTCTACTATGCCTGTTCTTTGGTTTTAGGTTTTCCCGAGATGGTTCCTCCAACACCAAATTTAGCCATTTCTTTATTTCATAAAAATAACCACTGTTTCTGTTTCTGATGCAGATTCCCAAGAGGAAAGAAAAGCTATTCAATAATATGTTTTTTTGCCAACAACTCCAAGTTTGCCCAGTACTTTCATAAATATATCATAGGGGGGAAATTATGATGAACATGTTTATGATTTTCAGATCTGTTTTAAAAAAACATAGTCCATAGGATATTCAATATAAACGATAGATCAGTCAGCGATAGAATAATCCAATCATACCCGCGTCTGAAGCGCAGTGCACGCTTGAAAGCAAGTAGCAGCAGACGGAGATTGGATAGCAGAGCAGGGGCCGATGGTACGGAACGGTTACCTCTCCTTGCGGTCCTCGATGTTCGAGCTGGCGTACATGCTTCGGGAGGGCGTGCCCCGAGGCTTCATGTCCGGCACCACCTGCACCCCCCCGACCCTACACCCCGGCGCCGCTCCGCCGCCGCCGCCGCCGCCTGCCCGGCCGATGATTTCCTCAACTCTAACCTGCCGCCCAACTTCGCCGGGGGCTCGGCCGTGGTGTGACCGGCTTCACCACCCGCTTCGGATATCGGGCCGGCCCGCACCACGCCGGACCTCCCCGACCGCTCCGCCTCCGCCGCCCCGGCCGCCGCGGAAGCCTCCCCGGCGAGGATGCAGCTCGATGGATCCGCGGGATCAAGGGAGCTGTGGAGGGCCGTCGCCACCAAGGTGGAGGAGCAGGGGCCATGGAGTGGGAGGAAGAGGGGGCGATGTGCACGCCGCGCACTGAGCCGGGATGCCGGACAGGCCTGTGTTTTATGGCAGCGGTGGTGGGGAGGCGAGGGGACAGCGGCGGTTGGGAGGCGAGATGGGAAGGTGAGCGGGCTGCTGCGCGGTGTGGGAGGCCACGCCCAGAACGCGCTGGAAGGTCGATTTGCTATGTTTCGGTTACCAGAGGCATGGACCAATCAGAGGCATGAGAACTCCCTAAGAATTGCTAGTGGGGATCTCCTATATAGGAGTTATAGATAGATTGGCAAGCTCTAATTGCTTACCATGTAGTGGTGGTAGTATATGAATGTGAATTGACAATGACATGTTGAGTTTGATGCATATGCATATCTCTAGTTCTCGGACTTCCTGTATCAAGTAATCATGTCTAACACTTGAAATCTTGTCCACTTTGCGCAGTTGGATCGGCGGGTTCGAATCAGCTGCCTCCTCCGGTGGTGAGCAAGTCTTCCAAATACCGACAACTCAAGATCCACCTTTCCCACCACACTTTTGAGCTTAGGTTTCTGTTTCACTTAGTTAACCGCGTGGAGAGACTCGTGGACTTGTTTGGACGAATTTGACGGACTTGTGGACTTGATGTGGTGATGCACTTTTGCTACATATGTGATATATGTGATAATGGATGTGTTTTCTGCACCATATGTGTCAAATATGTGATAAATGTGATTGTGTCAAATATGTGATAAATGTGATATATATGCATTCTGTGACTGAATGGATGTGATATATTGCAAATATGTGTCTTTTTGTCAAGGTGAAAAGCAAAAATAATAATAATGACAATTTTTGTAGCCTTTTCCGAGAGCAACCCTCTGCAAAGAAGGTTTTGCCGACCGCATTTGCTTTTGCGCTCGGCAAAGTTGGGAAAAGAATACATGGCAAACACCCACTTTCCGAGCTTTGCCGAGCGTAAGGACAAATGCGCTCAATAAAGCGGCTTCCTGTCCGAGCACCGGAAATTGGGTACTCGGCAAGTGTTTTTTTTTTAAAAATAATTTGCTTTGCCGACGGCTCACCGGATTGCGCTTCGGCAATGTTTTTTGTAAAAAGTAAAACAAAAACGGAAATTATTTGCAAGAGAGGGAGCTCTCGAAAAAGAAATTGCAAAAAAAAAAAAAAAAAAACTTGCCGAGGGCCTCCTGAAGGGGCCGCAAGCAAAGAGCCCGCCGCTTCCCGTCATCTCAAACTACTTTTCTTTGCCGAGAGTTTGGCCTTGGGGCGCTCGGCAAAGGGCCTGTTGTCGTCGACTTCGGTCGTGAGTTCCCCGGATAAGCGGAGTGGCTGATTATTTAATTATTATATTGTTTTATTAGTAAATTTATTTAGTTAAATTAAAGTAAGCTAGAAAAAGACTAATGGGTTTGGCCCGTTAGCAATTGTAAACCCCTCATATAAATATGGGGGCAAATCATGAGACAATCAATCAAGAATTAATTTAGGGTTTAACCCTACCTATCTAGCTTCCACCGCCACCGCCGCCTACTCACCGCTAAAGGATGTTGGGTTCGGTTGGTTACCCCACCCGACCCTAGCACTCTAGAGGCACCCTCGTGTCCTGAGTTCGAATCCCGGTGGGAGCGGGTTTCAGGCCGAGGCTTCATTAAAAAAAACAAAAATATTAGGGTGGGGGTTTCCCTTCCCGACTTCGGTCAAAAAAAACTCACCGCCGCCGCCGCCGCCGCCGCCCCGCCGCCGCCGCCTTCGCCGCGTCGCCGTCGATTTACGCCACGCTCCACGCCTCGTCTTCCCCCTCTCGTTGACCGGAAACGGGTTGTGACAGATTTGTATCTGGAGACCGGACGATCCAATGGCTTCGACCGGAGCAAAAAGTTCATGGAGGATGTCAACAAATCATCATCAACAGCTACATCACAGCCATGGAGGCGAAATCGCCCCCATCTATATCACTTTGACTGGAAGCTGCCGAAAGGAATGGATCTGACTGGATTCTTTTTTTCCAAGAGATCTGACTGGATTCTTTTTTCCCTCCAAAAGTACAGGCCTTCTCGCCGTTCCTCTAGAAAGGGTCCCGTGAATTCCTCCGTTCTCCTCCGGAATCAAAACCTCTACTTTTCCTACGATTTTCCTCCGTTCCAAACACAGCCTTAGGGCCTGTTTGGTTCCCATAAGACTAGAGACTAGGGACTAATTTTTAGTCCCATTTAGTCCCTAAATAACCAAACATAAGGACTAGAGACTAATTTTTAGTCCCAATTTCACTAGACTCTTGGGAGAGGCTAGGGACAAATTTTTAGTCCCAATTTCACTAGACTCTTGGGAGAGGCTAGGGACTAATTTTTAGTCCCTATTAGTCTCTAATCCCTCCATCCAAACATGCCCTTAGTCTTTCTTCTTCATCACCCGGCCTCTTCGCCTCCCCCAGCCTCCCCCAGGTGCGGCACAGGCATGGGTGCGGGCCCCAGCAACCCACGGCAAAAAGCTACACGGAACGAACAGTGATGACCCCAAAATCACTGCAGGGTGGCCTGTTTCAGAGCAACTGGCAATGATAGGCCGACGGTCCTTTCAAAAAAAATGATAGGCCGACGGTGAAGGTCTTTTCACTACTAGTGCATGTAATTCAAATATCAGCTTGTATTAAAAAATTCGTAGCTTTTTCATCCCATTGAAAACATGTAGGAACCAAATTATCTCTACCCAGGGAGGCTATCCACGTCTCCTCTATTTTCTGATTGGCTGCCTACGAGTGCTCCAGTTCTCTGATTGGCTGCTTCCGGTGCGCCCACCATACCTCCGCCCCGTGGTGGTGTTTTGATTGGTCCGCGGTTTTTTCGAAAAGGCACCTATGTTTCATTGAAATCCCGTTATGGTCCACCCAGGTCCTTGCTATACAGTAACGTAGTTCGGTTTTTTTTCATTTAAGTCTCCATAAAATGAAGATCCTACGCTCGAAGAAGAGAAAATTTGGAATTCATAGTCATTTTACAGTTAACCGCCCGCCTTTGACCTTTTGCAAAATCCCCCCGCGTCAGCTACTGAATATATACAGTTCCTCCTTCCGTTAAAAAAAAAAAAAAAAAAAAACCCACGCATCCAACTCTTCCCTGTTCTTCTCCCGCGGCTCCTGGCGCCGCCGCCGCCCCGTCCCCTCCCCCCCTCCCCCCCTCTCCTCTCATTCTCTCTCTCTCTCTTCCTCTCTCTCTCTCTCTCTCTCTCGACGCTCCCTCTCTCTCTCCCTCGATGGGTTCAGGGCCGACGACACCCACGGTGCCGCACCGGCTAGGGCGGGCCCCCGCCCGGTGGCCTCGGCTGCGCGGAGTGCATCCCCGGCGCCGCGCGGCCGGGCGAAAGCATGCCCACCGGGCGCCTTGTGTGGAGGACACCGACGCGGGTGAGTCCAGGTGCCGGGGCTGCCAGCTCCCCGGCGCGAGCAAGCCCCACGCGGTGGTTCAAGCACGGGCGCCCAGCGAGAACTCCGGCGCGGTAGCCCCAGGTGATGGCAGCCTCGGTACTTTTCTCCTTTTCTCCTTCACTGACCGGAAACCCTAGCTGTTTGTCTGGTAGGCCTCCCAGAGTTAGGTCCCAAGTTCTCGCTCATCCATGCTTGCCCTGACGTTTCCACACCTTGTTTACATTTTTTTTTATTCAGTTAATGCAACCCTATGTTGATGGACATTTAGGGTTGGTGGATAGATGAGTGACGTTTAGGTTTTAATGGTTCCCAAGATAACACGTTCATTTTCCTTCCATTCAGCTTATTGATTTCACGCTTTGCCTTTGTATTTTTCTTTATCCCGTATTTAGACGGAGCTTGGACATTCGTACTGTATATTTCTCAAACCAGTGATGTTATGATAATATTTGGAAGAGTCATGTGATGGCCTGAGTATTAGGTTTACTTACATGCCAGGTTTCTGAATGATAAAATGGTAAGTAGGTTGTGCTCATGCAACTGAATCTGTGTACTGTGTACCTTAGTGCTGATGATAATTAAGAAATCAGAAATAGCGATTCTGGTGCTCTGAATATCTTCGGATAATATTCATATTTGTATCACAGAGAGCAAAAAAAATTTCCTGCTAGCTTCAGAAGGCAGGAGAGCATGACTTAGTAATGCCATGCAGTTCACTGATGTGTTTACTGAATGCTTTTGGTTCATTTAACCCTTAAGTGCTGATGCAAAATTCTTTAGAGGTACTAATGCAAGATTTTAACAACAGAGTGATTTGCCTATGCAATGTCACTAGGAATTGTTGCTGTTTATCTCATTGCTTGTGATCTTACCATTGGTTGTTGTTGTAGCCATTTGTCAATTGAGGTGATGTGATCCTCATCAGTTATCTGGGAATGCCGCATCTTAAATCTTAATTATTTCTAAAGTTTTATTCTCATTTGGTGTGATGTTTACTAACAAATATTAAGAGGTGGTGTTGCCCTCTGGTGTCCTATGACTGCAGACCAATAAAGATCAGCGTATATTTATGGGATTATTACCACTCTTTGTGTCAATGGATATTGTTTTTTTGTGGTTTGGCTGTCCTTCATTTTAGCAATACCACGTCAGGTGTTCTGTTCGAACAACAAAAACAAATGCTCATTATTCTCACTCTTATAATTTTCATTGAGGATCGGGCCTCCATTACGGTTCAGCCGAATAGAGTAACTTTCTGCCTGGCCAGGATCTTATTGTGTTGGTAAGCTCTGTTCGCGCCTACGGCCTACCTGCTTCCTGCTTTTTAGATTGCTTTCACTACAAGTTGTACACCATTGACTACTTACCATATCTGTAGGTGCGGTGCATTTTGGTTCTCAAGATTTTTTTCTGTCACCTTTTAAAAAATGAAGTACCATATATATTAATTCCTTTTTTGAACAAGTAGCAGTGTGTTTATAGACACAAAAAATTGTGGTAGTTCCAATTCATATGTCAGTTTGCAAGGTAGAGGCAAAATAATTATTAATTATTGCCCTGTGCGATTTCTCCAAAATTTGAATTATCTGGTTTATCTGGTAGCATCAATGTCCTCAAAGCCCAAAGATGTGGTAGGTCCAAATCATACTGGATCCAAATCAAATAAATATATAGATTCCTATTTCCATCCTTTGATATATGTGAGTTACATGGTAGCTGAAAAAAAAATACTGTCTTTGCCTTATGTGATTCGTCCTGAATTCCAACTCTTTGGGTGATTTCAATAGAGCTGTGTCCTCAAAAAAGGTAGTGTTCATACTATGGTAAGCTCTCCTTCTATGTAACATATATGATGTATCACTGTATCACAGTTTACTGAAACTCGATCGTTTTCATGCGACAGTTGCTTCATAGGACATAGCTATATTATGTAAGCCCTTCTCAGCTAAAAAGAAGGCCACGAAACGTGGAGCAAAAGATAATTTCAAATCGATCCGAGCAGTCTAAATTTGGGTACAAGTATCGGAAGGTATGCAGCTCCCCTTAGCATATTCTATTTGAATTTTTTTACAATGGTTGGAGAGGCGTCTGGAGGCGTTTCCTGTGTGTATGACATGTGGGCCTAAAATGAGAAAAGGTGTTGGGAGGCGTCAATGAAGAGGCGTCTGGAGGCGTTTCCTATGTCTATGACATGTGGGCCATATGAGACGTAACGCCTCCCAACGCCTCTAAAAATTTGTGGTATTTGGATCCTAAATAAATAAGTGTTAATTGCTTTTCCGTGGTTCTATTTTTTAATCGAGGGTAAAACTGTACATTTATAGTTGGAACAAAAAATTTATGATATGATTAAATGATTAAAGTAGTATAGTTAGATGAATTTTTTTTAGGGTTCATTCGAGTTCATCCTCATCTCTCTTGTCGCCCTGTCAGCTGCCACCCGTGTGGAAAAAAAATTTTTGGTTCAGCGTCAATGTCTCCAAAGTGTGAGATCGATGTACGATAACTATGAATATAGGACCATTGATCCAGTTGTTACGCATCATATTTATTTTTAGCGTGTAGAACCACGTGCTTGGGCGGAGATATGCCCAGCCCGAGGCGTGGCCACGCAGTTGGGTGAACTGGTCACCGCCACTGCATGTTCACCGTGCATGTCGCTCGGCATGGCGCTGAAGGCGGATCGAGCAACGATCGTGTGGTTAACCTGATCTAGTTTTGCAAAAGGACCATAATACCCTTAATCAAATTTAACTAACGAAAATTACAATTTAGAAGAGGCATTGGGAGGCATCTAGAGGGGTTGGAAAGCATTTCCAACCATTGTAAAAGGGCTCATTTTATTTATGCAGGTTCTCCATTTGTAGTAAAGCCATAATTCACTCCATTATCTCATAAAAATTTCGCTGCACATGCATAGGTATAACCATGTTCAGTGCATGTTCTTCATGTGCACGTATAAAGGATGAGAGTTTCATGGACTTCAAAATAATAGCTAGAACAACTCTTTAAATATGTAATGCTTCGAGTTTGATTCAATTATACGTTACACAACAAATTCCTGTCACTTTTTTTTATTTGGTGTTTATTGTAGTGTCCTCAGATTTATTTACAATTGATAGTTTTTCCCCTCTGTGATAGATGGTCCAACGGCCTAATTCAGATCTGTTTAGATCCTTGATTCGCAGATCCTACTGCCGTGTTGTTTGCCCACAACATATTCCTCATGTAACCAGCTAATTTCATCCTAATTGTGCAGGTCACCGAGTACCTCAAGGCCT
Source organism: Hyparrhenia diplandra (assembly GCA_015847255.1). NCBI lineage: Eukaryota > Viridiplantae > Streptophyta > Magnoliopsida > Poales > Poaceae > Hyparrhenia > Hyparrhenia diplandra. The sequence continues at coordinate 326,497 of JADLZK010011968.1, read as the reverse complement.
CATTTCTTGTCTACTAGACAACTGGTGTAGTGTGGTACAACATGTCCTGCCTCTGTACAAAGGTTTATATATATACACAGGGATTCCAGATTGGAAACTTAAAATCTCCCATGCTTGATTCAAATATTTGGCATAGCAATAAAAAGGTTTAGAACCTGAATATTTGTCTCCCTATAAAACTGAATATTTGAATACATGTAGATGCATATATGGACTTCATACTAGGATCACAACCTTGTTGACAAATAGACACATGAACCACATGATCAGATAGTAATGATACCTGATAGGCATAGATGTTCTCTGACAGAGAAAGATTGAAATGCCATTTTTTTGGTAATGAATAACAGGGATTTCCGTGGCCAAATGTACGCTTCCAAGTAGGTGTTGCTTGATTGAATGGCGTTGAGCAATTTTTTAAATTAAAAGGCTTTTTTGAGGGACTCGGATTACTCATGTAGTCCCCTATTGATTGAATCCATGACTCAAATTAAAATCCTTGGGTGATTGAATCCATGACTCAAATTAAAATCCTTGGGGGTGGGATTCTTTACTAGAGAAAAGATGACAACATGTTTGCAGCAATCTAATAATTCAACTGTTGTATTTTATTCCTGCACCCATTTATGGAGCTATATTCTAGCTACAACACTCAAAATATAGGATATGATATGAATTATGGTAACTAATAGTATTCCGCTTACAGTGCAGAGCCTACACTGGATAGGCTTGGTTAATCAAACTTCATTTGTGGACATACTGATTGGTAGATATTGATTTGAAGAGAGCCCAACAAGCACTTGAGGTGAGCAATTTTATTCCCCTACTTATTGTATTCTACGTGGAGTTAGAGTCATATTAACAGTAACTTAACAGAACAGCTGGAAAGCATGTGGCATTTTTCTGCCTACACGAGCGCACCAGCCGTGTGCTTTGACATAGCAGGCATCCCACCACATCTTTGCAATGCTCCAACCGTTACTGCATTCTTACATAGGCTATGCAACATCGAATCCATCATATAGATTCACACTGCCCTATCAGAAGAACTGACTTGGTCTCAGTCGTCAATAACCCCTTTTTGTTTCCTTGGTCATATATAGGTTTTTATTTGAAGGCTATGTTATTTAGATTTAGTTGTATTAACTTTAGGTAGTGATGGAGTGATCATTGAGCTTCATGTTCGCAAATAATTTAGAGCCTCCGTGTTGTGCCAATTGGTTCTTTTTATTACAGGTTATGGCAGAGAACCTTCTACCAGTGGACCTATTCTTTCCCAGAGAAACCGACTTTACAAGAAAGAGTGTTCGAAAAAGGGAGTTGCTATTTCTGTGGGTAAGATACTACTAATAAGCATTTTTCCAATAGATTGATAGGATCTGGTGAGCTCCTTTATATGAAAATTTACATGTTCTGCTTAATGTCAGGTATGGCCACACAACCGTTGGAAATATCGATCCAGACACCATAATCTTCTGTAACCAGGTCTGTTGTGCTTAATGCTTATGCCCAACTTATTGCCTTTGATAGATTGCTGGTTTGTGAATTATGTCTTGTTGTTACTATTTGCAATGCGAAAGACCATGCCACGTGAAATGTTACAGCAATAGAGTTGTGAAAAAGAAGGATTGTGACCTTTTCACTTATATGGACGAAAGGGAGGCCTGCCATTGTGAATGATACATATCAATGATTAAACTAAAAAATTCAGGTGCCTCTAGAAGTTTTGAAAGAATACGTGTGTTTTAGCTTCTTGTACTGCCATCTATACCTATATTCATATGAAGTTGTACTGTACTCCCCTCTATTAGGTATATTCATGTTTGTCATCTGAACCTCTGTTTCCCCATCGTTTTCCTACTACATCCTAATGCGGCGAAGGCTAAGCGAGGGTACGCACGGCCGCTGCGGCCGCCCTCCTCTCGCCCCTCCCATCACGGTGTGCCAGCCAGGCCAGCGTCACAGCGTGCTGGCTGGGACAGTGACCTATTTACATTAAATTTTTAGAAGACAACCTTCCCATGCTTATGATTTTAAATGAACTCGGTTTCCACCATAGGTAACAGCTCGTGTTATTTGTGTAACCGAACTTGGTGAAAGCTTGGATGTTTTTTACGTTATCTGTTACAACTTATTATTTTAGCAGTTTTGGTACTTCAGATATATGGGTTACCTTGACTAAAACATGGTTCACAGTTGTCTTAGTTGTAGCATTTGTCTAACCGAGAATTGAGACAATTTTGAGGGGTGCCTGATTGGTTCTACGCAGTACTCCAGTTCTTATTGGCTCTGGGCTTGGCACCATGAACTGAATTAGCTGCCCTGTTCTCTGCCATTGCAGAAGGGGAAGAAATGTGGAAGGAAATCTGAGGCAACTTATCAAGTTGCTTCTGCTGAGAAGGTAATGATAACTTGGTGTTGGGTTTAGCTAAAACTTTCTTTTTTTAGTGTCATGCCAAATCCAAAAGAACCATTTATCTTTAGCGTATTCATTTGTGCCTTGAAGCCAGGTTCTTTGATTGTTGATAATCACACAATCTATCTCCCAAGTCCATTTTCCTTTAGTGTTGTTTACTATGCGACAATGAACTAAAGAAAGCTACTGACACATTTCTAAGAAAATGTACACCGGGTATGCTGAGTTGTGTATTTAGGTATTAAGAAGTAACTATTTCAAATGGCTAATGAAAAATTGTATACAACCAATTGAATTGCCTTTAAGGGCACTAAGAAACAGCTGTTTGATTTGACAAATATAGCATGTTTTATTCTTTATTGAAGCAGCAATATTCATTAACTATTACCTATACAGGCCAAGGGGTCTTTAGCTACAGAGGAGCAGGCCGGCAAGGCCAATGGTCTATTGAGCTCGTCAAGCAGGTAGTGGACTGGCAAGATTCCATGAACTGTTAGTGTGAGGATATTATAGAAGGTCAAGAAGGATATTATAGAACGATTTTTTTTAAAAAAAAAAGTTTTGGAGGCTAGGGTTGGCGATGCTGATAAGGTGCAAGAGCTAAATACGAAGCTGGAGAAAGTTAGTGTCCAGCTGTGGTTGCACAATTATCTTCTTTGCTGCTACATTAGGCTACTGTTTTCCGCTATTGATTAGCAGTGATGGTGAAATTTCTGTGGCTAAACAGCGACCATATTTTCTGTTTTTCCTTGTGTGGCATTCCAGTACCGGTTGTGGCGTGTACGTGTTCAGAAGTTCCCCATCTTTCTTCAATGTCAATGTTAATTCTAATTGAATATATATGTAACTATACCACACATGAGTGATAAACGTGTGTTGAACCTAAACTCCAGATGACCTTTGAGAGTTAATCTTACAATCATTTTTTCCCTGTACATAGCTAAAGACACATGTATATGGTTCTTATCATGGCGTAACATCTTCTTCCTAGACTTAAAATGGGCTTGCGCGCCTTCTACTAGTGTAATACATAGACAAACTTTTATCTGCAGATTATAGGTTTCTACAGGATCTGTAACTTTGTAGTTGAGTTGAGTTAGGTAATAGGCCGTGGTTTTTTCACCCACATGCAATGGAAACAATCACATGTACAGCCAAAAAGGCCGTGGCTTTTCCATTCACATGCATAAGACCAAGAAAAGTCTAACAATATTAAGCCATCGGAGCATCCAACATATATGCTTGAACGTCAACACACGATGCTTGACTTATTTTTTTTCTTTTAAGCTGACGCCATCGATACTACGAAGGACTAGCTATATATTAAGCCCGGCCGGCACTTCTAGCAACTCACATTCAAGTTAATCTAGCTTCAGGGAACCTGCCAGATACGTACGTACGAGCTCAGTAGTTATGGAGGACAATAGTATCCTCCTCGCCGCGGTGCTTCTTGTCGTGGTCTTGTTCAAGCTCAAGTCCCAGCTGGTGTCCGCGAAACCAAAGCTTAACCTGCCCCCGGGGCCATGGACGCTGCCCGTGATAGGCAGCCTCCACCACGTCATCGGCAGCCCCAACCTTCACCGTGCACTGCGCGGACTGGCGCAGAAGCACGGGCCCGTCATGATGCTACGGATGGGCGAGGTGCCAATGATGGTGGTGTCGTCGCCGGCGGCCGCGCAGGAGGTCCTCAAGACACACGACATCAACTTCGCCGACAGGTACAGCAACGCCACCATTGGTGCGCTCACCTTCCACGGCGAGGACCTGTTGTTCGCGCCCTATGGCGAGCGGTGGCGCCAGCTCCGCAAGATCTGCGTGCTGGAGCTGCTCAGCGCCGCCCGGGTGCAGTCTTTCCGGCACATCAGAGAGGAGGAGGTGTCGCGGTTCGTGGGGAACGTCGCCACGTCTGCCGCCACCGGCGCCGCCGTCCACCTGAACGTGATGGTCTCTAGGTTGGTCAATGACATCATCCTGAGGGAGACGGTCGGCAGCCGGAGCAAGCACCAGGACGAGTACCTCAACGCCATCCACGTAGCCCTCCGGCTGACACTAGGGCTGGCCGTCGCCGATCTCTTCCCGTCCTGGAGGCTCATGCAGATGATTGACCCGGCACCCCGTAAGGTCCTCGCAGCCCGCAAGAGAATCGAGCGCATCCTCGAGGAAGTAATCAAGGAGACAACGGAAGCCATGGACCGTGGCGGCGGCCAGCAGGTGGAGGGCATCCTCAGTGTCCTGCTGAGGCTCCAGAAGGAAGGCAGCACGCCGATCACGCTCACCAACGAGCTCATCCTTATGGTTATGTTTGTAAGTACCCTTCAATTCATTAATTCATTCGATCATCGTACAGCAAATTATTAAGATAACAGCTAGCTACCGTACTTGATATATATTTTCCATTGAATTCCAGGACATGTTCGGCGCTGGCAGCGACACCTCGTCGACCTTGCTGACCTGGTGCATGACGGAGCTAGTCCGGTCACCGCTGACGATGGCCAAGGTGCAAGACGAGGTGCGAGAGGCCTTCAAAGGGAAGAAGAGCAGCATCACTGAAGATGACCTCAAGGGGCTCAGCTACCTCAAGCTAGTGATTAAGGAGACCCTGAGGCTGCACGTCCCAGTGGCCCTCCTACTTCCAAGGAAGTGTCGCGAGACGTGCAGGATCATGGGCTACGACATTCCCAAGGGCACAGTAGTGTGGGCCAACGCGTGGGCAATCTGCAGGGATCCCAACTATTGGGAGGATCCGGAGGAGTTCAAGCCAGAGCGATTCCTCAACAAGCAGATCAGCAATTTGGACTACAAGGGAACAAACTTTGAGTACCTGCCATTTGGATCTGGCCGTCGGATTTGTCCGGGCATAAACCTAGGCTTGGGTAACATTGAGCTCGCGCTAGCCAGCCTTCTATATCACTTTGACTGGAAGCTGCCGAATGGAATGGAGCCCAAGGACGTGGATTTAGGAGAGGCTAAAGGGTTAGTCGCCAGTAAGAAAACAAATCTAACCCTGTACCCTGTTACACGAATTGCTCCGGCCGGTACCCGTGCACAATAATGTGGTGCGTCAACGTAATGCAACTAATAGTGGATATATACACGGAAAATATATACTGTGAGTGGCAGGAATAGTTAATGGATGGATGCAACTATGTACTCTAAACAAATATATATGTATGTCCAACTATAAACTCCAACTGCATGCCATATATACTGCCCAGTTTCATTTTTTGCTATATTTCCGTGCTGTCATAGCATTTATATACAGTGTAATGAAACCATAGCATTTATATGTATGCATATAAATGTATAAAACAACGTACGCTTAATTGCTGTACGTATTATTATGTAGAATTGCTTAATTTGGACTGGACAGGACAAAGTCCTTTTTATCCTGTCCTCAAAGCATACGTGGAAGCATTTCATCTATCATTTGTACACTGAGTTTCATTTAGAGTGAATTCATTTCTACCCTCTTCATAACCTCAAGGTTTTTGTCCACAAAAAGATATTATAGGCATGTTTGGCATAGCTCACAATAGCTCACGTGTTGTTGTGAGCTGCTTTTTTTTTTTTTTTTTTTTTTTTTTTTTGCCAAACGTCTTATGTGTGAAACTGTTTTTCTCCCCATCTCACAAATGAATGGAATGAGAGAGAGCTGAAAAAAGTAGCTTATCTTAGCTCTCTCATTTATTTCTCTCTCATATTCATGCATGCATGAAGTTGTTGATGATGCTATTTTGCCAAACAATCTTTTCAATACAACATAGCTTCACCTAGAGATTTACTCATGAATTTATTTTCCAAAAGAACAACTTTACTAATGAACACTGAGAAGAAGTCGGTTGTTCCTCACGCGTGTCTGTATGCTCGCTAGAAGCTACAGTCGCTTCTTTGTTCATTCGCAAGAGGTACAGTCGTCTGTTTTTTTTTTTTTTTTTTTTTTTTTTTTTTTTGAAGGAAATACAGTCGTCTGTTGCTAATGCAAGTCTGCAGGTTTAGTGATAACGACAGTCGCGTCTTTTGTACAAGCATTTGTAGTTGGTGTTTATCACATACACTTATGAGTCCTCGCGCGTCTATGATAAGACCTTATTACAGACACTAAAACACAAACACGTGGTTTGCACATCTGCAAGAAGTCCTTATTATAGATACGTCTTGCTTGCGTGTCCGTAGGCCTTATTACATACCCTAGTACATAGACGCGTCTGTAATGACATTGAACACGTGTATGTAATCAGCTTTTTTTACATAGTCCGAATATCAAACACTTGTGCATTTTTCGTGGTAACGACAAAAGTTTATTTCACATTTTTGGTGGTGAAAGAACCAAGTGAAAAAATACAACAACATCAACTGCTTGTGCTAGTAGATGTACAGGCCACAAAAAATCAAGCCAAGCATATTCACATTGCATTTTCATTTACTCCCACAAATACTTATAGGACTGCAGACTTCCTAGTGCCTACCCAAGAGACTCATATTTCTCTCTTTCTCTAGTGCGAGGCTCATATTTCTACATTGTACATCCTATTATTCTTCATCTATAGTTTCCTCTTCCTCATTACTTGGAGCCTCTTTGTCAATATTCTCTGGCAGTAGAGTTAAAAAAAAAAAAAAGAAAAAGTAAAAATACAAAGTAGAAAATACAGTATACCTAAACTGAACACAGTTAACTTTCAGAAATGATGCAGATTGAAAGTGAAATTTGACAAATTAAATAAAGTTGTTTTTGTGACTTATTAAATAAAGCAGCTATATATGTGATTTGGAATACATGTCAATGTCATTGGTCTCCAAACTGAGAGTGTCTCTTGTGTACATTACATACCACTTCCTTTCAATATCACCGTCATTTGTATATGCCTTGACTTGTTGGATATGGCTAAAGTTGCCCCACTCATGGTTGAATTTTCCTGTGGCTATGGAAGTCAGCAGTGATAAGGTGCAGCAGTCTATCTGCAGATGTGTTGGGTTGACACTGTTCAGGTATATATAGGGAGTATCTCCATGTCGTAATCTGCCAGCACAAGTTTTTGGGTGTGCAGCTAACCCCACAACATGGGTTGTCATACACACTTCGAGCTAACGGCAGCAAGGTTCTCCAGGAGTCGAGCTAATCAATAACGGAATTAAGACCAAGAGGAATACACCTCAACTTGCAACTCTGTAGAGGAAAACATTCCAACAAAGGCATGGCCCCTCCATTAATTGATTTTCATTTTGAGAGGCAGACATTTTGCCTCCGTAAATGACGATAAACAATGGCTTTGATTATAGGGGATAGCTTGCGCCCCTCTGAAAATATTTTCTGTACTAGTCACTACCGGAAACAGCACCTTGACCGTGTGCTTTCGACTCTAAGCCGAGTGCCAAATATCGGGCACTCGGCTTAGAGCCGCTAAGCCGAGTGCCTAGGACAGGGGGCACACGGCCAAAATAAACACTCGGCTTAGACTTATAAGCCGAGTGCTAAAAACTGTGACACACGGCTTAGGCAAAACACTCGGCTTAGAAGCGAGATAAGCCGAGTGTCTAACGCCGACACTCGCCAATGCATGTTTTAACCGTGCGCCTCCCCACGCCGTCAGCCCCTCCGTTACTTCTAAGCCGAAATGTCCAGGTAAGGCACTCGGCTAAGAGTGCCACACACAGTCTATTTTTATTTTGCCAAGTCCAAAAAAAACACTCGCTTAGAGGCTCTAAGCGAAGTGCCGTTGGCACTCGGCAAAGAATTTTTTCTTCAATTGCCTTCAAACTTTTTCTCCTCAACACATATCACATTTCTTACCCCCTAACAAAGTTTGGTGCATTTTTCAATTTATTTGCTATATATAACTAATTAATTGCATTTCGAACAATATTTTTAATTGGGTGAGATTTGAACTACAGATCATTCAAATATTGGAAAAGTTGAAAGTAAAATTGATGTTCATGTTAGTCAACCTAATTTAAGGCCCCATTTATGGTATGATTACGGTTTTCAATCATCTCGTTTCAGAAATACGACACCAAGCGTGTGGGTGAACGGTTTTTAAATTGTATAAAATCAAAACAAAGTTGAAAAAAATCATGAAATTCGATGAGTTGTCGTCATATCGTATGTGGATCTTGTGGAAAAAAAAATTGAGAAGGTTTAGAGCAAGTTGTGACGAACATCGCTTGAAAAGCCGGAACATCTACTAAGAAGTTTCAGAGTTAGTGAGAGTGATCTCCTATGTGTTGGATATATAGGAATAGTCAAATTGTGAGTTGACTTTGAAACTTTTTCTATAGCCAAAAGATATCAAATATAGTGGCAAGTTCAAATTTAGGGATTTTTTTGGATCCGTTTGATAATTTTTGTTTTTTTATTGCGTTTATATAAATGGAATGTTGACCTAAAACCACATAAAAATAATGGTTCATTTTCCAAAAAATTATAAATTTTTCATTATTTAGTTAATTTGAAATGGTATTTTAAAAGTTTAATGAAAACTAATTAGGAATAAAGGATTACGGAAAAGGAAAACCGAAAAATGAAGGTGGCAATTTTTTTTTTTTTTTTTTTTTTTGTAATCCGCACACCCTACGGCACTCGGCTTAGATTAGACATTTTTTTTCCTTCCCGCTTTTTTTTTCGATATTGGCGCGATTTTTTTTTTTTTTGCCGGGCCGGCGCCGTTGGGAATTTTTTTTTAATTCTAAGCCGAGTGCCGTAGGGGATGGCACTTCGGCTTAGAAGATGTAGTTTTTTAAAAACATTCTAAGCCGAGTGCCATAAGGGATGGCACCGGGCTTAGAAGATGTATTTTTCTTAGTTCGAAGCCGAGTGCCCTAGCGCGTGGCACTCGGCTTAGAAAATACCAGTTTTTTTTTTTTTTTTTTTTTCTATTCTAAGCCGAGTGCCTAGATCTCGGCACTTTTCGGCTTACTTTTTTTTAAACTTAAAACCATCTTATCCGTTCTCTCCTCTCGCTCTCATTCTCACTCTGCTCCTCAAACACTCACTGAACACAACACAGACAGCTACCCGCCCCGCCGACCACCGCCCGCCGAGCGCCGCCGCCCGCCGAGCCCATTGATTCAGTGTTGCCCATTGATTCGAATTTTCTTTGGCGGGCTGCAGATGGACTCAGACCCCACAGACTGACAGACTGCAGGAAGGGAACGGAAGGGAAAGGAACGGACATGGCGGCAGCCGGCGGCGAGAGCATGATGGCGAGGAGCAGCTGCTCCACCTCTTCTCCCGCTTCTCCTTCCACACCTCCCTCCCCGGTGGGTCCCGTCTTCGCCGCATTTCAGTTTGCTCCCTCCCCATCCGGTTTTCCTAATCTTTATTCCCTGTCCCTGCTTTCCAGAGGTGAAGCAGCGGATTGACTTGTGAGGGATGGAAGATGGATGGGGCTCGTCAGTGCGTCGGGGGGTGGGGGTGGGGTGTTCTTGAAAATGTCGGGTTTTCTGCCTGTCCACTTCTATGGGCTTTGGCTGATTAGCTCGACATTTCACTTACACAGCTCAGCTGCCTAGGGTTACTTCAAAATTTTAGTTTGGACCTTGCGATGTGGAACATTGTGAAACCAATATGCAGTTTGTTTAGATCAAATTTGCTATGAAGGCCAGAACATCTATGTGAAAGTTACAGTATGTTTGTGCTCTGCTTTTTCAAGGGGTTCTCTACGGTGAAAACCTACACCAGTTTGGTGGGCGGCGATGGCGTCTTTGGATGGCATTTTCTCGTTGGAGACGCCGCTGGTGGAAGATCTCTTAGATGTCGGCTGGCGCCGGCATCAAGGTGGTGGCTCATCGCACACGCTTATGGGGCCTTATGCTGATGCCGGATTACATGATCCGAGTCTCCAATGGTGGATGAGTTTTAGGGCGTGTTTGGCACAGCTCCACGCAGCTCCAGATCCAAAAAACCAGCTCTGCTCCGGATTTTTTCTAGCCAAACACTTCCAGCTCCAGCAACTCCACTAAAGATCTGCTCCAAAAAAATGTTGGAGCAGGCCTCAAATCCATGGATTTGGTGGAGTAGCTCAAGGGGTGCTCCACGAAATCAGATTTGGTGGAGTTGGAAGAAATTACCCACCTCTGCCACTCATTAGTGGAAAATGACCGGTTCAATCTATTTCTTTTCCTCTCCCTCTCGTAGCTTCTCCTCGCGCCGCCCGTACCTCCCTGTCTACGCCGCACGCCATTCCCTCGCCGGCGTGGCCACCTGCCCTTCCTCCATGAGCGCCACCCGTCTCCAAGTGTCGCGAAGCCCCCAACGTTGGCGTAATGCCGCCCGTATCCCGCAGTCCGCTGCCCTGCTGTCGAGCTCCCCACGCCGACGCCCTGCGTGGCTCTTGCTGGTACTGCTAACTGCTGCTGTACTCGTACCCTTTCAAGATAAGATTTGTTGCTAGCTTTGTTCAAATTTCTTAATTACGTGCTGCTCTAAACCAGTCAGCCTTAGTCACAAGCTGACAGCACCACCGATGGCCCTGCTGGTGTAGAGACGTGGATGGAGGATGAATGCGGCGGCGAGGAGGAGAGGAAGCGCTGGTGGGCAGACGTGATGGGAGGGGTGCTGAGGAAGTTTCTGACAAGTGGTCCCTAGATGTCATTGAGATGGTAGGAAATTTGGAGCTATACCAAACACTTTTTGGGATCTCAGATCCGCGGTAGAGCTGCTCCACGGTGGAGCTACGCGGATCTACAACTCTGGAGCTGTTTTTTCAGAGTCGGAGCTCTGCCAAACACGCCCTTAGTTGTTTTATTTTTTTAAAGTGCACCAGTGTTTTCGGGTGACTTTTGTCTTACTTGTAACACTGTTTTTTTCAGTTGTAATTTTGTTGGCCTGATGCATCCTCGGATGACTGAAGCCGGAAATATAATTTCCATTATCTAAAAAAATATGCCAAAAAGTTCATGTGTTTCTTTATTCACGTTTTTCCACACATATATGTCTGGACCCAGCGCTGCCTCCAACAGTTTCCGGCAATCCTCGGCAATCCTGTGTTTTCCTACGCATGTGTGTGGAAGTGGAAATGACAAACGACGCCATCACGTGCTTCTTTGCGGAAATTGCTAGTGTTCTGCTGTGCTCGATCACTGGGATCGGAAAATAGGTTATCTCGTTAAAATTTTTGACTCGATGAGTCAAAATAGAGACCACCACCGTCATTCTTCCTCAGCCGCCAGTCGTACACATGGTGACATACCCCACGTCACTGTTCCAGCTAGAGCAACGACTCCGCCACGCCACCCCAATTTTGAATTCAACACGTACTGACTTGTTTTTATTAGGATGGATGGAGTACTGGTTCCACCATCAATTGATCATGACTAGTTAGCAGAAACCTAAGTCCGATCTCGCTGAGGATAACAGAACACAAGCAAATTCCACAAAGAAGCGTGTGATGTCGTCGTTTGTCATTTCCACTTCCGCACACATGTGTGGAAAAACACATGATTGCCAGAATCTATTGGAGGCAACGCTGGGTCGGGAAAATTGTGAATGAAGAAAGACGTGCACGTGACTTTTTGGCATCTAACTGGAGGAAACATGGCTGCCGGGGATGGAAATGGCGACGAACGCTGCTCCGCGACAAACAGATCGTCAAATAAACTACAGCGTTTCTGGTCACTCAACGTGATACGAACGAGCGAGCGAGATTCTTGGTCGCAGCTGGTGGCAACGGTCGTTCATGGATTCTTGGTGGTTGTTAGCAGATGTCGACGTTGGTCGTATTATTATTATTATTCGAGGCACGATAGATTCTTGGAACGTGGGTAGATCTTTGAGAAGATGAAAAGGACATCTACTGAAAATGTGTCACAAATCCTAGCTTTGAATGATACCATACCATACAGCAACAATAATGATTCGAGGATCGATAGATTCTTGGAACGTGGGTAGATCTTTGAGAAGATGAACAGGTCATCTACTGAAAATGTGTCACAAATCCTAGCTTTGAATGATACCATACAGCAACAATAATGCGCATTATCCAAGCACGACCTCAAATTAACATGTAAAGTTTTTTCCCCTCGGAACACATGTACGTCTGCATTACTTCACATCAACGTGTGCGTATAAGATGTTAACCAGAACCTATTTTTTTAGGCAACCTATAACTGCCAATTTAAAAGGAGCCCGAGTAAAGATGGCAGCGGTTCGGTTTCGGTTCGGATATCCGCGGGTTTCGGTTCTGCGGGTTTCGGTTTTGGTTCTGAAATTTCACCCACGGTTTTCAGGATCGGTTTCAGGTTCAGTTTCGGGTTTGGTTTTGGGTTTAGTTTTCCACCCGTGGATATCCAATGGATATCCGAAATAAATCATTTAGAATTAAAACTCAAGTTTTGTAATATGTTAATAATAACTTATTTACTTAGATTATTAAATTTATTCAAAGTTGACTAATGAAAATATTTATTATTTGTTGTCTATTGTTTATACATATGAATATGTGTATATATATCTGCGGGTATCCGTTCGGTTTCAGATTATTCGCGGGTTTCGGGTATCCGTTCAGGTTTCGGTTTATCCGCGGGTTTGGTTTTGCTGATGGATTTTCACCCGAATTGGTTTCGGTTTTGGTTTTCGATTTCGGGTTTCGGGTTTTGGGTGCACGGAGACTCCACCCGAACCGAACCCGAACCGTTGCCATCCTTAAGCCCGAGATACCGCGTGCCAGTTCTATAGTTGTTTGGCACAAAGGGCGTTGGAGCCGATGGTGAAAACCAATATCACTGCTGACTAGTGACACGAGCTGTATGTGTTTGAAAAACAAACAAGGTTTTAAATAGCCAGCTATAGCTGCATTTAGCCAGATATAGCCCGCTAAATGGCGGCTATGGCCCGCTATAGCCCGTAATGACAGCCCTGCCGCTAAATGCCTTAGCCGGCGATTTAAAACTATGGAAAAAAAAAGGTTCATATATGGAAAGCCTCAATGGTAATTTTTAGCAACCAACACATGCGAAACAACATGGTGGACAAGATTTTGGCCAAATTAATAAAGTTAAACCCCCATAATAAGGTAGATCACCATACGAGAGGGTTGTCATCTAAGCTAAAAGGTTCAGGTGACAATAGATGGATTTAATAAGGAGATAGGAGAAAAAGATGGACAAATCGTTTATGAGATGAGAAATTATATTGACTCGGTGTCCAACGGGGTATGAAACCATGCACGTCACGATGCACGACTGCATAGTTCCTTTCCTATAGGATTTGCAAAGCCCGTGGATGGAACTAATGCACCGCTTGCCCGGCCAATGGAGTTGCGATCCCACGTGGTCGTTGGAGGCTATCATTCTTTCCACCATCTCATCCCTGCCTCAGTCGCCTACCCACGCATCATGCCACCACAAGCCGATCTACATGCCCCCATGCCCCGCTTGTCGACCTACCTAGCACACCGTGGCAAGCCCGCCTTCGTGGACACATATGGCATGGCTCACTTCTAGGACTTTTGAAAAACTTCATAGTGAACCCTGTCGATCTACCTTGGAAACAAGTTAAGAGGTAAATCTTGACCTCGTGAGTATAAACTGGTATATCAACCATGCTCAGGGTCACGAGCGGCCCGAAAACTGAGGGAATAACTGTTCATTGGAAAATGAGAACTTGTATGGCTTGGCAATGGGGAATATCCATATTTGATGATATGTGGGTTATTTTGGAGCTTAAGCACAACTATATGCTGAATTAATCTTAATTGTAGGACTCATTAAAATGCTAACCGCAGTTAAACCAGTGTTTATCCTTTTGAGCCTCATGAACCCCATGTTTTTTTGCTGAGTTCGACATATCATTTTATTTCCCCTCTCCTCAAGAGGAGTTTAGGCTTGTGCTCAACCAATCAGCTGATACCTGTGGATGGGAGACTACATCTGAAGATCGGAGTGTCTTCCCGTTGTTGCTATCTAAGATTATATTCGTTTATATTAAGTACATTATATAAAAAGCATTGTTTATTTGATACTACCCTTAATTGGTAACTATATGTGAGATTTGACTTCCAGGGCTCGCATACGGTGTACATCTGGTTTTGTCCTTAAAACCGGGTGTTACAAAGTGGTATCAGCTCAATGTTGACTATAGGACACTAGCCTAGTTAGAACTAGACGTTTAGCTGCTTTCATCTTTATCTACTTCTTGCTTTCTATCTAAACTTTGTTAACTGCTAAAAGTTATGCTTATTTTTATCTCTATTCTTTTACAAAACTTTGTCTCCATTTTAAATTTTCTTTCTTCAATTGGATAGATGTATCGTGACCGAAAGCCACAAGCATAAAAGGTCTGGAGTACCAAGCTATGTCATCCATGACTGCATCCAACAAAGATCAGGTACACGAAGGAAAAGACAAGAAAAAGTACACCCCCAGAATGGGTGAAGCGTGTGGATACCATTTGTGCATCTACAAAAGTGGTGTTTGGTTGATCCCAGTCAACTCAGTAAATGAAAGGTTCTGTTCGACTTGAGTGCCTCACATTCATTCATCTCTGCCACATATGTGGTGGATCAAAAGATAATGAAGCTACCTAGCAGCAAACCACTGATGGTTAAAACTCCAACAGGAGAAATGAAGGTAGACTATGTATGCCTAAAGGTTAATGATGTCATAAATGGAAAAGAAAACTTCAGTGCAATCCAAGGAACATGAACCTAGCCTACTAGAAGATGATGGCAATAAGATGCATGCAATTCAAGATCAATGTCACTGTTGTAAGCATTATGGATTCCCATGTCTATAAAACAAGTCGAATAAAGAGGATGCCAAGGTGAATCTGAATTATGATATCAATGAATATAAGAAGAGAAAGGCTATTTCACTCGAACCACCATTAAGAAGCAGTAAACAACCGATTTCTACTATGTTGCCCCATCTAACTCTGATTTCTAGTCCGATATAGCCTGATAGCAAGGAGTTAAAAGCTTCCCAAGATGATGTTATGCCAACTGAGGTATGCATAGGTGGATGGACCATCACCTACAAGGATTTTCAACCACGAAAAGCCAAGGGAGCTAAGAAGCAAGCCAACAACACACCAAGCAACAATCCAATGGAGTACGATATCACAAAGGGTCCAAAGTGAAGGGGAAGTGCTTTCGTTGTCAACAGGTAGGGCATTATGCTAACTCGTGTCCATGGAAGAATCAACAACCATATAATTGTTAGGAATAGGAGCTTATGTCCCTTATGTAATATAAAATGTTAGTAGCAAAAAATGAGTGTTTGTGGTTTGTAAACTTTAAGTGTTTAGTTACCTTGTGCTTATGATTAATGTTTGATTTGGATCATTGTAATGAATGTAATTATATTGTGGTGTTTGACCAAAATGTCATTTATTTAGTTTATATGTCTAAGGCATAAGGATTAATGAATGTAATTATATTGTAATGAATGTAATTATATTGTGGTGTTTGGGTTTGGTTATCTTGTTTCTGCCTTGCGCTGTTTTCTAGAGCAGTCAACAATGTTTCTATCATATCTCTAAATTCGTTGATGCAATACTTTTATGGCAACAACTAGACTTCTGTATCTTACCAATGTTGTAAGAATCACCTTTATATCTGTTCTGAGCTGTGATATCTAGTTGTGCACATTTGGAGTTTCTGCGTTGTCTTGAACCTGAAACAATTCCTGTTGTGTGTTGTTTTTGACCAACTTGAATTTAGAATTTGGAAAAGTGTTATATAAGAAAGTTGTAGAGGATTTTATAATATTTCCAACAGTATAAAACAAAACTTTATTGGATTTATAGTACTGGAGTTACGGTTGTGTTACTGTACTGTTGTTTTTCTGCTCGTGAGGAATTTCGGATTACTTGTTCTTGCATATGCATGTGAGTTTCTCTTGGATATCATAAGGCCTTAATGACGGATAACTCACATGGGAAGACATTTAAGCTACCCCTTGCTGTCCCCCTAGACAAATTTTTCTTAAGGGGGTAGCCATGCTAAAGGATTTGCAAGATGAAGATTCTTATTAGCGTTTTGTTTGGAATTATTGGATACACCTTTGGTTGGGTTGCTCTTGTTCCTTTTGCTATTTTAGCATCTCAAGAAGCTACAACTAATAATCCTAGGGACGAATGAAGTCTAACACGTGTGTGTTGAAAATAGATGGTTGGTACTACGAGGAGAGCTTCACGTGGGGCTAGAAAGAATGTTTCCAATTCTAATCCTCCGCTCTCGAAAACCCCAACTATGAAGCAAGCTCTAACAACGCAAACTTAGTTGTTGCAGACTCTTGTTCGACATGTGCTAAACAACCAACATCAAGCACCACCTATTGATAAGTATGGTGAATTTATGAAAGAACACCCACCGACTTTCTCTCATACAAGTAAAACCCATAGATCCTAAATATTGGCTTGGAGCTGTGAAGCGACAACTTGACATAGCTCAATGTGATGAACAAGAGAAGGTGCTTTTTGCTTCCGATCAATTGCAATGAACTGTGTCAGAATGGTGGAAATTATTCCAGGTTATAGAACCAGATGCAGAACATATCAGTTGGGAAGAGTTCAAAACTGCGTTAAGATCTTATCATGTTTTCCGAAGGAGAAGTGGCACTTAAGGTAGATGAGTTCCATAGCCTAGAGCAGGCCATTCCCCAGCTGGGTCCTTTCAAATAGACATATCATGGCTCCTACCTCATTACATATGGGTGGCAGAGCAAAATTCGAGTGAGTAGGCCAAATTCTGACTTTGTCGTCGTCTGTAAGGTTTGTGAATGATCTTGTGAAGCAGCAGAGAGTTCATTAGCACATACATTGCACTACATCACTTGGTATGTTGGATATGAAATCAATGACCTGCACTTTACCGAGTGGGTGGTTGGATGTAATGAACTATATATTGTCCTTCTGAATGGACTTGATTAGTTTAGTTGTAATGGACTTAAATTTGTTAAATTATGGGTTTGTAATGAATTGATATAATGTTCTTCTAAATTATATAATATATTTTTTTCTAGAAAATGTATTGTAGGGGCGGTTCTATATTGAACCACCCCCTACAAACTGTTTTGTAGGGGTGGCCAGGAACCGACCCTGCAAATAGGGCATTTGTAGAAACATGCTGACAGGTACGGTTGGACGCGCTGCCCCTACAAATGCTCATTAGCCGCCCCTACAAAGCCTTCGTGGGGTAGTGATATGTACTATTTATTTTTTTATCCGTGGATTTAAAAACAAAATATGAGAATGATCATCATAAAATACTGAGTGCCAGAGTGCCTAGTGCTACGTTAGAATCCGTGTTGTCCCTCTCGTCAACTCCTAGAAAACATGTGGCATGCTCAAGCAGACACCCACGGCGATCATGACGTCCTAGTTCGCACCCATGAGGTTGGACCAGATGATCTGTCACCAAACCCCTCTAACGTGGTTTATTTCAATCATCCCCGGCCATGAATCTTTACTGATCACAAACTTTAATTTAACACTAGTTCACCAACCCATGCTATCACACGGGTTAGAATCTTTGGAGACACTAACTAATAAATAATACATATCTTAAATATTTTCTCTCTTCACTAATGTTAAAAAGTAATAGCAAGGTACTCTCTATAATAGCTATAATAGGTACTAACTAATAAAAAGTACATATCTTCAATTTTGATAATCTATCAATTATTGTTTTTATGTAGTTTTTAGTCTATATCCATTACTTTTTTTCTTTTTCAAAACACCTCTATTTGTCAATTATATACATTTAGTTGAAATATTTGTTTAAACAATGGTTGCTTTAGCTGTAAAATATATATTAATAACATGGACCTGAATTTTGATTATTTTTCCAAAATTTTAAGCTCATCAATTTCTCATATACTATGACTATTATTTACGATGGTGATTATAGTCGAATCGATTCGAAGGGAAAATATTGTAGGTTTTTAAGAATTTTTCACGATCCACATTTTTATTTCTAGCGGTTTCATTAGTGATAATTTCAAGGATATCTTATTTTCCAAAGATGATATGTGTTTAGTTGAAACATAAACTTAAAGTATATAATTTCTTAACACTTTTTGGGACATCATAAGAAACTATATTTTTAATTTTATCTTTTGATCACGTGTTAATTTGAAATTCCAATGCTTATTGTATCACTTATTCAAAATTTTCATAGTTTGTATTATTAAAATAATATTTTAGGACCTAGGCTACCCACTAATTCTTACAATAGCATAAATAGTTGTTTTAATAAAATTGTTTAATTTTTTCGAGATAATGACTTGCAAATTTTTTTATCATCATGAGTATTAATATAACTTAAAGTGAAGCGTAAGGGTTATTAGTATATCATTTGCTAATGATGTGTGTCCTTAGTCTACTTTACATAGTGGAACAATGCTTTGTGCATAGTTTCAACTTAATATTTGCAAAGTGTGTATTTCAAATAGCATATATTGTACTTATAGATGTTAAATTATTTCATAGTAGGATATATTAGCATTTACATGTAGATTGAGAGGTGTTTGTTATTTTTTTTTTTTAATGGTTGAGATGGATAATTAAGGTGCAAATTATATACGTATATTTAAATTGGTAGCCCGTATGGTTTATTTAAATGCAAACATAAGGGCGAGGATAACTTACCAAAGAAATAAAATGAGATTAGTTATTTATCTTTTATATTGGTGGTCGTTTGAGTTTTTTTCATATAGCCTTTAGCGATAACTCCATGAGTCATGCTGGGCCCCTAACTTTGAAGCATCATTAACATGTAAACTCAAAGTAATCTAATGAATTTATATTAAATTGAATTAAAAATTATGAGTCATGGTCAGTAAGGGTTATTATATCAAGAAGACTTATTTGTTCACATTAATCATTCTTTCTTTAGTCTAATATCACCTCTAGTGTTAGGAAGTATAGGATAAGTACTGGGAGAAGACAAACTAAATAGTAGTAATGGGATGGCCAAATTTTGTACATAACATGAGAGATATTAATTTGTAATTACGGGATCTAGCAAGATGGTCACACCTTTAGTCTGCAGGTCTAGCTGGTGCCAACATTGATGTAGATGTTGTGGATGCCGCACGTGACGCAAAACATGTTTGTTCTGTGCTTATGGCCGCCCGTTTTGCTGGTACGTACTTGCCGATTACAGATGCGTGAAAGACATGCTTGCTTGCTTAGACATAGGCGCATGTCAGGTAGATGCATGCGTCAGACATGGATGATGCATACACCTACGGTACATGTCCATCCAGTGCTCAGTTGGCTTTGGGTGCTCAAGTGTGCTCAGATGACCAGACCAACGTCCTCCTATATATCTTCACGTTGGCAAGCCAGAGTCTACCCGCGATGCGTGACTTATTAATATCGCAACGCCTCTTACGGTCCGGCACCATCATATCTCAATCATCTGGCTGTTGTGCCCAACACTTCTTGGACAAAACAGTGACACCAGCCAACATACATGCTAACATGCAAGTCTAGATCGGAGAAGATAAAATAATCAAATAGTTTTACTTCTCACCCATTGTATGGAGAATGATCTGAAGCCATCGCCGTTTTTGTTGATCCCCTCCCACTGGTCCCAATCGTTCTTCTTGGTCCTCGGTCCTAGCCCGATGCGGCAGATTTGAGCTGCGAGGCCACCGCTCCTCTCCATGGAGCAAAGCCCATGGCTGCCTTCCTCCTCAGTAGTGAAAATCCAATCAAGATTAGAGGAGGTGCAGCCGGTGCCACATAGCCTAGGCCCCGTAGCCATATATAGGAAGATGGTACGATCTTTCTTGGTACGTGCGTTGATTTGTTTGTTATTTCCTTCTTATATCAAGATGATTACGTGACTTCTTTAGATAATAATTTATTAACCAACCTTATGTGTTGTCTGCCGTATCTATTGTTTTATATATTACTAGAAACAATGAATATTTTAGATATATTTTTTACCACGTAATGAAAGAGTTTTCCTCCCCAACAATAATATTTTATGCTATTTTTTATTTATAGTGGCAAAGGCGGGTAATTTTGTAGAGAAATAATAGATTCAATGGTTGTGGATGGTTGAGTCTTTTGATTTAATGGTTGAATGTTTCTAATTAATGTGAAATTTCGAGCATTTTATCTTTTTTTTTTTTTCTGGCACATCCGGTGATGATTAACGTGGAGCTTCCCTGGAGCCTCTAATTAGTAATAGTGAGCCTCCAATTAGTAATAGTAAGATAGGCCTGAAGCCACAAAAATCGAACACGCGTCCATAGCAAGACACGATTTTTGTTACACAAAATGATACTTATTCGAGCAACTGGGCATTTAGTACGCCAAGGGAATAAAGCTACAAATTTCATGTTCGATTTCACAGCGTACAATTTAGGCATTTCATTGACCAAGCCGCCGTTGCCTACTCTGGAATGAGCTCAGAGCCTGCACGTACTCGCTCTCCCCAAAAGCTGGCCACATTATGTCGGTGAAGTAGAGCTCAGAGTAGGCGGACTGCCACAACAAGAAGTTGCTCGTCCTCACCTCGCCGCTCGTTCTGATGACAAGGTCAGGGCACGAAAAATTCTCCGGGGACGACGTTTGTCGCGAGCTTGCTAGCAAGCAGCGCCTCGTCGATGTCCTCCAGCCTGAGTGTCTTGCCCTGCACTTCCCCGGCGAGCGCTCTGCACGCCTGCACGATGTCCCATTTCCCGCTGTAGCAGGTCGCCAGCACTAGTTGGAACTGCGTGTTGTTCTTAGTCATCTCCTCCGCTTCCGCAACAGCGTTCTGCAGAGAAACAGGACCTCTTGAGAGGTCTCCGATGACATACAGCCGAATCCCGTTCCTGTCCAGATCAAAATCACCGACTCATTTGATGATGTGCATGTTGCATGGCGTACTGAACTTCGTATGTCATTATCATATGTGTGATCTGCTGTGCAAATGCACCCTCACCTCGCGTACTCGTCGATGTTATCGCGGATCATCCGCTCCATCATTCCCAAGTAGTAATCGACCTCCGTCTTCGGAGTCAAAGAAATGCAAGATCAGTGTATAAACACAACATCTGCTCGTATCAGAGGCAGAAGAAAGTAAAGAAAATATTTAATAAGGGGGAGTGGTGAGATTCATGCCTTGGACCGCCCGAAGTTCTCCAGGGAGAAATTGAACACGGTGAGAGCGCCGATGCCCCAGGCGTGGGAGAGCCATATCGTATGCTCCAGTGCACGACGCCCAGCCTCATGTCCTTCCGACGTCAGCATCCCCCGCTCCTTCGCCCACCGCTGGTTCCCGTCCATCACCACCGCGACGTGCCGCGGCAGTGACTCTGGCCAGATACCACTCTGGACCAGTGCCTGAGGCAGAGGAGCGATAACGGGGCCCCTGGCAGCCTGCAGTTTGCAAGCCGGGTGGCGCATGGGGAGAGCCGGCTGGCGCATGGGGAGAGCGGTGACAGACGGAAAGAACGACAACATAGTGGGAGCTTTTGTTTTACCTTTCCTGGATTGGCTCTTGGTCTCAGCCTCCGAGCCTCTCAGTAGACCAGTAGTAATTTATACTACTCAGTAGGGTGATATGCCTCTCTTCTGGAGAGAATATAATATTGTTGGCATGTTGTACGTTGCCTTTCTCTTTCATTTTCAGAATGTTAAATAGATTTGACTCGATACCTACGAATATTTCAGTCAAATTTGAAAGATGGAATTTCTAGAGGTCAGGCTCGCTAAATACGATCATCCATATGATACGGTGTTTTTCTCTCCCGAGGACTCCCTGAATTGATTTATTCAGGGTTGGATGGAGTAATATTTTTAATACTAAAACATATAGGTGGAGCTCCGTAAGTAGCTCTACTGGTGGACATAAATCTATATTGATAAAGCATTTGATAGAACATTTTCTCACAGTAAAGCATTCGATAGACTTTTTTTCATAGTCTACTAGGTGAATATCCCGCGCATTGCTGCGGTGATTCTCGATAATTTGAAAGAAATTAGACTATTTATAGTTATATTTATATGAATGTAACTATCTTAAATTAATTTTGGTGAATGGTTTGACATATCATTGTAGACAACTAAATGTTTGTTAGTGTATAAATAGAAACTATAATAATTACATGTGCTAGTTGTCTATAATTTTTGTCGTGGCCAGACACATTTTTGTCCTGGCATCTGTAGGTGCCGGGATGGATATGCTGCTTTTTACAAAGTGGCATGCAGGTCGTTTTTGCCCACCACCGTAGGTTTTTTTTTTTTAGTAGTGCTAGATGTAAATTTGCAAATTCTGAATTGAGCTCTGTTGCTAACTTGAAATTTCAGATTTGGATTACCAGTGTTTAGGGCCTTGTAAAGTTAAATTTGGACTTGATATATGTTAAAATGTAGCCATCTATTGCTTGTGTGTTGTCATGTGCAATTGTAATGGTATGTTTTCGTGATCTTGGGCATGTTGAAACACATACCAGGACTACCATCACTAGTAACGAAATGATTTTGCGTGATACCTAAAAATATTTTCCGTGGCGGGCACAAAATTTGCCCGTCACGGTTAATACACCGCCACGCCCAGTTTTATTTTCCGTGGCGGGCAACTTAGCGAGCCCGCCACGGAAAATACCCCTATTTTCCGTGGCGGGCGCGTTAAGGTGCCCGCCACGCAAAATAAATTTTACGTGGCGGGCAGCCTTAAAGGCCCGCCACCTAAAATGCAAAGGCCCAATTTAAAGTCCAGCCAGCCCACTACCACACAACTAGTATAAAAGGAAGATTGAAACCCTAAGAACACTAGCAGCAGCCATAGTTTTTCACTCCACGGTCAAAGAAAAAAACAAAACAAAACCAGCCGTAGTTTTTCTTCTCTGTCGCTACGCGGCACCCTCCTCCTCCGTCTCTCCCTCCCCGGCTCCCATTCCTCTTCCACGCGGCGGCAGCATGGTGGATCTCGAAGGCGGTGGCGGCTGACCATGGTGGCCTTGCGCCGATGGATCTCGAAGGCAGCCATGGCGGCTGGCCATCACCAACGCCGGCCGGTGCTCTCGGGTGGCAGCGGTGCAGATCCCAGCGGGGTGGTTCGAGGCTCTTCCTCCTCCCGGCGGCGTAAGAAGGCGGCGGCGCGATCCGGATCGAGGACGACGGCGGCGGATCGGGAGGACGAGGAGGGCGGATCGAGGCGGCGGGCGGATCCGGATCGAGGGCGGCGGCGGCGGGATCCAGCCTCGGCGGATCCATCACCGGCCGGCGGGATCTAAGCGAGGGAGCACCGGCGGCGGCGGATCCAGGCGTTCCCGACGGCCCGGCGGCGGATCCATGCGGCGTCGGCGGGGCGAAGCTCCATCCAGCGGCGGCGGCGTCGGTGCTGCCCTAGATGGGCTCGGCGGGGGGCCATGGATGGGCTCGGCGGGCCCATGGATGGGCTCGGCGGGCCTGTCTAGGGTTTTTTTGGCCGTGGCGGGCATCATAATCTGCCCGCCACGCAAAATCACGCGATTAACCGTGACCTTTGGTTGGTGACGGACTGCTGTGCCGCCACGCAAAACAAAAAACGACCGCCAAAGAAAACGTTTTTAGGTACTAGTGCATCATGCGTCATAACTCATAAAGATGTGACGTGATGCGTCCTGTGCTACCTACCACACACACACACACGTACAGTCAATATTTTGCCGCAACTTATTCTTCCAGCAACTCTGGATTGTCGCAAGCACAAGCTCTACAAGGCCTTCAAAAATTTCCACACATGCGCGGGTAATCGTCAATAACGGAACACGTGTACTAGGGCCGCATGCATCTAGATCGACTCTGGAGGAGAGACCAGCCAAACTCTGCAGCCGAAGTCTGCCAGGCGGCCATTAAAGTCAGAAGAAGATAGTTCTCCTCACTAGATACTACACATTGAACAAGGGGTGAGAGATTCTTTTGACAGATTAAAAGAAAGGGACATACACAAAATATCTTTCTCAAATCTTTGCTTAATTTCAAAGATACCCGACAATGAGAATGGGCAATTTCCATATCAAACCATTATAAATAGGTAATATAGAAAATTAGCATGTAATTGTTTTTGTACGAAATACATATCTTACTATTACTAATTGGAGGCTCCAACGGAGGCTCGACGTTAATTCTCACTAGGCGTGCTAGAAAAAAAAAAAAATCAAAGAAATTCTCACAATAATTAGAAAGATCTAGCCATCAATTTAATGGTTGTTATTTTAATAGCCATTTGATCTCCATTCATTTTTTCTACAAAATTACCCACCTGCCATAATGAAAAACATGCACGGTAAATTTAGTAGCCTTTAGATCTATTAATTTTTTTCTAAAAATTACGCATGGGCACCCTCGTCCAATGGCGGAGTTTCCTTCTCCGTCCCCACATGCAGCGCGACGACGGTGAATCACGGCATCGAGCGACAGCTGCGCGTTGTGCTCCCTTCTGGCGACGCATGGGACATCTCCCACTTCGCCATGGCAATCCATGGGGGCTGAGCATGCTGGCCCGTGCGGACGAGGCTCTACTCCGACTCCTACGACGGCTCCGTCGGCCTGGCAGTCTACATTAGCCAGATTCCCTAGAGGTTCACGTAAGATAGTGCAGCAGAAATTCCACATCTCAATTACTGCAATCAATATTTGATACGGTGTACAAAACGGGATGAATTTCTACATACAGGCAGAAGGAAAACATAAATTATATGTTGCCAATTGCCATCCGGCCGGTAGCCAAGCCCTTCCGTCACAGCCGCCGGCAATATTTAATCATCTAGATTCAGTCAATCTCGGTCAGGACACTACTACAGAATTGTCCATCACTGTCGGGCTCCAACCCCCTTCACCGTCGAAAAACTGAACCGCGAGAACCATAGCGGTAGTGATGTGGGGTTTGAAACACTACGGGTCAAAACACCGGCGGTGATGCGAGGAGAGACTGCGGTTTGATATCGAACCGGCAGCGCACGTCACCGAACACCGCCGGGTGTTCCACGACCGGCGGCATTTTTGATCCAAGCAATGCAGGTTCGGAAGTTAGCCGGCAGAGTTGATATTGGGGAGCACCGCCGGGCTTTAACGAACCGACAGAACGTGGGGATAACACTATTGGGTTAGACGAGCGGCGGTAAAGATATCGAAGAGCTAACAATGGCGGCTTACTTTGAACCCGTCGCTGAACTTACGTGAACACCGTCCGGGCTGATTTCAACCCGACGGCGTTATTAGATACATTACATGGTTCAAAGGTTACATACAACTAACTCCACCTAATGTTCTACGAAATTGAGCCTAGGACATCAACTTCCAAATAAGGAAAACAATGACAATAGCCATGACGTAAATCAAAACATCTTTCATAGGCCAAGTCACAATTCTCCTAATCTTCATATCTATGGAGAGAGGCTTCTCATCGATCTCCGGGGCTGGTTGATAGTGAAAGTTTTCACGATAGTAGGCCCCCGAAAGCTTCAGCTTCAGTCTTGTATTTTTGTAACAATTACCGGGATAGCGAGACTTGAGCGAGCAATCTTCCCAAAGTTCGATAGATCCACGGCACTTGACCAACATGCACTACATACCACGCCATGGTTTGCCTATACATGCAGCCAAAATAGGATGTTAATGCTATGTCATTCAGAAATGTTGTACAGCAAGATTTTGAACACCACGGAACTCATGAATTTCAACATCTATCTCATTTCAATCACAATTCGAGCATTAGAATGTCTTCAATCATTGCTTGTAAATGACCACAATGTTTAAATCTAATTTGTTCACCATAGACCAATTAAAATACTTTTTTGGCACTATATTAGGATCCCGAACTGTTTGAAAGCAAAATCTAAATAGAAAAAGGAAATAGCGGGTTGGATTTATCAACACGAGCATTTCAACGAACAACTCAAAGGCGGTGACCGACGCACTCACCGAGCTTCCATGCGGTCCTCGGCGCTCTGTCTTGTCTCGGCGGTGCGAGGCGTGGGCGTCCTAGAAGGAAGCGAGAGGGCGCGGGCGGGGCGTTCTTCCGGCGGAATCGAGCTCGAGGTCGCGCGCGTGCGGTGTCGGGGGCGTGAAGCGGGGGGCGGCGGGAGGCTGCGAGACGGCGGTGCGGTGTAGCGGCGGTTCCCCGTCGATGTGGACGGGAAGAACAAGCGGGCGAGGCAGGCGAGAACAACGGCGAATTAGATCTCATTCTCATAGGCAAAATCTCGAGGAACTAAATGGCTAATTAGTTCTCACCGTGGAAGGGCGCGCGCGGGGCGGGGGCGGTTGTTAAGGGGGCGTCGGAGAAGAAGAGAATGGAGGGGGCGCCGTAGGGGGGCGACGGACGGCTGCGGCGTGTGTGGTGGTGGTGCTCCGTCGGGCGACTGGTGGGGAACGATTGGGGCGCGGGGTTGAAATGACCGGGGAAAAATTTCAGCACGCCCGCGCCCGGCTATTATATATCGTCGAGGCCGGAACGAATGGCGCGGGGTTTAAATGACTCGTGAAATTTTCACCTCGCGCGCCCATTTCTATAGTTAATCACTGCCGGTTTTAACAAAGAGTCCGGGCAGTGTTAAATTATAGGTTCACTATTAGGGTATAAACGTCGGCTGACCCGACGGTGATCGATTTCTTGTTGCCACCTACCACCGCTCATTCCCACCTACCACCGCCTATAAAAACAGCCCTCACAAGCAGAGAGAGCCATGTATGGCCCGGGCGCGGCGCCGGCGACCTCTTCTATTATTTGCCAATTCTCCTATCCACATATATGGCCTCTATTTGGGAGAAAGCCCTCCACATAAATATTTTATCATGGGTAGGCGGTGTATACAAAAGGTACTAGAAGGGTGTTTTTGAAGAATAAGCTACAACGTTGCTTACGTAAGGCGGGTGTGATGCTCGTGCAACGCCATTGTTGCATGGACTGCCGGGAAGGCAGCGTGAGCCAAGTAGTGTGCATTCTTGTGCTTCATCGCCGGGAGATGAGAGCCCCGCCTCTGTCGGGCCTTTGCGGCACGGAGAGACATTGGTTCTTCACAGAGGTCCCATCCGCCTTTACTTAGATCGATAAAGCATAACGTGTAGCATTGTAACCACCTCGGGCATAGGTGCTAGAAGGGTGTTTTTGAGGTGATTATTTCTTAATGTGTTTGTACACTTTGATTATTGTACCGTGTCAATTGTAATCAATTAATTGTAATGCTTTTGTGAAGTATGTATAATCCCGATTCAACCTGTAATTACTTTCCTGGGTCGTCGGCGTAGAAATTCAATTTAATTAAAAAAAATACCAAACCTTGTCCGAAAAAATCTCAAACATCGTGCTTCCTTCACACGTGGCATGTGCACGTCTAAGAAAAAGTTTGAGGCCGAGACCACACCGTAACGAAGATGACTTCGGCATAGCTTATGGATGTAATTGTCGGTCATGCTTCCGATGAAAGGGGTCATGTAACTTTGTGAAGCATGTCTACTCCCACAATGTAGAAATGTCTTGAATTTTTTTACAACCTTGTACACCCAAATTATGCCCCCACACAAGATCTTAGGTCTTTCCGATCCATATTTTTATTATTAGATTTTCCTACGTGATAAACGCGATAGAAGGAGGTTAATTAAAGCTTGAAAACTTATGAATTTTGCACCAACCTACACACTTTGAATTACCTCCTAGGACACATGAGACCATGTGGGAAATTTTGGCACCACCACTGCTCTGTTGGTGGGTAACCCCAGTTCAACCTGTAATTACTCGGGTCGCCGCTAGAAATTCAATTTAATTGAAAAAATACCAAACCTTGTCCTAAAAAATCTCAAACATCGTGCTTCCTTCACACGTGGCATGTGCACGTCTAAGAAAAAGTTTGAGGCCGAGACCACACCGAATCGAAGATGACCCAAAGATAGCTTATGGATGTAATTGTCAGTCATGCTTCCGATGAAAGGGGTCATGTACCTTTGTGAAGCATGTCTACTCCCACAATGTAGAAATGTCTTGAATTTTTTTTACAACCTTGTACACTCAAATTATGCCCCCACACAAGATCTTAGGTCTTTTCTCGATCCATATTTTTATTATTAGATTTTCCTACGTGATAAACGCGATAGAAGGCTGATCACTATCGGTTTTAGTATTTGCAAACCCGTAGTGTTGTCTCTTTTTTGCCGGGGCTCTTTAAAACCCGGCGGTGATATATTTTAAACCGACAGGTTATCTTTCACCGCCGTGAGATTACTTGGACCTTTCTTTTTTTTCACTGAAGTTGTGCATTTCAATAATGTTTACCAACTTTTCGGTTAGTACATAGAGCATTTATATATTTATGTCCGTCCCATGAAAGATAAGAAGGGCGTCGAAAAAATAAGAACTTTAGCCCGTATTATGATATATAAATGCAAACATCCATTGGAAAGTAACACACGCGATTATATATATATATATAGAGGTATGATATATATTCCCATAGGGACTGATTAATAATCCGTCACCGAGCCCAAAAATCACCGATCCGGTCGGACCGGCGCTCGACCCAACAGCGTCGCGTCCCCACCTCGGACCGAGTCAACGACGCCTCGTTCGGCTCCCTCGCTCCCACCTTCTCTTTTTATCGGGGATCGTGGGGAGAGAGCGCCGTTTTCACCCATCTTGCGCTTCGCCGGTTTCACCCGGCTCTCCCTCCGCGCCGACGAGCCCGGCTCGCCACCATATCCGCCGCCTGACGCCAGCCCGCCCCCCCCGCCTCTGCTCCTCCGGGCGGGGTTCCGCCGGGCCTTGCGCCCTCCTCCCCCAACGGCGTCCTGCGTCGGTGGCGCTGCAGGTCGTTGTCCTCGGCGGTTGTTTTTAGGAGTCGGGCGGCACCTCGTGTCTCTCGCAGCGGGCGGCGTCGGTGCTGCTACTCAACGCCCCTATGCTCTCCCTCACGCCGGATCTGGAGGCCGTGCTCCGTGGCTTGCCCTCTTCCTCACCGGCCGCAACAATCTGCTCGCGACGGCCGGCGAAGTACGAACCACTCGACATCGGGCGGAGTCACCAACTGACGAGTTCGCGATGGCCCATTGATCCCCGCCAGGTACGAACGGAAAGTGAACTTCTTTAGCTCGACTGTCTTCCTGTAGATTTATTTATTGTAGGTCCTATCGATCCACATATTGCACCTCCTTCCGATCTACACACACATATTCAGTTTCTTTCCATCCCCTCTGAATCCCCTTCCCGATTTTTCCTTTCACTCCTTGTTTGATTTGATTTTCCTGTGCCGTGAGTTGATGTAGCATCCAGCAGTGCTAGTTCGTCCTTCCCTCCCTTTACGTGCCCTATATCAAGTGCGAGCTAGTTAGGGTCTCTTGTAATTTTCTCCAAATTTGATGTGCAGCTATGTCACTTAGAGCATGATTTTATATTTCTAGATAAATTGTCTAACATAATCGTTGTTGGTATATCTTTTCTCTGTGTGATTGTTTCATTTAGGCTACACATATTGCAATGATTATTTATTAAGCATATATGTCCTTACTGATAATCTATCCAGCATATATCATATGTGTAGCCTGTATGACACAAATCAGATTTCAGTCTCGAATTATCCAAATTAGATTATATGGTAGTAAATAGCAAGTCTCTTGGATGCTCTGTGTTTGTGTGAATGTTACTATATTGAGTTATCTCACATAGCTGGTTCAAGAATGAGTTTTTAACAGTACCAGATTGGTTCTAGTATTATAGTGCCTGATTAGAAAATCAGTCCTCAAGTTAATAGCATATCTGCTTTCAGCACGCCATTCCATCTTGTATGGCCAACTGTTAGTTGGTATCTCTCCCATTATTCTAAATTTTAATATTACATGCCATGGCCTGAAAGTGGGGACAAATACCTTTGTAACAATGTAGCACAATTATCTCTGTTCTGCTAGTTTGTGAAGCTTGAACTGCAATGTTGTGCCATTGTGTTTCTAAGCTGTCATCCCCAGCACAACGTTTAAACTCACATTTTCTTTCAAATGAAATAGTTCCTGAATTGATCATTCATGTCTATCGAGCTTTCTCCATGCTCCGTAAATGGAACGTCCTGAACTGATCTTTCAAATGAAGTATTACAACGTTCTGCTAAAGAGATACTCACCTAAGAAACTATCGTGCATTAGATTCCCAGTTATTATTTTTAATAGAGCAGATATTTTCACATTTGAAAAATTACTAATCGGTGTTGTGTGTCATTATGCGCAATAGTCGATATGCATTGCCTCTTGTGCTAGTTAGATCAAGTTTCTAGTGAACAAGCATAAATTATTTTTCTTAACCACAGGCAGTTGATTCCTGGTGCATGTCTCTGTGGTGTGGTGAGGAATACCGACATGAATTTTAATATGCTAGAAATCTGTTTTTAGTTCTTACCTCAGCAACGACTACAAGCAAGCCAGCACTTCAAGTTGTGTTGTCGGTTTAAGCTTCAAATTCTGTATATTTTTTATTTAGTAATCAGCCTAGTTATACCTTTTTTTAATGATGCTTTAGTTTTTACCTAGTCATCAGCGTACTGTTTTAGTGTAACTTTTGTGGTTCTATTTGATCGCGTGACATTCAAGAATGACTTTTTTTTTGTAATTGGGGGCTAGGTAACTTAAAAGTCTATTCTTGCAATAGAGTTCACTATCATTTACTTGAACAATGTAGAAAAGGTGGTCGCTGCTGTTGATGCAGAAAAGGTGCATGTCTAGATTTTTTTTGCTAATTAATCTAGCCAGCTTACTTGAAATAGTACTCGCTTGGGTAGCCAATGAAATCAGAATAATAGTTGGTGTGAGTTTTTTATTGAGGCAACAATGTGACAAATATTATAGAAAACAGAGTAAGAACCAAGACGATCAGATTCGAGAGTCCACCTAAGACAACATGATATCAACCATGCCATTTTCCACATCATGTATTACATATAGCATGGATGCCTCCCAAGTTTATTGCCACTTAATCAGTACTTGTTAGATTTCATGAGCTTTGTTTCCCCTGTTCTGGTAGAGGTGCAGTGTAACGCTAAGGCTGGTGTCGTACTCTCATATGCCTTGTTTTAGATATAGTTCTGGGAAGCAAAATTGTTTGATCGTTATTGAAAACGATTGAAGTTTTTTATGGATCATTCACTTCGTTATGTAAGATAGAGACCTTTTGCCATGTACATATGCATTATTTATTCAATAGAAGAGTGAATAGCGCACTATTTGTTCATATTTTGAAGAATTATGCTCCATGGCATTAAATTTTAGAAAAAGAACCCTTTGTACTTTCCACTCAAAGTGCTATCCATTTGTGGCTGATTTTGGCTGATTCAATAGCCTTTTCATCCAGATTTGATGATACACATCACATGTGATCTTAGCCTATTTTTCAGTAGCCTGTATTTTGTTTCTGTTTAGACTTATTGACACATGATATAATATTTGCCCTATCAGCAAAGGTTTGAGCTGCACTTTTTAGAAACTAACCACAGGAATCCTGGAAAGTAATTGTGGTTGAAATGTGCATCTGAAAAAGGAACTTGAATCAAACAAACACGTGTTTTTCGACTGGCTCAATATTTTTCCAGCCCTAAATAGAAGTGCTCATACCCCCATGACATATGTTTTAGACTAAATTCATATTTGTCAAATTGAGATTTGCTTGGTGGCTCCATGTTTTTATCATTTGCACCAGATACCATGGTAATCATGATGAAGCAAACTTGTACTGCATCGTTGAACATATCCGCCTTACTCAAAGTGATTGCCCTGTTGGCAACTGTTGCAGTTCGTGAATCAACTATTGATATTTTGGGGCTGGTCAAAGACTATACCATAAATGAATTCATTTGGGTTCTTGTTCTACATCGAGTGGACCTGGGACTGGGCTGTGCTGATTTTATTGACAAGTTTTGAGAAAATCTTTCACAAGTGATAAAAGTGTGATAACTTTTCTGCTCCTCAGTTTTCAGCTAATGTTCGCGAAGATAAAATTATTTTCAGCAGCCTGAATAGACCTGTCTAAAACCATGGATCATCGATCCATCATCCGTGAAGTACATATAAGTATTTTTGCAATCCAAATTTAGTATTTTACAATTTTGTAGCATACATGGACTAAGTTGTTTGTGTTTCTGAACTTGCAATTTGCCAGGCATACAACAGTTTTTGCTTGGGCACAAGTACCATATGGAATTTTTTATTTCTTTTCCAGTTGTTCAAATAGTCGTTTCTTCATTAAAAACATGTCAACATGAACATTCACTACTGCTGTTCATCGGGCAAGCTGCTGGTGCACTTGGAAAGCAATCCTAAGCTCTATGTCATCTGAATGTCACCTACATCAAATAGGCTCAGGGACTTCAGAGAGCCCTATGGGTAGTTCTTCAAATGAAGGTATATTCAACATTTGTTCTTCATGTTCATGCTTTCCTAGTCCTATACATTATGATCCTGCTAATATAACAATAATAGCTCAGGTATATCCATGCCCTACAAAGACTCACCAGTTATATATTTTTTCTAATTTTATTAGTTACCCTTCTTCCACCGTTAGGTGATGTTGGCCTCATCAGCACTTTCGATGATATGTACTACCATTTATTTAATGCCAGTCCAAACGTGATAATTTGTCATGGCTTATGTTTGAGATAAAATATATACTATGCTTTCCCCGGCTTTCTGATCATTTTTTGCTACAGCTAATCTGGGGCAAATTCGCCATTCAGAGTTGACACTATTCCAAAATCGTTGCTATCTATCGCATTGTTGCTTTGCACTAATTAGTCATCACTTGATTTCTGTCTTCTCAGTGTATCTTCATAAACTGTCCATAGTGCCATAGTCTAAAGACACAAGGAGCTGGTCAGCTGGCCAATATAAGCAATGGCTTAGCCAATATAAAGTGATTTATTCATACTCATGTTTGTTAAATTTATCATCTAGAATTCTTATTCATCATTTCTTCAAATAGTAGAAGCTGAAATCAAGAAGAGAGAGACAAGCTCCCTAGAAGGCTATTTTTATCAGCACCTTTATACAGAAAAGTCACAATTGCATGTTGTAGCATGCAAATCATTAAGACATTAACACTGGTTATGTCTGTTTTTAGTCATTTTAGTTAGCCTTTCACTGGTGGGAGATGTCGACTTCATATGCACTCCATCAGCAACACTGCTCATTTGCTCGCACCTTGGACCGGTAGGCGTGGCTTCGCGCATAGCTGCTTACGGTTGCACAATGCGCCTTGGTACATCTTGTCTTTCATGCAAATTAAGCTATTATGTGGTGATTTTCACATTAAACCACAAACCACTCACATTTTCCTTGTGGCTTAAACAGGACGAAGGTCTCTCACAGACAGATGTGGAGCTGGCTCTCTTACAGATAGATGTGTCCCCTCTGGACCACAAATGCTTATGCTTCGATTAGTGTTGTACCGTGAAGTAGCCGTGCCCTCACAACTTGTTTCTAGTAAATAGTAATGTACATGTAAACAGGTTTGGGCACATGTTTATAGACCAGGCGTGATTTTTTACATACCACTTAGTGGGTATGTGTCCTAGTAATGAAAAAATGAAATACGGTCTGTCCGTGGAGGAAGATAATTGTGCTCAATATATTTGATTTGAAACTGCAGATTACGACAAACTTGTGTCAACCAAGTGGCCACCGAAAGTCGATTTCCATGCCAAGAAAACCTAAGACGTATAGATATATAAATTACTTTGGACAATAATAAAACCGGCCAGTCAATAATGTTGTCACTTTACAGAAAAAGGCGGCTTGAGAAACCTGCCATGCGAGTGTTACGGGCGGAAAAAAAATCAGTCAACAAAAAGTCTTGGATAACCAAGCGGGAAAAATATAAAAACGAAAAATCGGTTGAAAGTTGAAAAAAAAAACGGCTTCGAAACCAGCCTGGCGTACGGGGTTTATTTGAATCGTGCTGGCAGACGTGGCCTCGTGCGGATGGGCGGGTGGTGGAGTGACGCTCGGACTGCTGCGGGGCTCGGCCTGGCGAGGGGGCTCGGGGACTGATTATTGACTGATTAATAATCAGTCCCCAGTGGGCTAATTAGTGCAGCCCCTATATATATATATATATATAGGGAGAGTATAGTGTGTAGCTAGCTACAGAACACCATATTCTGTAGCCAGGCCATTCAACCGCACCGGGTCGCACCATGACGCAGCGCTCCAACGCTGGTGGCCGGTTCCCGTAATCACGTGCGCGGCAATAATGAAGCCAGGTAGCCGGAGGTAATTGCATTGTTTATTAATGGTAATTGAAAAAATAATCCGTTCTTTTTGCTGGGCCACCATGTGGATCTCGTAACTCTATTTTCCGCTATGGTAAAATAGATGAGTTACGACATTTTTAACAAATATAATTACGATAGTTTGAGTGTGACGATAAATGAATTACTAGAATCGATATGTCTATAGCA
Source organism: Hyparrhenia diplandra (assembly GCA_015847255.1). Classification (NCBI taxonomy): domain Eukaryota; kingdom Viridiplantae; phylum Streptophyta; class Magnoliopsida; order Poales; family Poaceae; genus Hyparrhenia; species Hyparrhenia diplandra. The sequence goes on along the minus strand of JADLZK010011968.1, from coordinate 291,738 downwards.
TGTGATTTACGATACATTTTTAAATAAATTACTGTATTCCATGCTGATTAAACAAGATAGGGAACAAAGTGCCACCAGGGACACCATGACCTTCGCGTCCATGTAGTTGTCACCGGGGTCTGCCATGCATGTGTGTTGCATGCAAGATAGGGAACAAAGTGGTTACGAGAATACATGAATTAGCGTAGACATACATACGCGTGAATTACTATAATACTCAGCGAGTTACTATAATATGCCGGCCTGCTACAGAAAGCACAATAGACGGCGTAGATCTCCATCGACTGCAGCTCCGGCTGGCTGCGCTTGGCGACGACGGAGGCCTGCAGCGCGGCCGCGACGGCGGCCAGCAGCACGTACGCTAGCACCTGGTCACACGTGAAGACGCACCAGGCCTGGGCCAGCAGGGGACGCCGCCGCCCCGGCACCATGCAGCCTGTCCCTCTCCGCCGGGCATGGCCAAGGGCGATGCAGGACCGCGCCGCCTGTACCTGGCGGCCACGGTGGTGGCGGCCACTAGGAACAGCATGGGCGTCATGTCCGTGTAGCTGGACTTCTTCACCGGCCGGTTGGCGACAACCAGGGATCCGCCGCGCAAGCCCTGTGGATGGCCTCCCGGGCGTAGTGCGGCGCACGGAGAGATTTGGTGACCGGCGACCATTTCGCGGCAGCGGACACCAGGCGGCCATGTACCACCACACACAGGCTACACAGCCTGGTCGTTGGTGACGGCGTGGTGCACGGAGAGCCCGAGCACGAGGCTGCTGCCGGAGATCCGCGTGGCCTGCATGAACGGGCGCCGGGGAACACCTTGGTGGCGAGGTCCGGCACCAGCCACACGAGCGCCGAGATCTGGTGCGCCTCGTCGCCCGCGAGCCGGCAGACGTCCATGGTGCAGGTACTGGTGCCGTCGCCCTCCATGAAGGCCGTGCCGGAGTCATCGGTGCAATCCACGACCACGTCCAATGCTTGACGACGACGGCGGCGACTACGCACTCAAATGGCTCGTGTCCCGAGCCGTCCCGAGCCGCGAGAACCATGGGCATCGGAAAAGCTGCCTGGCACGCAGCGGTAGCGTGGTGCTTGTGTAGAGAGAGAAAGAAATAGGAAATGAGAGATGAGAGAGATGTCGTCACGCAACAAGGCAAATATGGAGGAGCAATAAACCACGAGCATTGATTCAGTGCATGTGCATGCTTGCATCATCATGGTGGGTGAATTAATGGAATCCGTGAATTAATGGTTGACCCTCGTTGTGTGGAACGGTGTAGGCACTAGCTGGAGCGGAGAATTTGGTCAGACCGGACTAGCCCGGCGCGACAAGCGACCCGGCTACAGAATCAAATATTCTGTAGCTGGCTATGGACTAATAGTTCTCTCTCTCTATATATATATATATATAGAGGAGCAAACCGATTACAATATCCGATTACATATATGATAACAAAGACCTTTCCACGAATAGATCAATGTTCTCGTCAAAGTGTACAAACACATTTAAAATAAAAAACGCCGAAGGTAATGTGATTCTTGCCGATGAAATTCGATGGGATTTTGAAAGCCCATCGGTGCCCGCTGAGGTCCCCTCGGTGCTCTGTGAGGTTTCTTGTGCTCGATCTTACAAGGAGGGCATAACTCGATTTACATTGAATCCACAAAGAAGGATGCCTTACGTATAATAATCTTTGCAATGGCCAAGCTGTGGTTTAAGGCCAATGACAAGCATGCATAGGCATTCGCAAAGAGAAGATCATGTTAATTTATGAAAATCTGCTTTGATCACCGAAGGAGATTTTCATTGAAGCAAAATTTTCATAGATTAACATGATCTTATCCGGAGAATGCCATGTCTCTCATATGGACATGTAAATCCAGCTCCCAAAACCTCTCAAGCACACGTAATCGGATGGCTCCGTGAATCTCACAAATGTTCTAACCCGGTTGCTCAATCTTGAAGACTCTTGTAGCACCTCTTGTGTGTGAACCATTTTGGTGGCCTAAGATGCATAAGAACGATATCAGTATGCGTGGAGGGCTTTCTCCCATAGAGAGGCCATAGATATGTATGTGGAGAGTAGCAAAGAAGATCGAGGAAGAAGAAACGTGGCAACTAAATCCAGAGTATCAAGAAAGAGGACGAAGAGAACTAAATTGCAAACCTAAGGGCCGCACTAGCCGTTTTTATAGGCCGATGCCGTGGTAATGACCGATCACCGCCGGTTTCAATTGGCACCCCGGTAGTGATATGGAAGTTCACCGCCGGATAATTGGCACCGCATAAACCAAGCACCGCGGGCCGTGGTACGGAGAACGAGGCAACAAGGTTCTTCCCCGCATTGGTGCGGTCGCCGCCGTATGCATCGCTTCGCCCGCTGACAATGCAAAATACTTGCGGTTCTTAGTTTTAACCCGGCGGTGATACTCCATAACACCGCCAAGTAGTGGTACAATCGGTAGTGATATATGTGATCATTGCCGGTCTTTGAAAGTGCACCCGGCGGTGTTATTATCGACATTGATATAACCCGTCGGACGCTAAAGCAGCGGGGTGCTCGGCCTTTTTCTCATGGGAAGCGCGAGACACCGCCGGTTTAATTAAAGCGAAAACCGGTAGTGAAGACTAGAGCAACACGATTCTCAAGGCTGCAGCCGTGGACGTATCATAGGCCATGACCTACTCGGCAAAACCAATATAATGCATTACTACTAAAATAAAAATTTATAATATGGAGTATACGTGGCGGGCGAGCGGGGTTAGTTGAACTCTCAATGCATTAACGCCGAGATAAAATTAATGATTTCAATAAATCGATTTTTTACATATATAACTATTTGTTTCAACGATTTGTTAATCACTTTGCCGGTTCATGTGTGGGCCCAACAAAGGATCAATAAAGGTGGAGACTCTGTTGTCGCCCACGCGCCATTGGAAACGCAGCCCGTGAATTGGCGCGCAAAACCGCAGACGGCGCTGGAAACGCTTCGGCCACCGAGAGATCGTCGCGAATTCCAACCGCGATCGTGGGAATTCCAAGCGGTTGCTTTGACGCCGTTGATATTTCTTACGATCCCAATTAGGAAGGCGAAAGAAATATATATGGGATATCTATCTAATCATGTTAGCTTGGATATGGGATTAACCTCATGATCCAACAAAGCGGAGTTAGGCGGTGTTAGTAGTGGGATGTAATCTTAGCATCATTATCCATAGTGGAGTTAATCTCACCGGGATATGTACTCAAGGTATACCACTCATTTCTAGGCATTACCTATACACTAGTCTGTCACCCTAGCAATAACGCTCAAAAGAAATGCGGAGCATGGTATTCTTGATTGGCCTTGATAAAAGAATGAACATGATATCTCGCAAAGCGCCGGATAGAAATACCAATTGTAGCACTTCACCGGAGTAATCCGTATCGTATTTATATTTTACCATAGGGAACGGAGTCTTTGGAAAGTAGAGAGAAAGGATATCTAATGATTTATATTGTGATTTATTTATGAGATCCACCTTACAAAGAGTGTAATGCAAGAGTAGCCATATGTATCTAACATAACTCAACAGGATAAGTCACAAGATAAAGATAATAATATAAATAATAAATACCCAAGTCTAAGATCATCATATGCCACTAGAATCATAATGAGCTATTAACATGTTATAGAAAGAATAGAATGAATATTCCTAAGATACTCCTAATCATATATGTAAATGAATACTACAATTAGTGCAATACATCTAGCTATCATGGTAAGGTTGGATTACTTCTACACATGGCAAGCATTACCAATGACAAGCAAGGATCTAAACTTGTTCATCACCGTAATTATAAGCTCGACTAGTCCTACATTCTGAGGGTGGATTCCAAAGGACTCAACAGTCCAATCACTCCCCGCGATCTACCACACGGCCTAAATGTAGGATGCAATTGCGAATAAACGTTGTATAAACACCACGTTTACACATTGCTTATCACCCACATAGTGATCATCTATATGGATGCTATACAATTCCATGCATAAAATATAAAGCAATCTTACTAAACTAAACATATAATCATAGCAAGCATAAACACATATCAATAAGAATATAATAATTATATAGATCAAAGCCATAACAATTGCATTCTAATTATAAGAGTACTTACGGTCGAATACAAGAGAGAAGTCTCAAGAACGATGATCCTTGCTACTTCTTGACTATCGGGAACTCAAGATGAACTTGATCTTCAACTAGAACTAGCTATGTAGCTAACTACTTCTAGTATGAACTAGGGCTTAGGTCTAGACTTGGCTGGACTAGATGGGTATGAGTTGATGAATGAGTATGATAATGATCAATATGATAGCCCCGGGGTCACCGGTCTTCTTATATAGTACTTGGCGATGAACGTCAACCCTTGGATCAAACCGACCTTCAGCAACGTTGTAGAAACAACCTCAATGTCGGTAGTAAACCGACCTAGAAAGGGGAGGTCGGGGGGGTGGCCCACCCTGGCGGCCGGCCTAGTTGGCATCGGCGGCCCGGTGGCATGCCACCTTGGCTTCCCGTCTTTTTCTCGTGTCCTCTGGTATCTTCTAGAATGTTTTAGTTCACTTTTCGGGTTGAGTTGCTTCACGGTTAAGTCTTGTCTTCATATGTCTTGTATATTCTAAAACTTTTTAATCTTCTCCGCAATTATCTATCAAGTCCCTCGGAAAGTCACGAATACCAAAACTCGTGGAATTATGTTAGTTAGACCCCTAGACTTATGTTTGTCTTTGACTTGAGCCCTTATTTCATGTTATTTAACTTGTAATTTTATGCTATAACAGGTGTCAACAAGCTCCCCAAGCTTACCTCTTGCTAGTCTCTTAGCAAGACATATGATATTATATTAACTACTTACTTGGATCGAGGAGTTCTTTGCAACGCTATCACACCTTTAAAGTACACATGCATTCAAACAAAATTTCTCTCCAGATAAAGATAAACTTTTTAAAACTTCAATTTACTCAATTACCTCTTACCTTTTGGGGCTTATATCTTTTTCTTCAATCTTGGGTAATTGAAAGATAGAACGATCAAGTCAAGCACTATATCTCAAACTCTTTTGATCAACTGTCGTTCGAGTTTTTGCTTTGATTTTCAAATAAAACTCAAAGTTCCTCAGTATGACTCTCTCTCTAAGGCAATAAGGTAGTGTTGCCTTTCTCTCATAGTATATAGTATTTTTTGGCTAAAGGCAAAAGTAGCACACTATGCCTTCTTCTCTCTCACCCTATATCTAAGGCTTATATATATGGAGCTCATAGGTAGGAGAAAATAATTTATTTACTTACTAAGCATATATTGTAAATTCAAGCAATGGATCCAAAGTTACAAGTCACACTTGATCAAGTGGTGCATGTGTATGGTGGATAGAATATAAATGATAGAGAATGTAGTAAAGTATGTAGTGAAATGAATAGAATAGATGATGGGAAATCTTATTTTTGTTCCTTGAGGAATCTTCTCTCTTTTGAACTTGGAAACTTTATAGAGAACACTGGGGTTGTATCTTTTTCTTTTCTTTATTTTTTTTTTTTAGAGAGGTGGGCTCTTCGCTTTCGCCCTAGACTTTTGTCTTTTATTTCCTCTCTTTAAAGATGTGGGTTCTACTCACCCTCGGACACTTGTCCATTTTTATCTTTATTTATTATTTTTTTTTTCTAGGGAGGTAGGCTCTACTGCCCAGTAGGACTTTTGTCCATTTTTCATCTCCTTTTTTTTTAACTACAACACATATCTCTTTTTTTGCAATAACTTTTTGAGAGGTATAAATATAATGAAGCTTTTGTAAGATATTGGCTAGCAATGAATGAGTGGATGGGTATGTATAGTGGATGCGTACTTCGGGATGGAAATAGCATATATGTATGGAGTCGAGTGGAGTGGAATGTAATGGAGTGAGATGAGTGGAGTAGAGTGCATATGATCAGCATGACAAGTTTCTAAGGGTCGACAAAGATTGAACAAACTCAATGCAAAGCAAGCAGCCTATATATATTTATCAAAAGGTTTTTCTAATCTAAGTAGCATGTATATATGGTCAGTGGTAGGCGGTTCACACTCTTGTCACACAGGAACTTATCATGTGCATTTTCAATTTTCAAAATATAAATCTCTAGAAATCTAGTGTCACTAGGAGTAAGATCAAATAGCAAAATCGGACTATCATATATCATATCCGTCAATTACCTAGACTTTAGAGCAAGCATTTGCATCCCATAGGTTTCGTGTTTAGAGTAAATATCAAATCAAAGTAATTTTGCAAATAGAGCTCAAGAGAAATTAAGCTTGAAAGCTAGGTACTAGAAAAGTATAACAACTGCGAGCAACTATTCATCATCTCCATGTTGGCAGATTTTAAGATTCCTTTTAGTTGAGCAAAGTAAACTTTAGTGTGCACTCTCTTTTTTTCGATCTTTTTATTCACACTCTAACAAAAGACTTATTAAACTATTAGACTTTATAAAACTAGACTCTTAACAAACTTTCTAGCAAACAAAATATTTAACTAATAATAATAATATAATATATAAATAGATAGTAGAATATTTATCTGGCGATAAGCTGGCTGCACTCCCCAAGCTAGATTGGAGTGTAATCTTCAATGATATAGAAGTTTGAGGTAGTTGGCAACAAGAATGGCGCCTAACATATCTCTTCTCCTCTTGAAATCTGTTGATCTCAAATAGACAACAAAGCTAGTGGAACTTGGTTAAGCATAAGGGGTTAGCCACATTGCTTTTGTCTAGGAAATATTTTTGGATTTTTATTTTTCAAATTTTTATTTTGTTTTTATATTTATATGCAAGACAAGATAAAATACTTGATGCATCTTTATTTTTTTTTTTTTATGCCACCACGACAAATAGCCTAGAGGTGTTTAGCCTCGAGAGATACTAGCATGGGGCTTAAAGGTTTTCCACAAAACAAAAGATAAAATATTTTTGTTGTTTTCAAATGCAATTATATAATACTTGAAATGATAAATATGATATGGAAAGAATAAATATGCAATGCGAGGATTTTATTGATAACTTACCGACTTACCTTTTAAGTGAGGATTCGCGTTTTAGAGTCCTCCTAACAGGACTTCAAGTTACGCTCTTTACTCCCATGGTATATCGGTTGTCTGTCGGTGGCAATGATGATCTTATTGTCTCTTACTCGATGATGTTCTCGAGATGTCTTCTTCTTCCTCCATCTTTTGGATAATGAATTCTTCTCTCGGAGTAGTTGATTCTTCTTTCTCCGTGGATGTATTAGGTGTAAGAGCTTTAGCTTCTTTATTTACCTTTTCTTCTTCTAGATTCTTTATCCATCGTCTATTATATGGCGACGAAAGCTGCACTTTTCCCACTGGATTTGTATACTCATTATAACTATTAAAGTAAACACGTACCTTCTCTTTAGGAAATTGGAAATGAATCTCTCCCGTATGGATGTAGATGATTGCACGGGTAGTGTTGAGGAATGGTCTCCCAAGCACTAATGGAGGGTCTTCTTCCTTTCCCATGTCCATGACTACAAAGTCGGTGAGACCATAGTGGTCCATAATCTTGACCGCACGTTTTTTGGCAATTCCTTCAGAACTCAGTAGATTGGTCTCCGCCATCCGCAAATACACATATGTTAGTTACAACGGCAATTTTCCAAATAATAATTCATATGTAACCTTTGCCATTAGATTAACTCCGATCCAAGATCGCAAAATGTATTATAGAAATGCCAGCGATTAATAGAGCAATGAATAGTAGGGGTACCTGGATCATCTTGCTGACGAAGCATTGGAGATTCAAGTAAATGGTCATTATAAGATATTGTTTTATTTACTACCATTACCTTTGTAGGTCAGCTTGCCTCTTGTTCTTGTTCTGATTCTTATTCCTCCTTTTTGTTACGATTGTAACTTTCCATCTTCGGTTCTAGAACATAAATCAGTAACACCCCCCTAGCTAGAAAAACCACCGGGGCTACCCTCAACACATACACCATGACTAAAACAAACCTATTGCAACCGCTATGTAAAAGATTACAGCGTTTGTAAACGAAAAGTGAGTACTTGTGATGATGGTGCTACTCCCGGTTTCCATGCAAGTCATGATGGTTTTGCACCTAAAACCAAATGAACACAAGGGTGAGTGAAAACACTCGCCAAGTACATTGAGAACTGAAGAACAATTAACTCCCGAGAATTCATGAATAATTTCTTTGGAACTCCAAATAAATAGTAGTTTACATGCGAAACGGACAAAGACTTGAATACTCCTTAGCATTTCTTGGTAAAGCCAAGCAAGTGGGGCCAACACTTACTCCACGAGCACTTGAATATAAGAACCAAATTGTACCTCCTGATAAACCGGCACTTGAATTGAATGTAAATGAAAACTTGAATCTCATGAACAAGAAACTTGAACTTGAACCGAGAAATATAATACTTGAACATTGGAAAGCAAAGAGAAAACTTCGAATAATAGGTGTGAAGCCGAAGCAAAGATTTGTCATGCACTTGCCTTAATTTCGACAAGACCAAAGCATCACACGCTTCGGTACTTGCATCTTCTAACCCTTCTCTTTCTCGTTTACTACACGCAATACATGATGCATTGCTTAACATGATGGAATGCATGCCACGATGCATGATGAAAAAAACATACAAGTGCATAAAAGAACTTTAAACAACTTATGAAAGTTGAGTACAACTTTCCTTCAAGCGAGACAATAACAAGTAATGAGCATAAAACACTTTAGTCATTTACCACAAGTTGATTCACGAGCATCACAAACAACTAAGCCGATCTTAGGAACAACAGAGGTGATCATGTTCCCAGTCTACAATCAACTCCAAAAAGAAATCCACCGAAATCGTATAATGATTTATGCTAATCAATTTGATAATCATTAACTAATAATTAAGGCATATAATTAAGGATATACTTAAACATCATCAAACTATTCCCAAACTTTTCTCGAAGGTTGATACTAGCATAAAACAAATACACAAGAAGTTTCATGATCATTGGATATTTAGTTTAGCCTACAAAAATCATGGAAGACACATTTTTCAATTAAAGAATGTAATTTTGAAACATGCAGGAAGTACTCGAAATATGACTTTCATAATTTTCCCACATAGAGCATCTCATGAAAACACTATACAAAATTTTTCATGATTTTAGGAGCTCTAGTTATAGAGTTATGCAATAAACAAAATCAGCATATATCCCGAAAAAAGAAAACACGCGACTTTATACACCACTATTCACCCGAGTCACGAGTTGTACAGTTAGGCCCCCGGAAGAGTTTCTATTGCCGCCTGGGATCCTCGGTCGCGAATTGAAAACAGAGGGCTGTTGGAGCTCGGTTTTCGAAGGGAGGTCATGCCATGCCGTCGTGGGAGTGATGGGGAAGATCCAAGAAATGGTGGGCGCACCGATGGTGGTCTTGGTTTGGCTTTCGGGATGTACCAGGGAGGCGTACCACGTGGAGCCGACAACTCCATGCCCATGGCTGAGCTGCCGCTGTTGTCTCGGCGGCGTCGGTGGCAAGAGACAGGACGGCAATACCGCGATCCAGCTTCAGCCCTAAATGCGCAAGCTATCTCGTCCCAAAGAAGCAACTTTCATTTTGTTGCAGCGTGGCGGTGGCGATATGCTGCCCTAACGCCGGGCCGGCTTGCTGCCGCTAGTCTCTATGCATGGCTGCTGCTGCAGGTGCTCGCAAGGAGGATCTACAAGGAGAGATGGAGTACGTTGCACGCAGAAGTGAAAGAGTGGGAGGAGAGTTACCGGCCAGTGGCCTCTGCCGCGACTAATTTTACCGCCAGCCGAAATGGCGCATCGGCGGCCGAGCAAAGAAGGGAAAAAGAGACGGTGGCGGCTGCTTTCGATTGGGTAAAGATGAGGAGTGAAGCTTCGGGACGTGTGCCACCTCCGGCTTGATCCTTGCCAACGAGGCTGGTTTGTGAAATCGTGGCAACATGCGTGAAGATGGCTAACGGCGCCGGGCGGTGGCGTGACGTAGCGGCGGGGCGCACAAACACGTTGGTGCAGCTATCTCCAAGTAGTGTACTAGTTCATCTTTCTCTCTTCTTCTTCAAAAATCTCTCAAAAATTGAATAGAAGTTGAAAATGTCCAAGAACAAAAGTTTCTCAATTTAACAAGATCTACACTTTGTTGTTTTTGGGCTCATCGCCAAATTCTCAATAGTTTTGAAAATAGAAATTTCAATTTATTATTTGAATTTAAGGTTTATAAAATAATGAATTAACAAATTTGATATTTAAGCAATGAATCAATCACCATTCAAACATCAAAGCCGAAAGTATCATCTAAAAAGCACAGATAATAACTCAATCAACGAAATCCAAGTTTGGCATGATGCCATAAATAAAATACAAAATGGATTTATGCCATGATACTTTCGATAATTTCACATGATGATAATCATATTTAAAATTTTAATTACTTTTTAATGTGCGGGATGTTACAATAACGATTGGTATTTTGGGAATAAGTAAGAGAGTTTTGTACCTTGTTCTTGAAAGTGAATTTCTCCTTTTTTCCCTTTGATATTGAAAACAATCTTACTGCATTTATGCGCTTAGATGACAGCTTTAGCTGAGCATAAGAATGGTCTACCAAGTATGATTGTTGCTCTTTCATTTCTTCCTGTCTACAAGCTGCGAAGTCTGCTAGCACGTAAGAGCCTCGATTTCTACGCTGCGTCTTCAAGGATCCCCTCGGGATAAATGAGAATGATTGATCTCGCAAGTTTTGCAAGCACATATTCGTTTTTCCAAAGTGGTTCACTATAAATCTTTTCATAAATTACCTTTGGTAGTATGTTCACGCTTGAGCGAAATCACATAGAGCATTGTCGAATGTGTGTTGTCCAATCTTGATTGTAATGACCGCCTCCCCGGATCTTCCTTTTTAGGTGGCATTGAGTCATCAACCAACAACTTCACGAGGTCTCTCTATAGTAACGACACGCATTATCAATATCGACAAGGTTTGCGGTTTCTAATTCTTCCTACCTGTCCCGGAATCTTACATGGTGTGGTTAGTTGTCACACCCCATTTCTGAGGTTCCTTAATCACACGTATTTGCGCCAGGATCACGCACAAATACGCCTAATTAAGTAGATATGACATCAAAACTATACTTTTATTGCTATTGAGAAACATATGATACAGGGTTTGGGTTTGCATGACTTCGGCCATAGGCCTACTATTATAAACCTATCGAGAGATCCTACGCGGCACCTATATACTGGGGCTCCATTCCTACAGGCAAGCTTGGAGTGCGGACAAACCCTTGGACTTACTCCTATTGCACTCCGGTCCTATAACTTCGATCACAACATTCTCACGTAACTCCTTCGTGTTAGCCTCCCGATCTTCAAATGTCCTCCTTATGGTCCTATCCTCATGTCGTCCTTTGTAGCTTCGATTCCTTGGATACACTCCTGCGGTGGCATTCTAAAAAATAGAAATAGAGGGGTGAGTACTTTTCATTTTCGGCAAGTCCCAACCGAGGGGGTTGTAATTATTAGGGGTTAGGCCCTAGCGAGTCTCTAAAAAATCTGCTCTCGCTAGTTCCCCGAGTTAATTATTATCCAAGCTCAAGGTAACAAGTCACATACCAAATTCTCTTATGTGTTTCTAATCATGGATGTCCCGGCCTAGCATTTGCCCATTCCAAGGGCGTGGCTATTGAATAGATTTAGTTAACTCTGCGAGAGGTTGTACAAATTTCCCCACGATGGACACATCCTCTTCCATGATCGATTAATCGACGAGAGGTCCAACGAGATCCGTACCGGCTTGGGTGCTACCTAGCTATATTGGTATAATCTTCACCACGACTTCTCGGGGTTGGAAGGATGGCGCATCATCCTAGACAATATGGTGATACCAAATCACCCACGGCTTTTCAGGTAATACCTTATTACCCAACCTATCTTGTCAAACACCATACCCAATCATTAATCATAAATATGTGCACCTAGCAACTGCGCCCTTCATCGCCCAAACACCTTACGTGGAAGATCACTTTCGGCATCCACGCCAACCTGGACCATGGGGCCACTCTCCCCATGTGCGCTCCTAATAGGTCGTTAAGCCTACTCCGGCTACCTTGGCTCCCAATTATACCTCAACCCAACGGGGGTGTGAATCAAACCGTCCCATATCGGCGTGTGGTCATGCGATATAATCGCACTAGGTAGAAGGTCCATGAACCGTCCTTAGGGAGGTGAGTATCTCTCCGCGGGACTCATTCCCGAGTGTGATTAGTCCACCTCCATGTAGACTATCACCATCCACCTTTTTGTTGACATGGTTCATTTCCTTAATAAGGTTATATTAATGACAAAGCCTAGCGAAGCCCCACGCACATAGCCCATGAGTACTCCCGCCGGGCTTGCCATGGTTATACTTATCTTAACATCTTATTAATTATAGGAACTAGGTCGAGGTTAAGGGGTAAGGACTTGCCTCTATCCACGTGACGAGTATATCCAAGGTTCTCGGTCACGGTGCTTCGACTCCTATGGCTTGGTGTAGCGATGCTTCGGATTCGTCAGGTGGTCTCTAGCGTTGACGAACATGAAACACAAGCATAACAATAAGAGCAAACAACGTTCCTACGCGGGTTAGCTCTAGGGGGACGATGGATAGATTACTATCTACTCCTATCATTATTCTGTAAGTTTGAAGTATGATAGGATAGACAGAATCCATCCATCTAGGTGGATCCTACGGGCTAGGTTAGTGTGGTACGGGTGTTCGATAGAGAACCATACCACATCGCTAAGGTTCACTATCATGTGAACACGAAGGACATGATATGGTCGGGTTTCCTATAGGCCCGTCTTAGGTTAGCGACACATACGCCTGCGCATATGTATGTGCCTAGGGTTAGTAAGGTTAGGGAACCTAATCTAGGGTTAGCCATACACAGGGTTACACCCGGTCGTGACGAGGCGTATCTATGTGCGTAGAGACACGCATATACTAGGGCATGTGTTATGGAGTACACATGTACAAGTATACTGTTAGGTTAGAGGGGTTAGCCATGCATAGACATAGTTGATAGGTATATACGTATATTTATTTATATTTCAAAATACCACTTTATACATTTTTATACGTACATGACCTATCGCACATATCTAGCATGTGGACATCTACGTGTATGCATATTCGAGTATTCATGTACGTGGGGAGTGTACACGCGCACACACGAAATATACGATGCAAGGTGTGGTTAGCGGAAGGGGGTAAACTAGGGTTTACGTTAACTGCGGTGCGTGATTAAATAAATAAAAAGGGGCACACCATAAACTGGAATTTAAATGGGCATCAAATATTGGAACAAGGGCATGGAAATGTAGGGTATATTATTTGAGGAATTTAGGAAGTGGAACGGAGTGATTTGGAGGTGGAATGAAAAAAAAGATATGAGTTTCCAAAGTTTAATTAAAAGATTTATAAAGTAATTAAACTTTGGAAATTAATCTGGAATTTTTGGTAAAAGCTGTGAAGGTGAAACTGTATGGGTAGGGTTTGGGGGTACCTAGTTTATTTAGAAATTTTCTGGGAATTTTCTGTTGACTGGAAAATGGACTTTTAATCCTCCGTGTACGTTTTCCCGTGTACGCGTAGCGTTTTTATTACGGCTGACGCGCGGGGTCCAGAGTGCAGGTGGGCCGGTCGGTCACTGTGCCATGCACCGATCTCATGAACCAGCTCCCCATTATAGTCCACTGGACCGAGTCCATATTGGAAAGGGGAAGGGTGGCCATTGACATGTGGGCCCCAAGGAGAGGATAAGGTTGGGTGCCAATTCCCCCATCGTGTTTCCGTCGGGGTCGTCGTCTCCGTCCGTCTGGTGCCGTGCGGAAACAGAGAGGGAGGGAGAAGGGAGGGCACGCGGCGGCGCCTCGGAGCTCCGGCGAGGTGGTGGCGCGTTGGGGAGGTAGGATGGTGCGGCGAGCTGGTGGCTGGGCTACGGTGCGTGGTGGCGAGCTGCGAGGCGGCTGCTTGGCGGGTGCGACGCGGGGCTGGAGCGGTGTCGTGCACGGCGGTCGGCGCGTGGCGGCGAGCATGGGTGGAGCGGGACGCTGTGGTGGCCACGGCGAGGCTCGGCAGGAGGGAGGTGGAGCTCCAGCGGCAACGATTGAGCGCAGGGGCGGGCGAAGGCATGGGCACGGCGGCTCCAACGTCTTCGTCCTCGTCACGGCGACCATCGTAGCTGGGCGGCGACGAACTTCGGTTGGCCGGCTCCGGCGCGGTGGAGGCAGGGCACAGTGTGCCCATGCAGGCCTCGCATCGGCCGTCCCGGCTCCGAGCTCGGGTGCCTTCTCGCCGGAGGCCACGGCCGGTATTTATAGCCGCGGCGGGGAGCTTGGCCATCCCGATATTTTCCGGCAAGGTCACTGTAGTACAGCTCGGCGACGAACAGCTGGCGACGAGCTGGTGGCGAGGTGACAAGAGAGGCGGTCTGCTGCTCGACGACTTCAGCACAGGGAAAGGCCAGCAAATGCCGGTGTGTGACGACGACGACGGACGGCGGACAGCTGGCCGGCGGCGCGTCCGTTTCTTCCGACAAGGTCATCTCGGACACTGTGGCGAGGTCCGCGGCAAGCTGGCGGCGTGCTGTCGACGACGCGCTGCACGTGGCCGCGGCGAGCGCGGGGACGCCCTGGAGAAGATATTTCCCGGCAAGGTGTCAGTTGCCGCTCGGGAGGTTGGCGACGACGCTGTTCTCCGGTCTTCGACACTGTGGCGTGCGTGTTTCCCGTGCACAGAGAGAAGGTAGAAGGGGAGGTGTGATGCCGGTAAGATGGGACAGCTCGTCGATGAGTTCCTGTGCAGCGGTCAAGGGCGCTGTGTGCGTGTGCCCTTCGTACGTGGGGAAACAGAGAAAAAGAATCTGAAGGAAGGGGGTGGGATTGACAGGCGGGGTCCACGCGTCATAGGGAAAGGAGGGAAGATGGTGGAGTTGGGCTGTTGCTGCTAGCTGGGCTGGCTCCGTGACTTGGGCCAAGGAGAGGAGGCGAGGGAATGGATGAGCCCGGGTGCCCTTCTTATTTTCATTCCTATTTTCCATTTTCCAATTGTGTATATAATTATTTATATATACACACATACAGTCATATATCCATAGCTATATAGATTTGTTGTAACATATATTAATGTATTTATTCCTATATAGCCATGCATTGACGTGTATATACATACACATGGAGTGCCTCGTTAGTTTTTCCCTTAAAAATAAACCAAACACAATGGAATGGATTTGGGTTTGGGGTTCGGAGGTTTTGTGTTTGGTAAATCAAGGAGAGGGTCAAGGGAACATATTTGGTGGGTGATGACAACGAGGGTGTTTGAGGAAGTATGATCAAGGGGAAAACTTGATGGGAAAAACAAGGGAGAGGTCAAGGAAAAGATTTGGAGAAAGGATGATCAAGGAATATTTATTTGATGCCAAAATAAATTCTAGCGAGACAAGCAAGCGAGCAAACATTCAAGCATTCAAACAAGGGCCTATTTTTCTATATGGTGAATTTTGATGCGGGGTTTTCGAAAAAGGGGGTTTTGGGTTGTGCAGAAAATAAATCAAGTTTTAGTTGTACTTATAAAAAGTTCAAATTTTTAGTGAATTTTAAAATGATGCAAAAAATATACTGTTACATTAGTGGAACAGATAACTGAGAAATCTGAGATTCTATCATCTTATTAAAAACTGTCTTTGATTCTTTATAGTCAAGAAAAAAGCTTTCTAAACAGTATTGATAAGTTCAAGAGCTTTATCATTGGTTGCTATTTTTCTCGGCATTCTCCATGGTCTTACCTTGGTTAACAACGAGATCTCTTAAAGAAGGTTGATAAGTATTAAAATTGTTACCGGATTGTTACCTTGGTAATTGCTTTGATAGTTGGGCCTCCTCTGTTGATTCCAACCTTGATTACATTGAGGGCGGAAATTATTGTTGTTATTGATGAAGTTGATGTCCTCCGGGATCTCTGGACAATTCCCGCCGGTGTGGCCTAAATTTCCACATTCTTCACATGTCATGCATGAGTCTTGAATTTGCATAACGCCTTGGATTGAGTATCTCTATCCTCTAGCTTCTTCATTATAAGGTCCATTTTAGCGGATAGCATATCTACTTCTTTAAGCCGGTGCATTCCCCTCTTGCGAGATTGGCGTTCTTCACTCCAACCTTGGTTGGAAGCCATTTTCTCCACAAGTTACGTGGCACGAGTTAATGTAAGTGATAAGAAAGCACCACCGACGCGGCATCCATAGTTTCACGAGCACGGGAACAAGCCCATGATAGAAAGTCTGCATCAACGACCACTTCTCCATCCCATGGTGTGGACATTCGAAATATAATCTTGGAAACGCCCCACGCCCGGGGACTGATTCATCATCTTTGTTGTTGAAAATTTGATATCTTCCCCTTAAGGCATTTGTCTTGCCTACGAGGAAAGAACTTAGCAAGAAAAGGTTGTGGAACAAATATCCCATGTTGTATTCTTATCTTTGGTAGCATAGAACCATTGTTTAGCTCTTCCCAATAGTGAGAATGGAAAGAGGCGGAAAGCAAGATTGCATCTTCTGGATCGTCCTTCATAGTAAATGTCTTTGCAAATCTCCGTGAAGTGTTGGAGATGAGCACTAGCATCTTCATGTGCCTTTCCACAAAATTGACTAGCTTGCACCATATTGATAAGCCCCGGCTTAAGCTCAAAGCCTTTGTCTCCAACCTCTACCTTCGGACCAACAAGAATGTTGTCCGTGGTAGGAGCCGAGAACTCACGGCGTGTCTTGGTTGCCATAGCTTCAAATTGAGATGTCAAGTCTCTAGTAACTTGATTAACCGATTCGGTAGGTCTTGGATTATCGGGCGATGATGATGATGATGATGTAGGTCTTTGGAGTTTGTCTGCGAGTTTTTGCTCGCCTTTGCACGATTAATTTTTCGGGATCTTCAATAAAATTCTCTGGAAGGTTTTTATTCATACAACTCCCCTCGCATAAGATCAAAAAAACAAATAAAAAACAGGGGTTGAACCTGATTGAGTATGTGATAATGGGTTCTCAATGCATTAGGTGATGTAAGGGATCTCTCTTGTTTCCTTATATGATGTGTTTATAGGATTTTTGGCTAGCACCCTTTCTAACTAGTAAAAGTCAGAAACAATACCAACTTAATAGGAATAACACATGTCTAAGTTTTGACTAATACCCTTCCAAACTAGTGAAAGGCCGGAAAGAAGCACTAGAAAAACTTTTGAAGTTTTGAAAACATCTTTTCAAAATTGAAAGATTGACTATGCTCTTCCAAACTAGGAAAGTTTTGAAAAACAAAGTCAAGAAAAATTATTTCTCTAAATAGACTACGCCTTCCCCGGAATCGGCGCCCGAAAAATGCTTGTTGATATTTCTTACACGATCCCAATTAGGAAGGCGAAAAGAAATATATATGGGATATCTATCTAATCATGTTAGCTTGGATATGAGATTAACCTCATGATCCAACAAAAAGCGGAGTTAGGCGGTGTTAGTAGTGGGATGTAATCTTAGCATCATTATCCATAGTGGAGTTAATCTCACTAGGATATGTACTCAAGGTATACCACTCATTTCTAGGCATTACCTATACACTAGTCTGTCACCCTAGCAATAACGCTCAAAAGAAATGCGAGCATGGTATTCTTGATTGGCCTTGATAAAAGAAGAAACATGATATACGCAAAGCGCCGCATAGAAATACCAATTGTAGCACTTCACCGAGTAATCCGGTATCGTATTTATATTTTACCACAGGGAAGGGAGTCTATGGAAAGTAGAGAGAAAGGATATCTAATTATTTATATTGTGATTTATTTATGAGATCCACCTTACGGTAGTGTAATGCTTGAGTAGCCATATGCATCTAACATAACTCAACAGGATAAGTCACAAGATAAAGATAATAATATAAATAATAAATACCCAAGTCTAAGATCATCATATGCCACTAGAATCATACGAGCTATTAACATGTTATAGAAAGAATAGAATGAATATTCCTAAGATACTCCTAATCATATATGTAAATGAATACTACAATTAGTGCAATACATCTAGCTATCATGGCAAGGTTGGATTACTTCTACACATGGCAAGCATTACCAATGACAAGCAAGGATCGAAACTTGTTCATCACCGTAATTATAAGCTCGACTAGTCCTACATTCGGAGGGTGGATTCCAAAGGACTCAACAGTTCTGTCACTCCCCGCGATCTACCACACGGCCCGAATGTAGGGTGCAATTCTGAGATAAACGTTGTATAAACACCACGTTTACACATTGCTTATCACCCACATAGTGATCATCTATATGGATGCTATACAATTCCATGCATAAAATATAAAAGCAATCTTACTAAACTAAACATATAATCATAGCAAGCATAAACACATATCAATAAGAATATAATAATTATATAGATCAAAGCCATAACAATTATATTCTAATTATAAGAGTACTTACAGTCGAATACAAGAGAGAAGTCTCAAGAACGATGATCCTTGCTACTTCTTGACTATCGGGAACTCAAGATGAACTTGATCTTCAACTAGAACTAGCTATGTAGCTAACTACTTCTAGTATGAACTAGGGCTTAGGTCTAGACTTGGCTGGACTAGATGGGTATGAGTTGATGAATGAGTATGATAATGATCAATATGATAGCCCCGGGTCACCGGTCTTCTTATATAGTACATGGCGATGAACGTCAACCCTTGGATCAAACCGACCTTCAAAGAACGTGTAGAAACAACCTCAATATCGGTAGTAAACCGACCTAGAAAGGGAAGGTTGTGGGGGTGGCCCACCGCGGCGGCCTAGTTGGCATCGGCGGCGCCGCCCGGTGGCATGCCACCTTGGCTTCCCGTCTTTTCGGTGTCCTCCGGTATCTTCTAGAATGTTTTATTTCACTTTTCGGGTTGAGTTGCTTCACGGTTAAGTCTTGTCTTCATATGTCTTGTATATTCCGGAACTTTCTCCAATCTTCTCTGTAATTATCTATCAAGTCCCCGGAAAGTCACAAAATACCAAAACTCGTGGAATTATGTTAGTTAGACCCCTAGACTTATGTTTGTCTTTGACTTGAGCCCTTATTTCATGTTATTTAACTTGTAATTTTATGCTATAACAGGTGTCAACAGACGCCGCGTTCGATCGTGGGGAAGTGGAGCAGCCGGCTAACTCTCTATTTAAGCACACCCTCCGATCATGGCGTTCATCCATTCCAGTTCTCGATCATCCAGCCCACATTCTCTTTTGCATTCTTCAGCGCCATGGCTGCCTCAGCTCAAGATCCAACAAGCGCACCGGGGAGGAGATGGAGGCGGCGGAGGACAAGGGCAAGGGAACCGGTGGAGGAGGCGCCGGCGGCCGACGTCCCCGGCCCGACCCGACTCGACTCCGACTCCACCGACCACGTCCCGCCCAAGCGGGACCGCCGCAGATGGACCTTTTGGCCCACCGGCCAGAGGCGGCGGCCGATGACCTTGCCGGTCGCCGCATGCGAGAGGTGATCGAGAGGGATTTCACCGATCGTCTCCGTCCCCGCCTTCAGGATGCCGAAGGAGCCGGCGGACGGCCATCGCTCTTCCAAGGGTGGGAACCACCCTTCGAAGAGAAGATGAACCACTACGCCCCCGAGGTGGAAGCACATTTGGCCGGATCGGGCCCTCAAGGCCTTGGCCAAGAAGGACGACGCCGCGGGAGGGAGGAGGAGGAGGAGGAGGAGGGCGAGGACTAGGCCAGCGGCCTTCCTCTTTTTTTATTTGTTTTTTTATCATTTTTATTATATGTTCTGTTTTTTTTTTTTATATATTTAATAAAATAAAATTATATATATTATTATTGTGTGTTGCTCCATCCGTCTCTGAATCTGTTTAGTTCAAAGAGTGATTTAAATTAAATAGCGCTTAAATTTGATTTGAATCTTAACTTGTTCAATGTAAAATTTGTCAAAAACAAACAATTAACTGGCTCGGTTGTGCTTTGGAAAATACTGATGCGCCGTTGAGTGCCGAGGAGACGACCATTGGGCGAAGCGGTGGCCGCTTATGTTTTCCCCGAGGAACCGTCTTTTGGAAACGCCACATTTATACCCGTCCCCGCCCCCCTCCCGTTATCCAACACTAACTTCTCTTTTAGTGCCCCTCTCACGAGAAAGCGCCCGGACTTCGCCGCCCACGATCGTCGACATGGCCGCCACCCGGGAGGAGATGAAGTTATTTGTGGGCGCCTCAGCGCCGCCCTCACCAAAATTTGAACGGCACGGCCGACGGCGTTGGCTTTTGCCCAAGGTGAATCTTCCCTCAAGGAGAGGGCCAACTTCTCGCCCTCGGTCGACTCTGGGCCGATACCCTCGTAGGGGATACCGAATAAGCGGAGGAGGAGGCGGGGAAGAAGGCGACCAAGAAGAAGGCCAAGAAGGCGGCCTAGGTTCTCTTCTTTTATTTGTTTATGTTAATTTCTCATTGTCGATCTATGTGGATGTGTAAATACAATGATCTATGTGGTTAATTTGCTAATGGTTCGGTTGTTGGTTAATGCGTTTCATGGCAATCTCTTTATTTTTCGTTAATTTGGGTTCTCTTGTTTCCTTGAATCGGTTTATTATTTATTATGATGCGTGTCAATCTTAATTTTCTATCATTTGTGTTCAACCTGTTCCTCGTCTTAGAAACCGCCGCGGTGAGTCCTATCCTATTTATACGTACATAACCCCCCCGTCTCCGGTCCGCTCTCAACACCTCGGCTCTCCAAACACACTCCCCTCTCTATCCCGTTTCCGCAGGTCGGCCGGGTCCGTGACGCCGACGACCGACATGGATTCGACCCGGCGGAGAAGTACATCCCGCATCGCCCGCGCCGCCCGGCAACAAGCTCAAAGCAGGCCGACCAAGTTGGCCGCCAACGGTGAATCACCGCTGGAGGAGAAGTCCATCGACATGGTCGCCGACGGGCGGAGAAGATCATCCTACATCGCCCTCGCCGCCCGCGGCAAGCTCAACAAATTGGCCGACCAAGTTGGCCTCGCCAACGGTGAATACCACTTCTTGGAGAGAAGTCCATCATCGGCCTCGGTCGAGTACTTGGCCGATAACCCGCCGAGGATACCGCCAAACCCCCGGAGATGGAGCCGTCACGCTAGGAAGAAGGCGGCGGGCGGCCAAGAAGGCCAAGAAGGCCAAGAAGGCGGCTTAATTAGGCGGCCGCTTTCTTTTTATGTTAATTTATTATATCGGTTGTTTTCTATGGCGGTTTAATTTGGTTTGTGTTGTTTGTTAGTGGATCGGTCGTTAGTTAATCGATCCGTTTTACGTTTGTTTGTTTTCTTGTTGTTCGTTGTCATTGTATTTTGCTTCCCCTCCCAAATCAATCGCTATCGGTTCTAATTCAGCCCGGTTGTGTCAATCTTCAAATCGCTACCGGTTCTAATTCAAACCCGCGAGTGATCTCACGTTGTCCATCAAGACCACTGCTTGGGGAATCATTCAACCCGGTGGTGATCTAAATCTTCAACTGCCGGATTTAGTCAAGCCCGTGGAGTTTATGGTTTGTCCCGGCGCTGAACGGCTCATCACTGCCGGGTGTGGTTCATCATTTGCCGGTGGAATAAATTTCGGCAAATATCCGGGCGGTAGTGATGGCGATTCTGTATTAGTGGGATCAACCTTCCAATCCTACACTATTGTACGTTAGGGTCACATCACGCCTTGCTATTCTTAGGCACCCCTTTGATCGACAAAGATAGGTGAGCTCTATGGAGTAGTAGTTGTTCTTTCAATTGCCTAATCAATCTTCTATCTCATCTTGACGCACAACAGGTTTCATATATATAAAAGCAAAGGAT
Source organism: Hyparrhenia diplandra (assembly GCA_015847255.1). Classification (NCBI taxonomy): domain Eukaryota; kingdom Viridiplantae; phylum Streptophyta; class Magnoliopsida; order Poales; family Poaceae; genus Hyparrhenia; species Hyparrhenia diplandra. Next base: position 269,770 of record JADLZK010011968.1, on the reverse strand, counting down.
CCGTCTGAAGACATGGCAAGCCCGATTATGTTCTAGACGAGTGGGGGTGCGCCGGACATCGTCGCAGCTAAACTAACGCCCTTTGTCAAAGCATGGATTGAGGTAATTGGCATGTTGTGTCCTTGCACGCCTTTCGCGACATATCTGTCTACATTGTTGGCATGTCATTGCTAAGCTACTTGGTATGCTACTCTTGCTCACCCATACTACCATGCATCCATGCCTATCTCTACTCTACAAGTTTGGTTATACACACAGCAAATTTAAGCATGTCCCTATGTTTATACTTAAATCATCACATGTTTATTATTAACTATCGATTGAAGGAGGTAAATTGATGACAATACGAGATGACCTATAAGAAAAGATCTTTTTGAAAAAAAGTTGCATAAGGAAGAGCAAAGGCTAATCTTCATATATTCCTACACTTTGTTAGCACATAGTAGACTTTATTAATTTTAGGAAAACATATTTTAATTGCATTACCAATATGTTACTTCATGAAATACGTGTACAATCCATAAACATGTCACTAAAGTATTTTATTAGTATAGGAACAAATGTAATCCAAGGAAAATTTAGAAAACATGGTATATCACCATATAAAATATTTGCATTGACCAAATATTAATGGAGCCTCCATGTCAATTCTCATGGGATGAATTAGAAAATGATAAAAAATACCAATTCTCTCAATAAATAGAAACATATAGCCTTTCATTCGAGAGTCCATAATCATAGTTAATAATAAACATGGGATCTATTTGTTTTTTAAATCCACACATACATTTATGAAGGATACATAAAGTAACTCTCTAATTTGCTTCTAAACTACCCTGCTATGTTGTTATGCAAAACAATTTAAAATTAGCCAAATTTCAATTTTCATCAAACTTACCCACTTCCTCCATTATGAAAGATAATTCATAACAACTCCCTAACATTGCATACCAACTATAACTGTTTCAATATAAAAGATAATTTAGAATAATTGTCTAATATTTTTGTATAAATTATCCACATGTGGCATTAGGAAATATGCTACAAAGTAATTCGTATGTTTGCATTCAAAATATAGATATATAGTTATTTTTAAATTATCACAGCTTAACTTGTATCTAAATTACCCATATCAGCCATCCTAAAAAATAATAATACAAAAATATTTCTCAAATTGACACACTAGTAGAAATATGATCTTCTATGATGATTTCCTTTTGACGATTTGAAATTTCGTCATGCAATCGTAGTTTTCAAAGTGACAAATTTTGTAAATTCGTCACGCATCATGAGTGATGGAGCCAAGCCGCTAAAAATAATGACAAAAATTAATAGAGCGTCACAAAACAATAAACCTATTCGTCATAGATAATCATTCTCGCCTCTATCCGGTGGGGAACCAATGATGAATGTAAACTTTAGTCACAAAACAACATACTCATCGTCACAAAACAACAATTTTCATGCTTCAACACCAATATGGGTCCCACATTTGTGGGTCCGACCCTTTGGTCCCACATGTTGGTACCATGGTCCCACTACGGTCGACGTGGGGATGTGGACCCCACCATAGCGGTCCCACGTTGTAAGCCACGCGGCATTCCAGTCAATGTGGGCCCCACCTCCACGGTCCCACCAACATCGACGAGGACCCTACTATAGTGGTCCCACACTGTATTGGTCCCGCTCCTATGTGGTGTTCCACGTCAACCAGGGCCCCACCACTACTGTCCCCACCACCACTATCCCACCAGATAGAACCACATAACAATGTGACATCGCAAGTCCACGTGGTGACATGGACCCCACCATCATGGTCCGACGATGTAGTGGTCCCACTACCACATGGCATTCACGTCCTTGTGGGCCCCACGAGCTTGGTTCTCTGGATAGAATCGATGGGCCACCATACTTGGGCGCGCCCCTACGACCACTTGCCTTCCACGTCAATGCGGGCCCTACCACCACGATCTCACTAACCGCATAAGTGGAGATGATAGGTGGGCCCCACTACCTTGGACCCACGCCGTAGTGGCCCTATGACCGCCTGACGTTTCACGTCGACCTCGGTCCCACAGAACAAAATTAATTGGTGGGCCACCACAGGTGGGCGCCCCCACCATGGTCCCACCGAGGTCTCCTAAGGGGGAGAGCATGTGATATCCTGGTTTATGGCTTAATAAGATTGATAGAATACTCATTACAACAAGTTTCAACTTCTTTCCAGGAAGCCCCAATCCAAAGAACTCTAAAGTTAAGCGTGCTTGGCTTATAGAAATTTGGGGATGGGTGACCAACCGGGAAGTTCTTCCCGGATGCGCATAAGTGAGAACAAAGTGTGTCAAAAAAAAACTTGTGTTCTTTGTTTGAGGATGCTAGGCGTAATTGGGCCCGAAAGTGCTAGATGTAAGTGGGCCCAGGTGGGACCTTATCGGTGGCGCCACGTGGCGTCACTTCCATGACAAAATCGGTGACGTTTTATTTTCGTCATAGAAGATAAAATTTGTTCCATGACAAATGTTTGTTCGTCATGGGAAAAAACACTTCTATGACGAAATTTCATGATTCGTCATGGTGCATCAAATGTGACGCTTCGTTCTATGATGATTTCAAATTCGTCACTAATTCGTCACCAAAGGTTTTCAATGACGAATTTGGCATCTTCTCGTGACAAAAGCATTTTGTCATCGATGTGAGCTTCTCTACTAGTGACATATAAATATTAAAAATAAGTTGTCAAGAAAATAATTTAATATTCATGAACACATTCGGACCAATATTTATTTTAGTAATTTGTCAAGTGTGTAAAAAGTAATTATAAAAAAAGCTATGTAGAAATGTTCCTTAACACACAATGTAGCGAAGACATTGATAATTAACTTTAAAAATATACTATATTTGTACTCTATGACATAAAATAAATTCCATATGTTGTTCAAAATAACTTTATAAATTTGGCTAAAATAAGTGGTCTATATTTTTATACAATTCTACTAGAAATAAAATTATGTGATACGTAGTGCCGCGCAATTCAAGGTGAAACGACTATTTATACAATATAAGAACAAAGATAGGACCTATAACATTTTCTGAAAAATTGTGAATAAAATATAGAATAAGCACTAGAAATTCAACTTAACATGTGAATGAAAAGAATTGCAATATATATACTAAAATTTGGATTTAGAGTAAAGATTCATTATGACACACAAATGTATGGAATAATTTCACATATAACACAATCTCAGGGTTCCCACTCAATAAGCATGACAATATGAAATAAATACAAATCATGTTTGTTGTAAACAAATATCTTCAATCGAACCTCTATGTTAATCCTTACCAAGCCCAAAGACAAAAACATAATTTTCGTAAATTCTCGACAAAAAATAGAAGAATATGTCTAAATATTTTGTAAATAATAATCAACTTCGATAATAAAAACCTTGCTACTTTCTACATAATTACACACATCGATGGATCTAACAAAGGTATGGTAATCCATAAATGTTTATTTAAATTACCACTTATGCTATTAGATACATAATATAAGCAACCATTAAATTTACATCTAAATAGCCACTTCTAACATTATTAAATTTACAAACTGATCAATATATTATATTGCACATAAATTTAATAACCACAAACATATATATATTTTTACATTACACATATTCTTTGTATGGCAGTATATTAAAATTTGACGTTAGATACTTGAGCATACGCGATACATAATTAAATATATGATATATTTCGACAATCATGTAAAAAGGCTTTCAACAATAATGATACTAACAAATTACTAAAATTATTAATAACCATGAATTTAATTTATAAATTATTACTTACATAATTTATACACTTTAACTAAAAAACATTTTACATATGTTTATTAATAGTAAAATTATTACAACATAAATAACTCTTAAGCCCTAAAATTCAGACGTCTTAACAAGTGGGAAGGATATTGTAGACTATTAGTAGCTATATCCAAACTTAAGAGTGCAATATGCAACCCAAATTTCTTATCTACCGATGAATACATGAAAAACATATATAACTGCACTTGAGGACTTTACCATAATTAAATAGACACAACAATGTATCTGGTGTGCTTACTGTGTTAGAAACCAAACAAAAAGAAGTATAATTTAATGCAAGTACTTTTAACATCGATAAACATTAAACAATAAATATAAGATTTATCTCGCACGGGTTGATGGACTAGTTTAATTAATACATATAGGTTTGCTTTTGTCCACGTCAGCACACTATGTAAAAAAAGCACATCACAGACGCGCCTTCAGGCACATTACAAACTACCATTACCATAACACATCTATAGTAAGGTCTTATTATAGACACACTTTTCGTGTGTAATAAGCATATACTACTACGTATAGGTGTTACAGACACGTGACTATGATACTTGAACATGTGTCTGTGATAACCCCTTATCAGAGACTGGGGCATTCAACATGCGTATGACAAAATACAAGGCGCGCTTGTAGTAAGAACCATACGTCATATGTGTTTTCAGTATACGCGTATATGTAGTAAGGATCATACTCCAGACGACATTTATAAATTCTTCTATAGTAAATAGCATACTACATACACATGTTATGAACACACATCTGTACTAAGCTCTAATTGTCGTCTGGAGTGGTGGTAGTAAAGATGTACATTCGGCCCGGAAATTTTGGCCCGGTCCGTGGCACGGCCCGTCCGTTAGTGCGGGCCACGGGCGCACGGCCCCGATGGCGGACGGGCCATCGGCCGCCGCCTCGCCCGAGGCGCTGGACTGGTCCGCCCGTGAATGATGTGCGGCCTTGGCCCGTGATGAAATCAATTTAGCGGCCCAACACGCAGTATCAATGTATCAAAACCGCCCAATGCTCCTTCCAGCCTACTACACAATCCTCACTCCTTCCCAACATCCGCCCCTGTCCCATGGCCACGGCCATGAGCAGCAGCGACACCGCGGCGTGAGGCCGATGCTCGACACCGGCACGGTGCACCCCGACGAGTCCGTGGCGAGCACGCGAGGCGGTCGCTCCGATGGCCGCCGGGCGCTTGGCGGCGGCCGCAGCCCCTTGAGGGAGAGGCGGTCAGCAGCCAGCAGTCTTTCGCTTAAACCCACGGGAGGGCGCAGCCGCGAGGGCGAGCCACCGCCGTCGGGGAAGGCGCAGCCGCAGGAGCGCTAAGCCTCATCTCGCCCCGCCCGCCACCTCCGCTAGGGCCGAGCGCCGCCGTTGTTGCCCTCTGCTCCGCTTCTCTTTTTCCCCTCTGTTCCGCCGCACCGGCGAAAGGCCGAAGACGACGACGCCGCCGAATGCCGGAGCCGTGGACCGAGCCACCACGTCTCCCGACAATAGCTCCGGTTGCCTCGCCTCCTCGACGCTAACGTTCGCTCTCCGGCGAGCTCGCGAGCACCGCCGCCACCTTCGCCCCCGTGTCTCCCTCGATGTCGACGGGCGGGCAAGGTACGCCCTGCGCGGGCCCGGCCGCCGTGGCCGATGTGTGGCCGCCGGACCGTGTTGGCCCGGCCCGTTGTACATCTATAGGTGGTAGTATATGAATGTGAATTGGCAAGCGCCTTGTATATGAATGTGAATTGGCAATGACATGTTGGGTTTGATGCGTATGCATATATCTATTTTTCGCCTTCCTGTATCAAGTAATCATGTTTAACACTTGGAACCTTGTCTACTTTAAGCAGATCGGCGGGTTCAAATCAGCTCCCTCTAGGTGGTGAGCAAGTCATCTAGTCACCGACAACTCAATATCCACCCTTTCCCTCGACACTTTTGAGCTTAGGTTTCTGTTTCACTTAGTTAACGATGTGGAGAGACTTGCGGACTTGTTTGGACGAATTTGATGGACTTGTGGACATGATGTGGTGATGCACTTTTGCTATATATGTGATACTAGGTGAATTTCCCGTGCGTTGCTGCGGGAATGATGGTGTTATAGAAAGAACTTTATATGAAGCAGAAAAAAAAATTTCGGCAAAGGACCCTTTGGAACGTGTGAATGTAAAAAAGAAAATACATAAATTTCAAAGAGAAAGGGTGTTTCAATGATCATAAAACAATATACAAACTTGTAAAGATGATGGGGAAAATAATTATGATCTTACAACTAAAGAACAAATTATTATACAAAAATAAATAATAGTATATAGAGGAAACAATTTGAGCTTATCCGGTTTTTTAGTGCCTGCCTCTCTCCTCTCCACCTCTGATCCCAAGTCTCAGCCGTATAGCAGCAAGTTCCCTGTCCTGCTGCCAGTGTCTCCCCGACGCCGCCGTCTAGTGGTAGATATGTCGCGGTAGCACAAAAAAATAGACTGGTCAAGTATAATTGCTGGAAGTTTTCAAATAAAGACAGCAACTTCTTGACCTGCTCCAGAACTGGAGCTTACAACTAATAACACGGTAGTAATTTTCCTCCTTCATGCCAGCAACAAAAGCCATTGTCACTCTATTCCATCTGAGAAAGCCATCCCCAAAAGCTATAGGGAGTGGAAATGCAACATGAAATGTACCAGGCATTGCTGCATGATAATTCTAGCAATGCACTGAAGGAAACATTTTTACAATCTGAATGGAAAAAACATCAAATGCCAGCAACAAATTAGCAATTCTTTGCCAAAGCTTAAATTCGACAAATATGTGTATTATTGTTGGAATACTGCTCCAATCTTTAAAGTGAGACCATGGAGTATGGTCCATGTGATCAGCGTGGACAAATAAGTAATGATATAACAATTATCAGACTACATATCAATGCTATCAATGCTAGATGGCCCTTAAGGAAGATACGTATAGGGGGAACATAGAAATAAAAGGAAAAAGGGAAAGGATTGATTTGCATATGACCTGTACACACAAAAGTTAAGTAAACTTCATTCCAGACTTTGGTTGTAGTCAGTGATCCCATAGCAAACTTTTCCTACAGCACAACAACCAAACACCCATTTATTTTGCATAAAGAAAAAAATCAGTAGGTAACACATTTTTTTGTTCTTGCATAAAGAGTCCTTATGGCTTATGAAAAGAACACAACTCGCTGCTAGTTTAACTTCTAAGAGAAATAGTTCAGTTAAGGTTAACACATTTCTATTAAGTTCAAACAGGAGCCTGTGTCGAGCAGTAAACTCTGGTGCTTACCTTGACCGAAGTTATTTTTATGCTGCAAACCACCCATTTCCTAGAAACCTGCACCAAACTGCTGACTGACATCAGAAGGATCTAACTGTGAGACTATAACTTACATGTAGGCGAAAAGCACAGATAAAATATATCTGAAAGTACTAAAAAATCACCTTGTTCTGGAAATGAAGTAGCAATTTCTGGAAAGGACAAAGGCAATACAATACATGACGATGGCAATGCAGGTCCACATTGAACTACCAAATCTGAGTAAAGCAATTCGAAATACACCTGGTCACTGCAAAAGAAGAATGAAAGAGGAATGGATCTGTAATATTCTAATAGTTAGAATGCTAAGATGGTTATCGAACCTATTTTAAGTGAAGGACAAAATTAAATGTGATCATATTAGTAACAGATAGGTCACTTGGGGAGATGGTAAAATAGGTGTAATCAAGGAACAATTGAATGCAGTGCAAGTATGCATGCTTTATGGAAGAGAAAAGGACTGTGACATAGAAATTCGTTCAAATTTAGAACGGCTACAATTACCTTCATTGTTTAGGATTACAATTGTTCTGCGCATGTGAATTGTCGGAAGGAGCAACAGGCGTTTGAGGTGGCGGCAGTATTGAAAAAAAAAAAAGTCGTAAAGATACATAAGTTTGGAAGCATGCGTAGGGGGAAACATTTGTCATCTGCAAAAGGGATGCAAATACTGAAAGCATAGGTGATATTGCCGGAGGCTGCATCCTCCTCAGGAAGGATCATAGAATTACGCATGTATGATCGATGTCGTCGTACATCTGACCGTGGCATTGTAGTTCGATGGGGCGAAAAACCGTCCATTGTTTGTATCTGCGATAATGGAAACAAAATTTGTGTCAGGTATGCCGAAGAAATAAGTTCAAAACATTCGAGTAAGCAATTGCATAATTAACATGGGTAAAACTGCACGTGGAGGCCAGAAAAATCAATAAAAAAGAATAAATAAAATCATGAGGTTACTGAATGACAATCATTTGCAGCTGCTAGTGTGATAATAGGAGTCCTCAATGACCTGCCATCGATGGTGAACAACCTGCACGGCCTTCATATTGTCATGGTAACAGGCCTGCAGGTCACTCGTAGGCTGCTGTCTTTTCTAATTTTTGAAAATGTTGCAATAAGGGAAGGATTGTAGCTTTATTAGAACCTTAACTATGATTAACCAAAATCTGAATTCGTTTATGATCATTAATTATATTGGCAGGTTGCAGAGACTTGATACAAAACAGGGCCTTTGGGGCATTTCATCTAGCAGGTTAAGGGCAAAGGCCACTCGGAGCAAAAGCAAATATCAGAGGGGAGCTTGACGGTGGTAGAAGATGAAGGGATTCAAAGTTAATTGAAGACACAGCGTCATCCATTGTGAAGAGTTCACTTACATGGGCGCGGAGGCGAGGTCGAAGTGCCGGTACCCGCCGCGACGCCTAGGGACGTGGCCGTTCGCGAGGCGTGGCCTGCGCTTGTGGACGGACGTTATGCCGGCCACCGAGCAGCGGGCGCGGCGTCTGTTGGGCTGCGGCGAGCGCAAAGGCAGCAGCGGCGGAGCGGAGCACAGGACGGCGTCGTGACTCGTGGATGGCGTGCGCCGAACGGAGAGCACGAGATGGAGTCGAGTGGTTCTTGTGCCCTGGAACCGGAGCACTTCCCAGCAGCGAACGCGCCCGCCGCTTGCACATCCCCGCACGATCCCGCCGCCGCCGCCGCCCTTCCTGCTTAGCTGCGACGTGATTGGTACTCCTGCAAAATAGAGAAATTTCTCAAATCGATGCGCATCTCTACTACCTCGTTCTGATCCCACAGGTCTCTGAACAGGACGGGCTCGCCAGTGGCCACGGAGTAGATTTCGACGTCACCAAGAACATCGCCAATACCTGCCCCGGGCTCCAAGGAAGAGGAGTGCACCGATGGGGAGGAACTCGCGGCCGCAGTCCCCACTGGCGACGGCGAGCGACAGAGACGGAGGTGCCGATGGGCTGCGGGGACCGGCCTCCGGCGTGCGTCGCGTCGCGGTGGGCAACCTGCGGAAGAAAAATAAAAAAAACAGGGCGAAGAACCAATCATGTCAGGAGTGCTTGCTGACCCCGCCTCCTGGCTTGTGCCGTCCTGTGTCCTGACGACGCAGGGAGGGAGATCGACGGCGGCGGGCGAAGAGGAGAGTAGCCAGCCTGGACAACCGGCAGAGCTTCCGTCGACGACTTCGGGCATGGCGGCGGCCGGGAAAAGGGGCAAAACGGAGAGGGTAGTGAGGGGAACCGATTCCTCTCCTCACCTTGGACAGGGACGGCGCGGGGAGGGGTGACCATGGACGGTTGCGGAGCTCACGCTGGTGACTCTGGACACGTTAGGTAGGGATGACACGGAGAGGGGCGACGGAGAGGCTTTATGGAGGCAGGCGAGGGGGTGGCGGCGGGGAGGCGAGGGGGTGGGGGTGGCGGGTGGCGGGTAGGAGGCGAGGGGCTGGTGGAGAGGCGGGTGGTAGACGACGACGCTGGGTAGGCGAAGAGGCGTCTACGCATTGCTACACCCTACAGGCCAAGCCGGTAACTGCCGCAGCTAGGTCTGTTAGGGGAAACGGAGGCGGCAAGGGAGCCAGGGGAACCGAGCAGGAGGAAGAGGCTGGGGCGAGGATGGAGGGGACTGGCCGATGTGGGCGAGCGGAGGGACGGGGAGAGGCGTTTCTGCAGCCGGACGGCGTAGGTAGGGAAGAGGCCGCGAGTAAAAGTTTTTTTTTTCGGAAGAGGGATGTCTACGTGGGGACGGGGTTACTGTGACGTGGCTTCACGAGGTTTCAGAAAACTCCGTAGTGGAGGTTTGCTACTAAGAAGATATAGATATGTAATAATGGATGTGTTTTCAGCGCCGGATGTGTCAAATATGTGATAGATGTGACATATGCATTCTGTGACTAAATGGATGTGATATACTGCATATATGTGTCTGTTTGTCAATGTGAAAAGCAAAAATAAAAAATAATAATGGTAATTTTTATAGCCTTTGCCGAGAGCAACACTCAGCAAAGAAGGCTTTGCCGACCGCATTTTCTTTTGCACTCGGCAAAGCTGAGAAAGGAATACATGGCAAACACCCACTTTCCCAGCTTTGGCGAGCACAAGGACAAATGCGCTCGGCAAAGCTAGTTTCTTTGCAATGTTTTTTTGTAAAAATAAAACAAAAAAAAATTATTTGCAAGAGAGGGAGCTCTCAGAAAAGAAATTGCAAAAAAAAAAATTCTTTGCCGAGGGCCTTATAGAGGGATGCTCGGCAAAGAGCCCGCCGTTTCCCGTCATTTCAAACTACTTTTCTTTGCCGAGAGCTTGGCCTTGGGGTGCTCGGCAAAAGGGCATGTGCCGTAAAAAAAAAATCCAGGTGTTCTTTACCGAGTGCCACGTTCGGCAAAGCCTTTGCCAAGGGCCAAAGAGCCAGCAAAGGACCAATTTCCTGTATTGACTGCTGGAAACTGTTGGAGGTAGCTCTGGGTAAACACGCATGTGTGGAAAATCGTGAATAAAGAAAGACGTGCACGTTACTCTTTTGGCATCTATGTGGACGAAAGTTGGCTGCCGGGGTTGGAAACAGCGCGGAATGCTGCTCGGCAACTAACAGATGGTCAAATAAAACTGCAGCATTTCGCGTGGGTGAATCTTTGAGACCAACTATAATGCGTATTATCCAAGTAAGACTTCAAATTAACATGTAAGGTTTTTGCCTCGAAACACATGTGCGTATAAAATGTTAACGAGAACCTACCGATCAAGTCTGAGCTCTCGTGAGCCCTCCTGCTAGCCGCCCGCCGGGGCTGCCCGCCGGCCTGTCGCCGCCTGTCGCGAGGCATCGCCTCCCCACGACGGTGTCCCTTCCTCGCCGCCCGTGAGTTTCTCTCGATGGCGCCTGGCGGGTAACCGGTGCCCCCATACCCTCCTTGCGGCATGGGGTGCTGGTGCGCACGCCGGACGCCGTAGGCCTTGGTGCCTCCTTCAACCTCCTTCCTAAAGGTGTGTCCCTTGCTGCTCTGCCTCTATGGCAGATCCCTCCTTACGATCCATGCTTCTTCATCGTTTCAGCGAGCCGGTCACCCATAACGTTCTCGACCGTGCCTCCTTCTTAGTGGCGGCCTTTGGGCGTTGCAAGCTCCGGCTAACCCTTGATACTGTCAGCCAGCTTCTCCAAACCGCCTGTAACATCCCAGATGTTAATGAGCAATTAAAATTTTAATCATGTCATCATTAGCATTGCAAACCATGCATGTTTGAATAACCTTCCATGCATTAAATAAATAAGTTTATTTATTCAGAAATTGTATGTGCTTTAGGGGTTAGAGTGATTTTATTTTGATCACATGTTTTTATCCCAAGTATGTGGTTGGATGATTGTTTTTATATTTATGAATTGATGGTTTGAAATTTGATCAAATTCTATTTTGAATTGGATTTCGAAAACCCTAGTTTCAAACCCTAGATTTACCCCTTTTTGATATTTCAAATTCTATGAAAAAATTGACAAAACTTTCAAAAGGTAGTTTGTAGGTCTTGTTTTGTTGTACAAAAAGAGGTGTTCAAAAGATTTTCAAGTTTTTATATAAATTTTAAAGTAATTTCAAATTTCTTTTAAACCTTATTTTGACCCTATTTCAAAAGTCATAGTTGGGGGCCGATTTTGAAAATGTTTTCTATATGAAAAGTGTAGATCTTGAAATTTGGAGCAACTTTTGTATTGGTAGATTTTCATGTTCTTGCATGAATTTTGGAGCAATTGGAGAAAAATCAGGAGGAGGGGCCTACTACAGTACCGCGAGGCGGGAGGTTCACCCGCCGCTTTGTCGCCGCCACCGCCCCTCGGCCGCTTCGGCAGCGTCCGCCCGCCACCTCCCGCTTGTGAGGTGTCCAGTTAGCAAAATGCGTGTCGCTGGCCTCGCCGCCGCCTTACAAAGCCTCGCCACGGGCGTTTGTCGCCGCCCTTTTTCCGTTTCGCCACCGCCGTCGAACCCGCTCCGCCACGCCCGTCATCGTCGTCGTCGAGCCCCAATCCTTAAAACTGATCGCACCACTAGCTTCGCAACGCCTCTGCGATACCGTGAACTCACTCGCCACCCCAAACCCAACCGGTTGCCGCGCGCCGCCATCTTCTTCGCGGACCCGGCAGAACCGCGCCGCCACGATCCACCTCCTCGTCGTCGGCCGTTTAGGTGAGCTTTCGTGGCAAACCGACTAGTTCTATCGAATCACCTTGAAGTCGTGGTCATGGGGAGACTCGATCGTTTCGCAGCCCGAAGCCCGGACGCTACGGAACGCCGCTTGTTGCCACCGCTGGAAGCGCACCGCCGCCCCGCCGTCATCGTCGTCGACCCACCTCGGCTCGGTCCCGACCTAACCATCTAGGTAACCAAGTCGCGGTGAGTTGTTGGTCATGCTGTGCCATCCGTTTGGTCGTTTATGAGCCGGGCTAGACGGAACGCGACCAAGCCCGACGAGCTCGCCGTGCAGCGCCGCGTAAGGCCGGAAGCGTGAGTTAGAAGCGATTTGGTTCGATTAAGTGAGGGAAGTGATCGCCTAGGAGTGTTGTAGGTGCTGGTGTGCTCGCCCCCTCCGGGGATGGCTCCGTGAGCCGCGTCGCCGCCGCCGTCTGTGCAGTATCGCCGCCATGGCCGCCCCGGCCATGGAGCTTCCGTGCTCGAGAGAAGGGGAAAGTGGTGTCGGGAGATGTGGGGAGGAGAGGGGAGTCGAAGGGGAGGAGCCCCGTGTCCGGGGACCTCGCCGCCGGCGAAGTTATCGGCGGTCAACCGCCTCGGAGCGAAATCACTGCAAGGATTTAAGTTACTGAACAGGTAGATGGATAAGTTACTGAACAGGTAAATAAGAACAGCAGATTTCTGGTCCTTACCATGTACCTATTTAAAACTCTAGATCTCACTCCAGGCTGAATATCTTTCAAGGTTTCACAATGATCATTTGGGTTCAAGTTGCTGCCTTGCTGGAACCTGGAAGAGATTTCCCTATCATAAGAGTGAATACAGAAACAAATACATACTGAGTAGCTGGAAGAGATAAACAACTGCATAGAGAAAACAACGGTAGAGAGAACGCTCCACGGAATTAAACGACTCAGCTTGAACAGAGGTGAAGAGCATAGAAGAGAACATTTAAATGAATAAAATCCTTGGTTGCAAGTACAGACTGCAAACAAGCTTGAATTGCTGGCATGTTCCAGCAGAATATCCACTAAATGTAAAAAGAAAATCCTAAATTACTACAGATTAAATTTGTTGTCTTAACTGTATACAGTAGAAAGTCACATCATGCGCAGCTGAAAAGGAAGTATGACAAGTGTGAAAGGAAGCACAACAGTAGTACTATATACCCACTAGTACAATATGCATGGAGCAATTCAACTAGCAGTAGTTTGACTCAAAAAAAAAAAACTAGCAGCAGTTGCAAATAAAATCAACTTATACCATTGAACGAAGATGGAATAGGTGTGCTAGAGGGCAACCAGTATTTGGATCTTCTTTCTTGCATGATCAGGATAACATAGTGGTCAGCTCTTAAAAATAAAATAAAAAAACAACCAGTCAGCTCCAAAAGGTAGTTGTCATCTACGTGTCATGATTAATCACAGGTGTAACTTACCAGATGCCCATCGACCAAAGCTCTGGCATTTTGTACTTCCTCTGTGAGATGACTAATTGTCTCCAAAAGAACTTTCTTAAACGACTCAGCTTGCACAGATGTTAGGCAGTGCCAATAAGTGTAGTAATTAGACTCAAACTAGATAAACTGGAATTGTCTGTCTGTGTCATAAAGATACAAGAAATGGGAATCCACACTGACGATTGACAACATTCTCATCTCTACTCATGGACTCAGTTAGTAAGTCACATGGATACCGCGACGCAATGTTCATACCAGAAATGTATCAGCTCTTTCCTTAGATACCAGAAATGTGTCATGAAAATTTGCAAAGTAGGGTCTGCTAATTTCTGTAACAACCAAAGTTCTTAAGATAAGTCTGCACCTATAAGAGAATGTTGATATAATACAAAGAGCAACTTGCAGCTAAGTTGCAGCAAAGCTACCACGTATATTATCCATGTATAAGAAAATAACCATGTAATATCTTGCTACTCGCCATCCTAAATCTTTAAGAACAAATCTAACAGTCTGACAATATTATTAGCAAGTAATTAATTGGCACTGAATTACATGCATGTCTGTTTAAATTTCAGCATCGTCCCTTGCTCTGACGAGACGTGCTTCTACAACTTTCAATCAAGTTTAAATTTCAGCAATAAATCATCCCAATCGACTAAGAGAAAAAAAATGCCTCAGGTTTGTGCCTAGCAGTAATTTCAGCTAAGAGAAAAAGGGAAGAGAAGTTGTGCTCTTATTCAGATAAACAAAACTCAAGTTATAAAGAAGTTAAAACTAAAACCATTTATGCCCTCTAGTGTCATGACATATACTTAATTTTTATGAGTCCATTGATCCTACTATCCAAAAACCAGATAGATCATGGCACCAGGGATCATGGCTTAATCGTGTCATCATGTTTTAAAATAAGAGAAGCAAAACCATTATACCTTCAATTGCTTCCCTGGGAGTCTTCAAGCCAAGGCCAATTCCAGAATTCTTTGTGCTATAAATAAAAAAATATGCTTGAGGAAAGTCTTCTCAATCTAGAAAATGGATGGATAGAAAACATTAGAAGTACTTTACAACTAGATGGGAGCTACTGGAATTGCTTATACAAACAAATAAAAAAAGATTGGCGCTAATGCAACAAGTGTTGTGCTGATGTGCTCTGAAATAACAATGTGTGACAACACTCCTATAGATTTACACTAAAATGTCTCAATTCATTGCTGGTCGCAAATAATGCCCCTCTAAGATGTGGTACCAATCAAAGGGGATTAGAGTGCATGGATTTTTCTATCTAAAAATCCAAATAATTATTACTACTGCATTTCCTTCATATAACATAACTCTACAGATAGCAATTACAATAAGATCAGCAACTGACAACTAGCATTTGCATTGCCACTTGGCCACAACACCTCTACATTTCTTATAAGAAATGGCATGTCATTGCTACAGGAAAGAAACTTGAATCTTTCTTTTTGTACTGTCAGCATGTATCCTTACTCATATTCTTTGTTAGCTCATGACTGAACCAAGCAATCAAGTGCATAGTAACATCTAAGCAAGCCAATTATTTTTTCAATCTTGGAAGAACAAACATGCAGACTAACATAAAGAATGGATGTAGATCTAGTAAAAACATATAATAACCTGAAACCAGTTATTGATTTTTCCTCATGGCATCTTGCAAAGTCCCAAAGCTTCACGGTTCTGTCATCATAGCAGGAGCAGAACTTAAAGTCGGTTCTGGAGAAACTGTTTCAAGGGCACGTTTCAGCATACATTGAACATGAACTTTGTCGCAAACAAGAAAAACCTTTAGGGCCACAGCAGCACGACACACAAAACAAATACAACAGCAGAAGCGAAATCTGGATCCAGTTTTGGAGGCACCAGATCGACCCAACAAAGAACGGGAAAGCAAATACCAACGCTTACTCCGGTGCTGGCAAGCCAAGGAGAGGAGCATGGCGACCCTGCGCGCCGCCAGCACCGCCACGCTAGGGGCCCGCTCGCCCCATTGCCGACGAACCGGCCCAGCACCGCCGTGTTGGGGGAGGGGCGCTCGCACCGCCGACCGGGGAGGGGGCCGCCGCCAGGCAACGCAGGAAGAGAGCAGGGTCGGGCGGGGCGTCCTCCGTCCAATCCACCAGCCAGGAAGCAGGGGTGCTTCCTCAAGCGAGCAGGACCTGCAGCCGGCGCAGGAAGGGGAGCAGAGGCGGGCGGGGTTTCCTTCGTCCAAATCCTCCAGGCAGACGGCAGAAGGATGGGAGGGAGCTGGGGGCAGCGCGAGGTGGGAAGGCGGACGGCGTGGGAGGGACCTAGGGGCGGCGCGGGGTGAGAAGGCGGGCGACGTCGGAGGGATTGGGGAAGGTTACGGGAAAGTTACATTTACACCTAGCGTATATTGCGCTTTCGGCGTGAATACGTGATGCGGCGTTGTGATCGTCTTCTCAACGCACACCGCCCGGTAGCTTGGGAGAAGTGTGGTACAACGCGGATCCCGCGCCTGCGTCACAAAGGCGGTGCACGCGGCACCTGGTGAAAAAAACCGCTTCCGGAAGGTTACTCTTGGGCTAGGCAAAAATTAGCGCGGGCTAAACCGAAATTTCCATCGCGCGCACAACCGCACGCTTTCCTTTCAGCTAAGATGGATCACGCCTACACAGCGCGCGCTCACAACCGCACGCTTTCCTTTCAGCTAAGATGGATCACGCCTACACAGCGCGCGCTCACAACCGCACGCTTTCCTTTCCGCTAAGATGGATCACGCCTAGGGAGATCCACGTGCACCCGATTAGGCCAATCCCATTGCGCCACGTGGCCAGACTAAAGAACATGCAAACCGTTCGTATTTGTTCTTTTAGTCTGAAATTTAAAGTTGTATATCTGGTCTTTCTCCTTCATGA
This sequence comes from Hyparrhenia diplandra, assembly GCA_015847255.1. Taxonomy (NCBI): domain Eukaryota; kingdom Viridiplantae; phylum Streptophyta; class Magnoliopsida; order Poales; family Poaceae; genus Hyparrhenia; species Hyparrhenia diplandra. Next base: position 253,021 of record JADLZK010011968.1, on the reverse strand, counting down.
CTAGTCTAATTTTGATGATTTTTTCTAAATTTTTCTAAAATCACCCTACACTGTGAGGGAGTTGTCAGTTTAAACTACACTTTTCGAACGTTTTCTCAAACGCAAAAATGATCTGAATAACAAATGCACGGACCTTGATGAGTTATGAACTTTTGGCATTCATTACTTTTCAAGGAGAGACCGTTTAGGGCTTCAAAACCCGTTCCGGCCGAAAAAATTCAAATTTTAAATTTCAAGGCATCAAAAGTTCGAAAAATGAAAAGTTGACTCTAATGCCAAATATAGATCCCGAAGAGCTCTACAAAACTCGTATTCATGACTTTTCGATTTGAAACCAGCTAGGGTCTCGAAAACTCTCGGAGGTGTCATTTTCAAAATGACCAAAGTTTGACTTAGTCAAACCTTGGTCAAACGAACCACTAAATGACCTCTGCTGAAAAAAATTTTGAATACAAGGGTGTTAGAACTCATCAAGATCTACACTTTTATATGGGTCATTTTTCCGTTTGACAAAGTGTTAGTAAACACTACTAACAAAATCAAGGTTCTCACAAAGAGTTTATGAAACTCTCGGAGTGAGTTGTCCAGATTTGAACTACACTTTTTTCGAACGCTTTCTCAAACGTAAAAATGATCTGAATAACAAATGTAGACCTTGATGAGTTATGAACTTTTGGTATTCATAACTTTTCAAGGAGAGACCGTTTAGGGCTTCGAAAACCCGTTTCGAGCGAAAAATTTCAAAATTCAAATTTCAAGGCATCAAGAGTTTGAAAAATGAAAAGTTCACTCTAATATCAAATGTAGATCCCGAAGAGCTCTACAAAACTCGTATTCATGACTTTTCAAGTCGAGACCATCTAGGGCTTGAAACCCCGTTTGGAGTCAGTAAAAAATTCAAATTTCAAATTTTGAGGCATCAAAAGTTCGAAATATGAAAAGTTGATCTGTAATACCAAATGTAGATCTTGAAGAGCTCTACAAAACTTGTATTCATGACTTTTCATGTCGGGACCGTCTAGAGTTTCAAAACCTGTTCGAGCCATAAAAATATAGATTTCAAATTTCGAGGCGTCATAAGTTTGAAAAATGAAAAGTTGACTCTAATACCTAATGTAGATCTTGAAGAGTTCTACAAAACTCGTATTCATGACTTCTCGATTTGAAACCATCTGAGTTCCAAAAACTAGCGTTTCATTTTTTAAAAATTCAAAACTTAAAAAAGTAAATGGAAAAAATATATAGCAAAAAGAAGCACACAAGGGGCTTGAACACAAGACCTCTGGTATAGTGAGTTAATGACTTAACCACTAGGGCAAGCATCAATTTGTGTTGTAATGGGGTGGTATATTTTTTTATATTTTTACTTAAAAATAATAAATAATGTAAAAAAAATACTATTGAAAAAATGTGTGGCACACGAGGTTTGAACCTAGAACCATTGGAACAAAATGTGGAGCCTTAACCATTAGGACAAGCATCTATTTATGCTACATTGGGAAGTTCTATTTTTTATATATACTAAATGAAACGTAATAAATCCTTCAAAATGTGTGGCGCTTGAGAATCGAACCTATGATCTTTGGAACAAAAATAAAGAGTACAAACCACTAAGATAAGCAACCGTTCATATTGTATTGGGTGTTATATTTTTTTATTATTTAAAGCACAATAAATCATGTAAAACAATCTTCAAAAAATATATGGTGAGTCGGAATTGAACATGGGACCTCTCAAAGTAGAAAGCTAAGTCACACCACTACACCATTCCTTCATTTGCGATAAGAATAGTTCTTCTCCCCTTTTCTAGTACATCACGTACGTATTCCAAGCCAACAACTAAGCCACGTATAAAAATCAAGAATATGAACACAATGTTTTTCTTTTTAATCTCTACTTAAACAGGGTTTTCTCCCACATTTTGACTCCAAATTTGTTGATTTTTTTTCCTAATTTTTTCTAAAATCATGGTCTATCAAATAATTGTGTTCACTTGAGTCATCCATATAGAATTTATGAAACTCTAAGAGAGACTTGTTCATTTTAAACTACACTTTTCGAACGCTTTCTCAAACGCAAAAAATGGCCTGAATAACAAATGTAGATCTTGATGAGTTATGAACTTTTGGTATTTGTGACTTTTCAAGGAGAGACCGTCTAGGGCTTCAAAACCCGTTCAGAGCCAAAAAAAAATTCAAATTTCAAATTTCGAGGCATTAAAAGTTCAAAAAATGAAAAGTTGACTCTAATACCAAATGTAGATCCCGAAGAGCTATACAAAACTCGTATTCATGACTTTTCAAGTCAAGACCGCCTAGGGCTTCTAAAACCCTTTCTGAGCCATAAAAATTCAAATTTCAAATTTTGAGGCGTCAAAAGTTCGAAAAATGAAAAGTTGACTCTAATACCAAATGTAGATCTTGAAGAGCTCTACAAAACTCGTATTCATGACTTTTCAAATCGAGACCGCCTAGGGCTTCAAAACCCGTTCGAGCCGAAAAAATTCAAATTTTAAATTTCGAGGGGTCAAAAGTTCAAAAAATAGAAAAGTTGACTCTAATACCAAATGTAGATCTTGAAGAGTTCTACAAAACTCATATTCATGACTTTTCGATTTGAAGCCATCTGAGTTCCAAAAACTAGCGTGTTATTTTTTAAAAATTCAAAATTTAAAAGTAAATGGAAAATATATAACAAAAAAAAAAGCACACAAGGGACTTGAACACAAGACCTCTCGGTACAGAGAGATGATGACTTAACCACTAGGGCAAGCATCCATTTGTGTTATAATGGGGTGCTCTATTTTTTTATATTTTAACTTAAAAGTAATAAATCATATAAAAAAATACTATTGAAAAAAATGTGTGGCACACGAGGTTTGAACCTACAACCATTGGAACAAAATGTGGAGCCTTAACCACTAGGACAAGCATCTATTAGAGAAGGTGGTACTATACATTTCACACAACCTTGAACATCTCTCACTAAGTGATAAGAACATATGTGAGACATTCATGCTTCGGGGGGATACGCATCACCACTTTCTCAAAATCAATTGAATTTTTTTTGCCAACATTATGCACCAAAAGGAGGTGTACATGCAAGTTTTTAGATTTTTTAGCTAGATTAGAGTATTTTGACATTTATTCTTTATTAAATCAAGAAATAATTACAAGAATAGGAAAGCTTAGTCCGAAAATCGTAAAAATGCATATAACATCATAGTGTGGCTCTGTAAGCATCCCAATAAATTGTAATTTAGAGAAGGCAGTACTATACATTTCACACAAACATGAACATCTCTCACTAAGTGATTAGGACATGTGTGAGACAATAATGCTTCCGTGGGGGATACGCATCACCACTTCCTCAAAGTCAATTGAATTTTTTTGCCAACATTATGCACCAAAACGAGGTGTACATGCGAGTTTTTAGATTTTTTTAGCTAGATGAAAGTATTTTTACATTTATTCCTTATTAAATCAAGAAATAATTACAATAATAGGAAAACTTAGTTAGAAAATTGCAAAAATGCACACAACATCATTGTGTGGCACCATAAGCATCCCATTAAATTTTGAAATGATTTGGAGAAAGTTGTGATGCACAAGGATGAACATCTCCAACTTAGTGAAATGTTGGTAAAAACATTATACCTATTTGGAACAAAAATAAAGTGACACCATACTATATTTGGAACCAAAAATATAGTAGCACAATTTTTACCACGCAAAATTTGTTGCCTGCCATTTGGAACGAGAATAAAGAGTGACGCCATATTACCATCGGAAATAACTTTTGAAGTATTTATAGATTATATAATAGTAACAAGGGGCTATTGTGTTTCTACCCTTACCGAGAAAGCCAATTGTGATTCTACCCTCGCTTTTTGCAATGTTGCAATTTTACCCTCGTTCTGTTAGAATGAAGCCTCGCCTTTACCCTTACTTTTGACTCTGTTAGATTTAAATGCATAAAAAAATTAAAAAGAAAAGAAAACCCTTCTCAATCTTTCTTTGGACGAGATTACCCTTTCTATCGTTTGTCCTCAGTTTCTCGACTCCCGTCGCGAGTTGCCCAGGCAGCGTCGCCGCGGTGGGATGGCCGGCAGCGCACGCAGGCAGGCAGCGGCTGCGCGGCGGGGGTAGGCGACGCACGCAGGCAGCGGTGGCGCGTCGGGCTCGACGTCGGCGTGCGCAGGCAGCAGCGGCGCGGCGCCGTGGTGCAGGCCGGCGCGACGTCCTCGACGGCGGCGCGGTGGTCCAGCAGAGGCAAGCAAGCCTCCTCCCGACGGCAGTGTGAGCTCTTTTGTTGTTGCTGTGCGTCGAGTAGGCAGAATGTCATCCTTGGGGAACAGACTTCCCGGTGCACTGGGCAAACGTTGACCTGGTGGTGTGAGCTCTTGTTGTTGTTGTTGTTGTGCGCCTTTGAGTCCTTCAGGAGCAGTATGGTGTTCTTCTTTGACTGCAGCTCATCGGGCGGGGCTGGGACAGTTTGATGGATAGGTACAGGTAGCTGCGGTTCTCAAGCCCCACTGCAGCAAGGCGTTGCACCTCGTTGCTCCCGGCTGCTCCATCGAGCAGCTCAGTGAGCACCATGGCCAGATTGTGGTCCATGGCCGCCTTCAACACTTCTGGGTTGTACAGAGTCGCAGCGAGCCGCACACTACTACAGGACTCAACATTAGGGGCGGTTCTAGATGTACATTAGGGGCGGGTTTTCCAACCGCCCCTAAACAAGCGCCCCTAATGTTCATCGACATTAGGGGCGGTTGGGAAAAACCGCCCAATGCCGGACATTAGGGCGGCTCCTAATGTGGACATAGCAGGGGGCGGTTCTGCTCATCATAAACCGCCCCTAATCTCTCTAACCGTAGGGCGGTTTAATCTAAAACCGCCCCTAGAGTTGAATTTCAGAACAAAAAAAATATATAAATATATAATTCACAGATTTAATTAATAATTGACATAATGTCTCCATACTTCAAATAAATATATATGCATCATGCAAAACTCACATACTTCAACATACAATTCACATAACATACGAAGATGTCGAGATACAATTCACATAAAGTTCACATATTTCTCATCATAAGTTCACAGCCATACGTTTGCATGCTTCAACACTATTAATTTAATCACTAAGACAAGTCCGACTGCAATGAGGGAACGGTTATGTTGAAGCCAGCGAGCTCGCTTTGGTCAGTGAAATTGCAACCCGTTGGTGGACTTGCAGCATCCATCCTGGACCTGGACACAAGATAGATCAATGAGTTGCATAGAAAACAATTTATTTTACAATGTAAATTCAGAAACCAATGTCAAACTGCAACTTGGTGGAACTAATAAAAAATTAACAAGTGGCTGCTACATAACATGTTGGAGCATATATGAATTGATTAATAGAGCTTAGTACTAGAACCTACATGATGATCCATATAACAATTGACAATTAACAAGTGGCTGCTACTTAATATGTCATCAGATCAGTACAGAAGCACATAACATAACATGAGTGCATAAATTCAGATACATCATGTCTAAATATCATTTGGTCATTACAGCAGTAGAAAATAGATATGGGCTAATAAGCAAGCTTTCAAGTTTCAGAAATTAGATATCAATCTAAGCGCAAGAATTCACACAAACATTTATTTGGCATTTCAACTAACTAATTACCTGTGCATCAATGTCTTTTGGCCATTTGTTGTCGCATCAGCAAGTGTTGATAGGATTACTTACTATACTAGCATTGCACATTACGAGATTGTGAAACAGATATCCATTCGTTATTTTTTGAGAACCAAGATTGTGAGAACCGAGAGCCCCCAAAAAGACCTGAAACGGTGCCAAACTTTGCCGCAAGGTCTCTTGTGCCCTAGGAGGCAAAACTTGTGGAGGCCGGTGCGAAATTATTGTGTTTTCAAAGTGTAATTCACCATATTTGGTCGCAAACGGCACGTAGAAAAATACGGTAATTTCAAAAATGACTAAAAAAACCTAGGATTTTGCGTGGGGCCATATTTTGGGTGTAAATGACCACAAAAAAAATTGAGAAAGTTTGGACATAGGCGGAGCAGACGTGCTTCATAGTGGTATACGGAACCTTTCACCGAACCCTATCCTTACACTTAGGTTTCTCATGGTTGTGTGGCCTGTGCGCTTTGCAGTGTGCTATCGGCCTCAAACTTTTTCTGAGGCATCTACATGGCATGTGTGAAGGCACCGCCAAGTTTGAGAATTTTCTGAAATTGTTTGGTAATTTTCTCTGATTATTTTAATTACCGCGCGACTTCTCCCGGTAATTATACGTTGAACTATGACCACCCCCAAAAAGACCTGAAACGGTGCCAAACTTTGCCGCAAGGTCTCTTGTGCCCTAGGAGGCAAAACTTGTGGAGGCCGGTGCGAAATTATTGTGTTTTCAAAGTGTAATTCACCATATTTGGTCGCAAACGGCACGTAGAAAAATACGGTAATTTCAAAAATGACTAAAAAACCTAGAATTTTGTGTGGGGCCATATTTTGGGTGTAAATGACCACAAAAAAAAATTTGAGGAAGTTTGGACATAGGCGGAGCGCACGTGTGCTTCATAGTGGTATATACGGAACCTTTCACCGAACCCTATCCTTACACTTAGGTTTCTCATGGTTGCGTGGCCTCGTGCGCTTTGCAAGTGCTATCGGCCTCAAACTTTTTCTCGAGGCATCTACATGGCATGTGTGAAGGCACCGCTAAGTTTGAGAATTTTCTAAAATTGTTTGGTAATTTTCTCTCGATTATTTTAATTACCGCGCGACTTCTTCCATTGAACGAGGTCGATGGCCTCCTCCATTGAACGAGGCTCGAACCACTCGAGCGTCGTGTGTAGTGTGTCGCGTAGGCCGCTGACGAAGAGGCTGACACGGTGGCGCTAGCCCTCAAGATCCATGTGAATCACATAACTCTCGAAGGCGGAGATGTAGTCGTCTAGCTTGCCCTCCTGAGCATGAGGCGTGTACTCCCCGTAGTGTCGGTGATGATGGGGGCTCCAAAGTCATGCCGAAGGTAGTGGGTGAACTCATCCCACTCGACTAAGGGCCTCCTCTGGGATAGCCTGTGAACCAGACTGCAGAAGGACCCGTCGATGGAAGACAAAGATACCGAGCGTAGAAGTCGTGGTCGATGTCCTCCTTGAGCTCGAACAACAGCTCCATCTTGCGAATCCGTGAGGTCGGGGTTGTCGCCGCCGTCGTACTCCGGACCTCCAGGCGTGTGACGTAAAGAGGGGGTTAGGTCCGGCCACCTGGGGCATGGTGCCGCGGGTGGCACCGCGGACATGGGCGCCGTGAGGTGGCGCTTCATGCGGGGCGCCGCGGGTGTCGCCGTCTCTGGAGTCATGCATGGTTGCGGTGTCGGTGGAGAGGAGAGGGCGCCGATCTTTGCGGTGACGCCGATGACGATGTCGGTGACGGCCGGTGCGTCACGGGCAACGCCGTCATCCTCCTGGGCCGGAGGATGGCGGGGTCGGCGCTGCCGATGGTGTCGCCGGCAGAGGAGCGGCGGCCAGGGCTCCGCCTGGTGGCGGCTCCAGCGCGCCGCGGCGGTGGCGCCGCTAGGTTGTCCTCCAAAGCATGGTCGCCGTGGGTCGCCGAGCGGAGCGGAGGTAAGGGGATCGTCGGGGCGGTGTAGGATAACTCCATGCGATGAAGACGCTGTCTCAATCGTCGCCGGCTGTCGGGCGATCTTGGCGCAGTTGTTGTCGAGGAGCTCCTTCGCGCCTTGGTGAACTCTTGCATCTCGAAGCCATCGGTGGTGGGAATCGCCCCGTCTCCGGATACCGGTACCGCCACACGCACCGGTTCGATTAGGGCCGCCGTGACATGTCACCAACGATCTTCGAGGCAGCGAAGGTGGAGTAGGGGGCGGCGGTGTCCCGAGGTGACGCCGGCGACGGCGGGCGCGAGCGGCGGGAGCGAGGGGCAACGTGGCGGTGGTGGTGCGGCGCCGGGCGAGCACGTGGGGGTAGCGCGGCAACGGCGGCACGTCGGGCGACGGGCGGGGTTGGCGGCGGTAGAGTAGGGTAGAGGCATGAACTAATTTTTATTGCTTGCTTATCCTCAAAGAGATTACATCCCCTTACTTATATAGCCCGGCTAGTGGGACTTGTAATCTAAGCAATCTCTTATAAGGTTTCCTTTGTACGATCGGAATACCTTTTACAAGCAATATTTATTTATTTCCTAATAAGGTTCTTTCTTATATGATTGGAATATTCCCTTTACAAAAAAAAAAAAAAACCTAAAATAATCCTAACTTGATGATGAAGCGAGTTGGAGGCGAGAGAAGGGGGCGGTGGCGGGGCGGGGGTGTCGGCCCCGCCGTGCGTGCGCACCTGGCCCCTCGTGGGCCGGCCGCGGCCGCTTTGGGCTCTTCTAACCCGTCCCGGCTGGCCCAACCTGCCACATGACAACTAAACTTTGTCCATTCTAGGCACTCGAATCATTGGCTCGATCTGCTTAGGGGCCAAAATGCATACGAACCTGACGTGGCAGAATTAAGGAGATTCGTGCTGCCCGTAGGTGTAGCATTTATTGATTGGTTTTGTTTCTAAACTTCAATTAATTCTACCAGCTAAACTATTATCTAGTTTATATAACCTGTTTCACAGCAGTAGTAATTGCAATTAAATAATAGAGTAAGAACTATATTACCTATCATTAGTTAGTAATCCTGTAATTTTTTGTAAATGATTTTTTCCACAACAGTAACCCAAATTTCACTACTGAGTGCAACGAAATTACATAAATTGTTTGTGAATGATATAACTATTTTGTCTGAATCAATGAAGTTTTCCTAATTACTCCCACTTACAATACCCTAATTTGTTTTGTCCAGTATATAATGGGAATGTGGCAACGAGCAGACACCACGTAGAACCACGGAGCCTATAAGGAATCTTCCTGTATGCCGCTAGATAAAATCTTCCCTTATTTTTTTTACGGTGCTTGGAGGAACCATCGGTTCTTCCTGTTGTTGCGTTTTTGCCGTTCCTCCACCTAATTCTCGTCATTAAGGGTAGTTTAGTACTTTTTCCTAATCACAGCTTCGGCAGCGCCGGCCCTATATTTTTAGTGCCCCACGACGAACTCCCATGTTCCCACGGAAAAAAGGAAAACGCCCCCAGTCCCCACTTCGTACGCTTCCTCCCGCACCGCCGCCCTCTCCCATCGCCGTCCTTCCCCATCGCTATCGGTTGTGGCGCACCGGTTGGAGCCGCGATTGCTGACAGGCGTTCGTGGCATCGGTGGCTGCTTTGGCCGCGTCACCGGGAGAGACCGTGACGCCGCCGCGGGGACAAGATTGCCGCAGCAAGAGGTCTGCCCTTGTGCACTTGGCCTGCTCACGGAGGAGGGAGGGGTGCGCCAGCTGCTCGACATCCCGGAGGTATGACATCTATGCCTTTGCCTGCTCTCCATAGCTAGTTTCACCGCCGTGCCAGCTCTCAGCCATGGCATTACTGGTTCTTCGGTACATACGCTTTGTTGCTGCTTCGTTCTCTTCCGGCTTTCTTTAGTCCTACTAGGACTTAGGACTAGTAGATTAGGAGAGTTTATACACTTATTTGCCACATATGGGTTAATAATGTCTTGTGCCCAGCCTTAATCTGTAGCCTTCAAGCTGGACAACTGTTTAGCCCAATCATCTATCATACCCGGTTTTAAGGACAAAACCAAGTATACACCATATGTGAGCCCTGGAAGTCAAATCTCACATATAATTTACAAATGAAGGGTAGTATCAAATCAACAATTCTTAAATTATAATGAACATAATATAAAGAACATAACCTCAGGTAGCGCATAAACGGAAAGACACTCCGATTCTTTGATGTAGACTCCACAGAAACGACCGACTAGTTGATCACAAGCCTAAACTTCACCTGAAGTGTGGGGAATACCAAGAGTGAGTCCATGTGGAACTCAACAAGAATGGCAAGTCAATATCTTACCCAAATACCATGATCACTATAACATAATAATGTAGAGCATAAACGATAAATTATGAATTGTTAAATAAACATAGGTCATCATTTTTAATGCAAAGGTTCCACGGCCGCTCGTGACCGTGAGTATGGCTGATATACCAGTTTTACTCTACGTAGAGGTGTACACTTTCACTGTGAGCCGTGAATTGCCCTTTCGCCCGAGGTACCGATCCTCTTAACCCTCTTCCTAGGATGGTCGACAGGGGTTCACTATGAAGCCATTCATAGGTTGTTCTAACAAGTTAGGGCTACTAGGTATCTTCCGTCAATCCATGCGACACAATCGCAACCGACCACAATTGCGGCAGTCCCGTCTGATGCAATCCCGCTGGAGATCCACAGTCTATTCCCCCCTAACGCCTTTTGGTAACCACTAACAGGTTAAACAAGGTCCTCATACTGAACTAAGACCAGAGCCCATTAGCCCTCACAGTTGTACTGTTTTCCCGCAGACTCTAATACAGACAAGTCCACATGTTGCTAATAGTCATGTTTAACGTTCATTGCATAAACATCATTCAAGTCATATGATCATGGTTTAAAGCTAACATATCCCAATACTATACTTGCCTTAATATCGCTCCTTCTTCAAGTCCAAAGCTTCAAGACACTTCTTGATCGTAAAAGTGTTCCAGATCACCACGTCAAGCTCACCATCTACTTGATTCCAATCAACAACACACAACCATCCGAGCATTCATACACGAAGCAAACAAGAAGATACAATTAGAACAGTATACCGACAGCAAGAAAACAAGTTGAAATGCTTATAAAACTAATCTACACGTCGCTACGATCACACAGACGTAAAGATCACCGAAATCGGATTTGAAACGGAGAAGATACGCATTTTACAAGTTTCACAAGAATAAAATAATAAATTAATTATGACTACGAAATTTAAAAGTTGAAAACCTACCGAACAGCAGCATAAACATCTAGATTACGAAATTACGAATCCAACACAATTTAAACGTTTCAATTTGGATTTAAAACAAAGAAGATATAAATATTTGAAGATAATGGCATAAGTGTAAATACTTGAAAACATATTCGAGACTGTTAAAAGTGGAAATATGCTTTCCAGCGGCGAAAGCGTAAAATGACGCCAGGGACGGCTGTGAAATCAGTTAAAAAGTTGTAAGGGCTTTTATGCAAAGTTTCAAAACGAAGAGGTATGAACCAATGGTTGTCGTCGGATCAAACTTCAACGGCAGGGATTGGATCCCATGGACTGAAAGCGATGGCCGGCTGGACTTAAGGAAGTCCACGGCGGACATGGCTGGCAGCGGCATGGGCTCGCCGGTGAAACTGTAGACCGGCCCTAGAGGCCACAGTTTGCCACGAGTGTTGAAGCAAATGAAAGAACGAGACGTCGAGACCTCACCTGGCTCGGATTCAGACATGGGGATGATTCAAGGACGTTGCACGGCTCGATTTTGCGGGTGGCGTCCAACTGTGAGGTACGGCGAACATGGGTGAGCAAAACCAAACGGGAAAAAGGAAACGAATTGCACCGAAGCCTTCGTTAGGTCAAGTCGAAGCTCGAGAATTGGCTCACAACGTCGAAACAGCGATGGAGCGGAGGAATTGAGCTTGGCGGCTGTGCCCCCAATGGCGGCTAGGGTTTCACGGCCGTGGCTTGTGCGAGGGTAGCAGTGACCAATTGTACCGAAAAAGGAGGCAACATGGGGTGCAGCTCCTCTTATAGGGTCAACGCGGGCACAGAAAAAGGGACAGAAATCCCTCGGCTTGACTCGCGTCGGGGTTTACCTGAGCCCTGCTCGTGCTCATTGAAGAAGGAGACGAGCCAAGCGCTCCTGGCCGACTGGGCCGGCCCAATGAGACGGCCGAATAGGCCAACAAGAAGGCCACTCGGGCCGAAGACAAGGAAAGTGGCCACTTGGGCCAAACACGGAAGAAATGGCCGGCTTGCTTGGGCTGTTAGGCCGAGTGAAAAAGCCACTACAGGCCTGAAGCAAGGAAGTGGCCGGGCTGAGTGGGTTTCAAGGCCAAAAGTGAAACAGCAGGGTGTAAAGGAACAAATAAATACTTTTCTTTTATTTGAAGCTCAATTTGAAATGCCTTTTCAAAGAATTTGAATACCTTTTTTTGAATCAAACCAAAGACCAAACAATACAAAATAAACAATGCTTCAACACGAATGCACAACCATGTTTCTAAACACTATATTAAATTTTAATTTAATGAAAAATGGTCTTTTCCTATATCTCACGTGCACAAAAAAAAATACATAAATAATTAATTTTATTCTATTGTCAAAAGAGGCAAAAATTAGGGTGTTACAAGCATCATGGAGCATTCAGGTGCAGATGGGAAATTTTGTCAATGGTGTTCGTGCTGGACAACCTGTTTAGTCCTCAAATTGTATAGCAAATCTATACCTTAATTCCTCACTGATCATAGTGTTTTGTAAATTATAAGTCACTTGCACCCTGCTGTTGAGTTCTGAGCAGGAATCATTTTTTTTTTTGAAGTGAATGCACTAGGCCGTTGAGTTCTGAGCAGGAATCATTTTTTTTTGAAGTGAATGCACCAGGCCTGGCTAATGCTACCTGCCTTAGATTATTGTATCATTCAAATCTCTGTTGAGGTGAAGCTATTTGGTTTTGGATGCAACATAATTTAATTGGCCAATAGGATCTGTCAACTATTCATAGTCATGTTGATTTGTCATGTGTTTTATTTATATTTCAGTTTGCTTGTATTCTTATCATTGATTTAGTGATATATATTCCATAGAATCAGCATATCTATTAGCCTGCAGAAGTGTTGTATGTGTGCGTGACATGCTGGTGTGACAGAAGTGGCATATGTGACAGGCCTGAGCGCGGCAGGCGTGGGGCGCTTTCGGCGCGGCGGCGAGGGGATGGCGGTTTGAGCACTGCGGCATGGGGGTGGCAGCGTGAGCACGGCGGCGAGGGGGCTGGGGATGGGACGGTGGCGTGGGGCGGACGAGCATGGCGGCGGCTACATTCTTTCCGTGGGAGCCCCAGAGCGGGATGAACTGGGATGAACGAAGCTCTTTTCCGTGGGAGTGTCGGAGCGGGGGCTCTTTTCTTTTTTACTTGACAACTTCTCTGAAGCTGATTCAGCACCAACATTTTGATTCACATGAAGTTTTTGTTGTCAAGGAGAAGCTGCTCCTCATCAAATTAAAATGACCAATATACCCTTCAATATTAATTATAATTCAGTTCCCGTGCCATGATTGCTACCCGCCACTTGGTTCCTCCTATCCGGTTTCTCTACCTTTTTGACCATTGGATCGGACCAAAATGGAGGGCCCATATTAATCCCAAGCGTGGTAAAAACTCTCTATTTTTAGGCCTATTTTTAGGTATCTGGAAAATGAATACTATACTATGGAGATGGTAGTGTTGTTGGGCTTCAGCTTGCATTCAAAGGTTTTTATTCAATTTTATTATTTATACAATCATTTTAAATGTTTTTGTAAAGAGTCCTACGGTTAGGCCCAGTGTGATGCATGGTAATACACCTGTAATACAAGGGTGTAGATAAACATTGACACGTACCCACAAACCCAAGAAGTATACTTGAACTGGATTGTTTGAGCCTATCTAGTTTGGGGGCAGATGGGCTAAGCGTAGCTGTGGGTTGGTAATTTGGGCTGGTTTAGCAGTTACAGTGGATTGGCTTGGATCGAGCTGCTAGTGCTGGAAAGTAACAAACCGTTTCAAGACGACGTGGGTTTCAATTTACTTGGGCCCAAAGATTTGACTAGGCTGTAGTTTGGTTTTCAGAAGCAAAGAGAGATGCTTTTGACTGGGCTGGGTCAATTCAAGAGGAAGCCTTGTGGCTGGCAGGCCCAAAGCGAAGTGCATGGATTCAGTAATTCCATGCATGGCATTGGCATCAGAGAATCTGCCGTGTTTTTGCCGGGTGATCAACACAATTGCTCATCAGGCAATTCACGCCTTGGAGGCATTATTGGCAACATTACGAATAAGCCTTGGGTTCGCTCAGAGTCTCTGATCTGACTATCGGATGCCTCCAATGATTATTATTAACTGATGATGTCTTAATGCCCGGCACCGGCAGAGAGGTCTGCATTTGCGTCTGAACCACCAATTCCTTGTCATGGAAATTTCTCATCATGGAAATGCCCGGCCCTGTGTCGTGTATGTGCACCTGCATCACCTTCACACGCGACACACACCATAGGGACCCCAGATCGCGCAGCTGGTTAACTGGCTTTCTTCAATCTTATTGGGGTTGGGTGTGCTGGTGGTGCTAGTTTGGCCTGCATTGAAAACCTGTAGGAACCAAATTGTTCGCCCCCAGGGAGCCTATCCACGTCGCTCCAATTATTTGATTGGCTCCTCACTTTGTCCGGCCACTTCTGATTGGCTCCCTCCGGTTAACCCACATTGTCCCTGCCCCGTGCGTGCCTCCCATTGGCTTTGGTTTTATTGCGTCGAGGTCCTTTCGTTTATATGGATTTGTGTTGCGGTCCGCTGAGGTCCTTTGTCTACAGTAAACACGGCCAACACTTTTACGTTTTAGACCCTATACTATGAAAATCCTACGCTTGAAGAAGAGAAAATTCCAAAATCGGCTCACTTTTGCACTTACATGCCCGCATCGGATCTTTTAGTGAAAACCCCTCGCCTCGGCCAAATGAATATATACCGCCCTCTCCTCTTCTCAAAAAAAAAAAAAGCTCCTCACCTCTTTCTCCCGTCGCTCCTCCCCTCTCCCTCGTCGTCCCAGAGAGCGCAGGCAGGGTGACGGTGACGGCGGCTTGCTCCTCCTCCCTGCGCGTCGCCCTCCTCTTCCCCATCTCCCTCCCCCCGGATTGCCCTCCTCCGCGTCCACCTCCACTTCCTCTCTCTCCTCTCCGGGGTTCCGCGAAGCCCTAGCTTCCTCCTCGTCGCCGACGCAGTGGGCTAGCGCGGGCGGCGGCGGCAGCGGTGCGGCAGCCCCCTCCTCATCACCTCCTGCCGACGAACCGCCAATAGGTACACCCATCCCTTCTCTTCCCTAGTTGCTGTGTCACATGAAGTACCCAAACCCTACCTTAATCCATATGTATTAGGATCCGATTTAACTGTATTGTACGGTATGGTGTGCTTGCTAATTCATTTGTTTAGACTTCAGGTTAGAAAGTGATTCTATTGTTTAAAAGAATTTGAATCATGCTATTCGGCTAGATTTTTGTCAACTGGTTTTGATATGCCTGTTAACCTGTGAAGCTTGATTTATGTGTAGGTGGTTCCTTCATTGGTTTCTGTGATACACGATCTAGCATGGCATGGTGTCCTCTAATGTATTTCGTTCATCTATATGTGCTCTCTCCTACTAAATTTTCTTCAAAAGAAAATGAGTACTGCCCTGCTATATTGAAGTGATCTTTTTTTCTTCTACGTACAGTTGCCTTACAGACCAATAGGCATCGGTATTCCACTTCAAATTCTTGCAATGTTTCTTTCTTGACTGCATATACCAAGTGCGTTGTGCAAGCCATCAGGAAAAAGAAAGTTCCTCTTTATTCTTCTTTGTGTTTCTTTACTGATTTTGAATGGCAAGGTTCCAGATAATTTGCCGCATACTATTAGCTGTAATAATTTGCGTCATAATTTACTGATTTTGAATGAGAAGGTTTGGAAAAATATCCATGGACATTTACTTTTAACTGTCATACTTTAACTGAGACCATTTTCATTTTTCCTTACCCATGTCTGAAAAATCGAATATTTGTTCAGTTTGTCATTTGAGGTGAGAAGCTAATGATCAAATTAATTGTGAGTTAAGGCTTCTACATAAGGTACTGTTACTATTAAAACTACTCATTCTAGCTGACCACTTCCATTTGTGTTGTTCATAATTTTGGAACGAGAAGAGGGGGACAAAGGGAGAGGGAGGGAGGGAAAGACAGGATTTAAGTGTTTTTTTTAACTTCAGTTACTTTTGGCTCTGTTATTCCTTGAGGCATCAAGGACGTCATTTCAGTTTTTATATATGTAGTAGTTTTCAGCTAAATACATGTAGTATTTCCAGTAAACTGATCGATGCTATGGAAAATCATCATCTTGCATATGCTCACTTCCGATGGTGGCAGCGAACCTCGCGGCTGTACCTCGCCGAGGCCGTGCTCGGTGCACGTAGTGGTTGCAGGTCCCCCTCCTCTTCGTCCAGTTTGTTAATGAAGTCCCAGAAATTGTATAGACTAATGTCAAACTGATATTGGGTCCAATCAAGAAAAGGAAGAGATACGTGGAGTATAACATCCATGCTTCAACACTAAAATTATTGGCCAGTTAACAGTTTGTATGGTCCACAATTGGCTTAAACTTTGTCAAATATATGCACCTTTTCCCAATTTAAGTTACTGAAGATGTCATTGCCGTCTCAGTTTATGGCCAAATTTTTTTCTTGCCATTTTATCTGATGTGCCCATATAGAAATTGCATTCGTTTTATGTGATGTGGCCGTGCAACGTTTATTTTTAGGTGGGAAATTGCAAGGAAGCTGATGACCTTCTTGTGTTCATACATATGCATATGCAATATATTTTTTAAAAGATATAAGATCAATACGTTTAGTATCTTCTACTGTCACTTATTTTCAGCTTGGGTGTTCAGTTCCCTTTTTCAGAGTGAAACAAACTATATGTCCAGGTAGCTATTGGTAAATTAGTTTCTAAAAAGTTAACCCCTCTGTCTATTGTGTTTAGGTTCATTCAAGTAGATAGCTAAAGGTGAAAAAAAAAAAAAGATTTACCATGGCCTCAATCGACAGGTGAAGCTTCAAAATGCGCCTTCATTGTTTTCTTATTCATTTTGAGTTTGGTCTGCTTACACCTTATACAACAATATGTATTGTGTGCTCTGTTCCATCACATCCACACCTACTTTGTGTATCATGCTTTGTGGGCTATGTTATTAGTATCTTTAGGCTAATCTGCACTGTGTATGGAGTGGTACCTGGAGGTAACACATGTGTATAGTTTCGCAAATATGTACTAACATTGGGGGTCATCTGATCTTTGTGGGCCTGTTCCTAGACAGAAGTTTTGGAGATGCAACTCTGTTCAGATATGTAAATGGTATTTTTTTCAACTCTTTATATAGTTTGTAGTTGCCAAGGTGTTTAGTAAAAGCTAATGGGTCGGCTGTCCATGAATGACAGTTTCTACTGCTACCACATGTGGCTCTGTTTATGTTTCTCCTTTCTGCTGAAGGTGACTTAGTTTAGTTTAAAACTATCATGTTCTATGCCTTTTACCTCGGCAAATGGTAATCAGACAACAACATATGAAGTAGTTCATATTCTGTTCTTTTGGTTTAATTCTTCTGCCTCAGACTGTTTCCCCTCTGATATTGCGCTATTTTAGTAGTTTTCTTTCAGCCGTTAGTTGATTCTATCGTCTTATTTAGCAAGCCAAAACCTGAGCGAGAATCAGTTTACTAAGTTGAGACTAAAACTGTTCTCCTTCTATTTGTGTAGCTACAACTTTTTCCATAAAATGATGCCGCGTACTCTAGGTATAAGATATGAGCCTGGTAGATGTATAGTATATTTTTTCAATCTATATATATTCTATTTCCATTCCTATAATACTATAGAATTTACTGATGTTATCTACAGATTGGGTGTCCAGGCTAAAATATTAATGCCTAATGAATAATATAATACATGGGTTGTATACATGCTGGTTTGGTAGGGCCATAATCTCCAAAAATGGTTGCACCTGATCAAGCAGGATAATAATAGTGCTTTATCACACTTTGTTTTTACATATTACACCTATGTAAGCGAGTCCCTTATCCCAATCTACTATTACTTAAAAAACCTCTAGGACATACCTGCATCAGGTTCCAGAGTAGAAAATAATATGCATGAGGAATAGCATCTGAGTTATTGTAGTTCTAAAAAAATCTATTGTCCCCATCCTAATACAGCCAATGGTCTGTTTTTCTTATTGTGTTGTGCTATGCCACTTACAAACATGCATAGAAGAGTTTTTTCCCCCAAAAAATATTTGTACTGTGCTTTGTTATCGGTTGATATTTTTGCTACTACCTTCTCAGCCTCTTGTCAACTGTTAAGGCAGTGGTGCCATATACCCATTCTCTTGTGCTGTTTTGTCAGCACCTAACCAGTTGTACCTTATGCTTGTTGAAGCGTGAGAGCTTTCAAACTCAGTATTGTCTGACCAAAGATAGTTAATTTAATTTTCAGGTTGATGCTTCTGCCCATCCATTCTTTCATGAGTTGCGGGATCCCAAGGTCTGCTTGCCAAGTGGACGTCCATTGCCACTGTTGCTCGACTTCACAGCAGCTGGTAACTTCTAGATACAATTAAGATGACTATGTTTCATTGTGCTCTGCTTGCTTATTCACATAAATATTATAGCTTCACTGTGTTTGTCATGGGTTTAGTTACACATGCCTTAACTCAAAAAATGATTGCATGACATATTTCCATCTGTGCTACTAGGATGTTCGTTTTTCTTATTTAACATGTCATTTCCTTACAACAGTTTTATAGGCTTTTATTAATTGATAATCATTCTTCACTACCAGTAATTAAATTTTATGGCCACACATTCCTGGAGATATGATTCTTGGTTCGCAACCTAGATTCCATCAGTACCTGTTGTTTTTCTGACTTGAGCTTTTGAATGCGCAGGTACCTACTATCCTCAACAGCAAGGTACTGTAAAAGACTAAGACACTGCCGTCATAGACTTATTCCATGAATTCATGACTCCAAGGTACTATGTACAATACTACCTTGTATTCATATTTTTCCCAAGACACGTACAACTATACGCCGATGGCTTCCTCTCACACAGGTAAATATCTCTCCACATATGTACTGACCGAATCACCGATTGCGGCACCAAGTGTATAGATTCCAACAAAAATCATCGAACAATCTTCATTAAATGACAATGACCATTGCTAGATTATCAATTTAGACGGATTAGCTTGATTGGCACTACCGCTGCAAGGAGCTCCTGGTGCATTAACAAGGTCAGCTTCACACGATGCAACTATAGCTGTGGTACATACGCAGTTCCTGGATCCTTAAATAGTATAAAATGGCTAAATCTTACTATTGTTCATTATTGGCTTTATCAAGAGTGTTAATTTCAATAGTTATAATTCTGGTCTTTGGCATTAACTTTTAACTTTTATTTATACCATTCTTATTTGTGAGCATGTTCATGATAGCATCCTATGTGCTATTAGATGCAATTAAATAGAGGTGCTATTTTCCTCCCCTATTGGCGTTCCATTCTTCGAACCAGTGTCGATGCTATCAGCATGACATCAGGGCTCATGGCTTCGTGTCTCAGTAATAATGTCACATGTGGTATTATCACATTTTTATTGCTGATGAAGGGCATGGTCGCCAATGTCGCTTGTCGTACTAGACAAATAAATTGGATCTATAATTTTCCCAGGAAGTCTATGTTTTAGTCTTATTTTCTTATATTTCCTTACTATAAGCTTTTGGCAATTCAACTTATTAATTGATGTGTCTCTACTGTATAGATCAGTTCGTAAAAATCTTTAATTTGTTTATACACTTGGCTGCATATGTTGTCTCAACAAGGCAGTAAATATGACATGCGATAAAAATTGGCCTGAAGTGCCGAGTGTGATGTTTGAATTTGTAGAGATAGGCGATACAACTTACTATATGATCAGTAGGATTATGTATCCATGGAGGTGATACTTATCCCTCCCAAATCAAGATTTTCATGTAGCCCACCTCTTACTGCTGCATCAATGCAACTGCTTTTGTATTTCAGCATATCAATTAGCAGATATTTACTTCTTCAAATTGAGACAATGTATTATTGTTCTTTTTAACAGTTGCCTCTAGCTTGCTTTTTAAACCCACCACAACTACATGCACTGACAAGCAGTGTGTTTACTGCTATAGAAGACCACCACACTGCGGTTAAAATCTCATACGACGAATTCATGGAGTCCAAGGTACTATGTCCCTAACTAATCATTATATTCACTGCGTATGCAGTTACACACCAATGGAGTACTCTAATGCAGGCTAGATATCTCTCTACTAATGTGCAGGCAGGATCACCCATCGCTGAACCAAGTCGATGGATTCTGGTAGAATCATCCGATGACCTTCAGACTCCAAGAACAGAACCAAATGCTTCCCTTCATCCATAGGCTCCAGCACACTTTTCCTAGATGTTACTGGACCATTACCTTTTATTCTAACTTACAATGTATAATTATTTAGATATGCCCTAGGCATATATACTGTGTATATAAAGACAACTATTATCTAGCCCGTCCTCAGACCCTACTTGCATAATTAACGAGCTATTATCTAACTGATGCGATGGAAATATTTATACTTCTATAGTACCTAATGTAGTGTGAATGTTCAGGTTATATTCCATCATCATTCCAACAATAAAGACCCCCGGACAATGTCCGTGGACATTGCAGCTCATGTTGTCATCTTTCTTTAGTTCCAATACCCTTTCAAATCTAAACATAGTTATGTGAATCACAGCACATGCGATGTATTTTCATTGCTTCTACTTTATATTTGCTTCTCCAGATAATTCCTGAGAGTTACTTCTACAAATATTTTTTTCCATGTATATGACTGCGTAAAATCCTCGTCCAGCCCTATAAATGGGGCGCCTTCTACTAGTTTAGCTAATTACATTATTCGGCGTAAAACACCATGCGAGCCTCGTTGATTTGGGCTACATTTGTGCACCAGTTTGTTATGGGCCATGAGGAAGAGACCGCGGGCTTGGGCCATTGGTTATTGGACGTGAGGTGACCACAGAGGTGCCAGGACGAAGACTATAACTTTCCAATGCAAGTGCATCATCCTTCGCGGGCATGTTTTACGACTGGCTATGACACTGACGAGCACGGTTTGGAGCAAATCAATTACTGTATTGCGACTGCCGAGTTAGGCCCTGTTTGGAATGCGGGAAAATTTTCACGTTCCTACGATTTCCCTGTGAAATTGATTATGAAAATTTTGCCTTATTCCTTTAAAATTCCTAGGTTGCCCTTACCGTGCAAGCGTGGGGTTAATTTGGCCTAACTGGAGGGTTTGTGATCCATGTGACACCCTACTAACACAAGTAATTTATAACTTCACTACAACTACAAAGAGATTACAGATAGTCCCTACTTTTGCAAATTATGTGTTAAAAAAGCGAACCAAGAGAGGGAGCCATAGGCATATGTCTCCTAAGACTATAGTCCATGCGAGAGGACATGTTCAAATCGATCCTCATTCAGCATGATCAAATCGAAATAAAATCTCTCCGGCCAGCTCAAATCGTCGTAACTGATACCTTAATGCAGCATCAAGTCTCATTTCACCATGATCACCCAAATGACTGAAAAGAAAAACCGAAACCGAGCTGGTTAGCGTTGGTGTATTGGCCCACCATTATTTGGCCCAACTTGGAGCAGCCAGATAAACTAGGCCCACTACAACTAAGACTATCTCCAACACCATAGGCAAAACACAAAATAACTGGGTGTACAGTGTTTCTAGGTAACAAAATTCTCCTCCAACGAGCATGCAATGGATGCATGCATTTTGCCTCGAGCTGGCGGCTATGCAAATATGCCAATTCTCTCTCCGTTGATGCAAACCTCCCCTCCTCGCTCCTCTCTCCTCTTCTTGTCTGCGTGATGCGGCCATGGCGGACTGGTGGAGGTCCCGTCGCGGGCGAGGGGCCAGGCAACGGCACAGAGGTGACGCAGCTCTTCGCGGGCATGGCGGACCTTTGCTCCCTCGCGCGCACCCGGGGGGCGCGGCGGGCCTCGCCGGGGCGCCGGCGGCGTACGCCCCTCCCCTGCTCGCTACTCCGCCCGGCGCGGAGAGGGCCAGCGGTACCACGGCGCGGCGGCGCCGCCAAGCGTACCCACGATGGGGAGCTGCCGGCGGCCAGCCACGGCACGGCTTTTTCGGGAGGCACGGCCAAAATCCGGGCGGCGACCACGACAACGAAATTGCCTCCTCCGACCACGACCACCGCATGCTCTCCTCCATGCTCACGCCCGTGGCGACGCCCGCCGCGGCTCGGGGATACCGCCGCCCGGGCTCGCCCCGACGCGATGCCGCGCTTGCGGTCAAGCCGTCCACCCCCTCGGCGCTCCTCTCCTCCAAGAGCGCTCCAGCCCGGGCGCTGCTCTCCTCGAGCGGCGCATGCGGAGGCGGGAGGGAGGTTTGGCGTTCCCCGTCTCCGTGGAGGGAGGTGCCCGGAGCATGCGGAGGCTGCATTTGGGTTGGTTGTTGTTGATGGCTAATTTTGGGTGGGAGATCATTTAACTGTGCCTGATGCAAACTATGCTATAGGTCTCGGTTTTTTGGCTCGCTTGTTGGAGATAGCCTAATCCCTGTCTTTGTGCGTTTCTCCATTTCCCCTTCCGGGCTTTAATTTGTTGTCTACTTGGATATTTATAGTATACGCCACTTCTAAGAGAAGAATAGCAGGTGCAGCTTTATGCCGCAATGTATATGGGCTGGTTAGTCCATAGGGACAATTTTTAAGTCCAAGAGCCCATAGCTATGGTTGGTGCCACAATGTATGAGTTTATATGGACCAAAAGTGGAGCCCACTAACATATTGGAAAAAAATCTAACTGTACACCGATCAGGATGGAGCTAGAGGTAGGAGAAGAGAGAATGGGAGAAGGTATTGTTTTTCTATTCTTATGGCCAGTCCATAAGCTTATGGATAGCTGATGCTATGGATCACTATATGGACACCCCCACAGTGTATCTGCCACCCCATAGCAAATATTTAAATGCTTATGGACCACTTTTTGGAGCACATTGTGGTTGCTCTTAGGCTGGGTTCACTACCCTGAAATTTAGCACTGTAGCACTGAATTTGACACTTCAGCACTTCTCGTTTGTTTGTAGTAATATTTGACCTACCATGACCTAACTAGACTCAAAAGATTCGTATTGCAAAGTACATCCAAACTGTGGAATTAGTTATTTCGTTTACCTATATTTGAATATTTGATGCTCCATGCATGGAGCAAAAGATTGATGTGACATAGTTTGGAGTTCTAAATTCAGGGTAGTGAACACGGCCTTAGTAATTTATAAGAGCCCGGTTCAGCTGTCTACGAAGACTGGCACCACGCAAATTCTACACCTAATAACCTAACAAGTGGCGGCTTAATTAATGATTTGTTTAAATAAAAAGTTGTTATATTATTTATTTATGATTAGTATACCCAGTGGATTTGATTTGTTATATAAGAAATTGTTATATTCACCGGTAGTAGGCACCAGCACGAGCACGAGCACGAGCGCCGGCTGTAGCTCCGCCTACCTGGGCGCGGCCCCTCCTGGGCAACGGCGGCACGCCCCCGCAGCGGCCAGGCCGCGCTAGGCAGCCGGCTGCCTCCGCTTCCCCTCCTCCTCCACAGTAGGCAGCGGCCCACTTTCTCACGGCGGCGGCCGGGGAATCACCGATGGAATCGGGTGCACCATCTGTTCCGCCTCGCCGCCAAGTGGGGCTCGGGCTCGTCCTCGTCGGCCGCAACCCGGAGAAGCTAGCCGCGGGCAAACGGCGCGGGCCTGCTGCGGGGGCAGCCGCATGAGGGCCGCTAGAGCTTGGCCTCCCTCGCGCGCCTCGTCGGAGCTCGGGGCGAACTCGCGGCCTTCCTCGCGTGCCTTGCCCGCCCGCCGAGCTCGCATGCGGTGCCACCGAAATTGCCCTACTGTACCCTCCTATGCTTGCTCCTCTGCTGTTTGACCGAGAAAGAAGATGGTAAAGGTGGGTGGGTGGGAGAGATAGGAAACTGTGTATGACTTGTGGGTCCCACTAAATGGGTAGTTGGGATAGAGGAGGATATAGAGTATGTATGGATGCGGGGAAAGTAACTAGATATAAAAGAGAGAATCTCGATAACCACGACACAATATTCTTTTTAAAGGATGAATTTAAAATACAACGAGTGCAGATAGCCTAAGGCTCATAGCAGCAGTTTGGTGCTGATAATAATATACTAGGTAAATTCCGTGCGTTGCACCGGAAAAAAATATTATTCACTTTTTTTCCTTCCTTCGTGATCAACAATTCTCATTACCCTTGGGCTTCAATATGTTTTGGCCATATAATAAATCCTCTGTCAACAAGAGGTTCGATCATGAAGACAAACTTAAGTACCCGAACGCTGAAATTGTTTAGAATTTTCTATTGAGAAATAAGGCCAACAACGCTCAATCTGAAGTTGCATAAAAACCTTACAAAATAAGCATTTTAACCCAAAGCTTAGAATGCATATGTATTTATCCCGTGCAAAGCCAACAAAGCTTCAGAGTTCATATGTGCTTTGTTGATCAATTCACTATTATAGGTGTTGGAAGGTAGCAAGCAATACAAGGCTATCACATTTTCAAGTCACATGCATTGCATGAAAAATTAAGTTAACGGAAAAATAGGTGGTACAAGCGTCCCTCCCATCGCGAGGTCTTATACGGGGACAAGAACACATGCGCCTATCCCATCTTGTACAAATGCTTCACATGGAGTGATGGGGAGTACAACTCACAAGGAAAAGCTAGCAAGGGCGATATCGCCAACTATGTCCTTCGCCACCTATGTTACTGTCTCTTCGGTTAGCACCCTCCATAGTGGAGGTAAAGGTGGCATTGCACCGAAGTTGTTGGTTATCAATAACAAAACATGTTGTCACAAAGTGCAGATGATATTGCAAATATTTCTGACATGGCATAGTCAAGGTGATCATCGTGAAGCATCATTCTCATTCTTTCCGGTGCTAGTTGTCTGCCATATATCATTGGCTGCCAATAAATACTACGTTAATAAAGAAAGATAATATATTACGATCACAGATATGTGATTGTCATAAATGTTAGGTTGAATCACCCTTTGTGGCTGGTTGTAAGCAGGACTCATGCCACCATATATAAACACCATACAGGATCTCACCACCAGCCCATCATTGGAAGGAAGAGGACATAGTTATGTTAATAAATGACTATCAAGATCGAAAATAATAAACTCAAGTCACAATTGTATATGCAAAGTTGAGAGGTGTCCAATTAATCAGTATTGGTACCAATAGAAACTTAGGTGATTTTGAAGTGGTTCAACTACAAATAATTTTGGATTATTTTGGCAAAAAACAAATTCACATTGTGCACCTTCTACGACTCTAAATTTGACATGGTATTGAATGATAACAGTGAGGGAAGGTTGCCATCAATTTCAAATTTTTTAGTTCCTCTGACTACCCTCGAGTGCACTTGATCTTTGAGTGAAGTGAAAAGCCAAAAATCCCTCTCTTATGCCCACCATTTTAGGGCTAAACTAAGACTAAGGGCGTGTTTGACAGAGCTCCAAACAGCTCACAGATCCTAAAAAAAAACAGCTCCGCTCCAGTTTTTTTTAACCAAACACCTCAGCTCGAGGAAACTCCGGATCCACCAAAAACGTGGATCTAGCTCCAAACTCCACCAATTTCACGGAGTACCTCAAGGGGTGCTCTGCAAACACCGGTTTTGTAACAAGTCGCGGAGTTGGGTGAAAATTACCCACCTTTGCCATTCATTACACAAGATACCGGTTCAATTTCTCTTTTCTTTTTTGCACTTTTTGGCGCTAGGGACGTCCTAGGCAAACCATCATCCGTCGGACGCCGTCGTGGGCCTCGCGGCCCAGCTTCGTTGATTCTTGACCGTGACGCAGAGGGGATACGGGAGCAACCACACGCCCGAGCCCATCCTTATCCCCTCCCTTCTTCTGCTGCTGCGAACAACCACGCGATTCTGCTCGCTCCTCTTCGTCATGCTGCGCCGCCGACTTCACCCCATCACGGTGCTGCTTCCTCCCCGTCACCGGTTTCGGTGGTGGTGCTCGTCGATGCCTGCTTCCTCCCCCGTCACCGGTGCCGGTCCTCGTCGCGTGCGCCCGCATGCCCTCCCCCCGCACGCGACACTGGTGGTGCTCATAGCGTGCACTCCACATGTGGTACGTCCGAGCTCGCCGTCGGGCGGTAGCAAGGTCCATGCCGGCTCCAATGGCCGCCTCGTGTGGCGCCACACCCCCTGGCTCGGCGCCCACGCCGCAAAGTCCCATCCGCCCCCTTTTGCGTCCTCCAAGTCTGGATCTCAGCTCCATGGGCTTCAGTCCCATGGAACGCTCCAAATTGTTGCGGGCGATTATGTTTCCGCAGAAAAATCACTCTAGCAGGGGAGGATCTCTCTGCGAGAAATAAAAATAAATGCGGGCGTGCCCGGTGTACTAAAGTACACAAAAGAAATAAATAGAGGGAACACAAACTTTATTCATATTTAATGAAAATACAAATATATGTTCCCTAGTACATGTGCGCTCCATAGGTAGCCTGTTGGCGGCTATCTGACATAGGCGTTGTGGTCTTCATGGTTCCTAGGGCCTCGGAAAGCTCCTAGTTAATTACCCCCGTGAGTCAGGCTCACAGAGTACCTCCGATTAAGCTGCGTTGGTCGTTGTCGTCGGTCTTCGCTTCACTTCTCCATGCATGTGTGTTGGTGTACATGTAGATGGCGTCGGCGTGTCCATGGCCTCGTCGGTCCATGAGCGGTAGAACATGACTAGAGTATTAGCCACGCGCCGCCTGTGTCGTTCGCCTCGTCGGTGTCGAGCGGCACATGTAGATGTAGTGGCAGTAGCACTTGCATGGTTGATGTAGCTTGAATTGACTTGGACTTCCTCGGCAACGTCGTCGTGATACGCCGTGGAACTTGATCACGTAGAGTCATTGAAGTGGTAATAGCTTGATGAAGGCTTGTGTTCGCCTTCGTCGTCCGCCTCGTCGGCGTGGGCTGGAGTCGTAGTAGTAGCTGAAGCAGTTGGAAGATGTACATGGCTCGATCGTCTAACAGCTTCACCTGATGCACACAAAATAAAAAAGATAAACTTATATAAATAGGGCTCGAACGACAGTCGAGCTCCGGATTGTAGTTTACTCTATGAGGCACATGAAGGGCACTCACGTACACGCATAGGCATATGCATGTATACATACAACTTGAGGGTTGTTGGTGTCCTCTTGGCTTGTTAGCACACGTATATGAGCACGAATGTGCAAGCACACATGCACATGCATGAATGCGTCATTGCCGATGTGTCTTAGTGCTCCACGACACCGCAGCATAATCTCGACTGCGGCAGCAGATGGCGTGGGCGTGTGTCGATCAGCCGCTGCTTGGCATGCGTGTCGTTGGTGCACGGCAGCCGGCGTAGGTGTGGAGCCATTGATGACGGCATCCAGGCTCACCTCCGTGGTGTGGGTGCGTCTCGTTGTCTGGCTCGCCAGCGCCGAGAGGGACGCGTGGTGGCGAAGTAGGCAGTGGAGTTGCTCATGTGCGCGTCACCTTGCCATGGACGCCAATGACGCGTTGGTCGTGTCTTGGTGTATGTGCCGAGCCATCTGACCTCGCATCTCGAGTGCGGCTACAGCGTCGGCGTAGACGCAGAGCCATCGTCGACGTCGTCCAGGTTCGCCTTCGTCGTTCGGCGGTGTCGTCGATGGTGAAGACAGATATGGTTGTGGACGTCAATGAAGACCGTCCCCATACTCCTCGGGGTGACAGCTGGTGTGTGCAACGCATCAGCCTCCCGATGCACGTTGCAGCTGCCTTGCATGGCCGGAGCCTTTCTACATCGACATGGCGCCGCGATGTTGGTGACGTGGTAGATGGAGCCAATGTAGCACGGCCAGAACATCAAGATGACATCGTTAGCACGCCATGGCATGGCGCGCTAGTGTTAACTCCGGCGGCTCCATGGTGCTCAAGACGGGTCGTTCCTGCGTGCAAGTAGGAGAGAACCAAGCAAGAAAAATAGAATAAGATATATACGTATATCCTCACCATGGGAAATACACATGCCCTTGCACTCCATGCATACGACTGGACCTCTTGCACGTCGGTCGGGTAGCTAGCGCATGAGGGCGATGCAGATAGCAGCACCGACTCGACGATGTGCCCTCGTTCGCCTTGTCGCTCTCTCTCTCTCTCTCGAATGCGATGGCCGGCTCGTCGATGGATATTGGCCGGCGGCCAAGCGGTGGCTTGGCGCAACCGGGTCGTGGATGGATGGCGCTGTGACGGCGGCCAAGGCACGATGCTCCCTCCATGCGACCTGCCTTGTGCCAATGTGGCATCCGCCTTGTGACGCCGACGACGAGAACGTGCCTGCCGGCCAGTGCAGGACCCCCTGCCCGTGCTACCGATGAGAACAAAGAGGCGCTCGTATACATGTATACGCTGACGATTTTCCTCATGTTGATCAACAACGAGGAGTAGGTGTAGATGATGACAAATCTCCCGGCGCATACGAGTTCAGGCCAGGATTGTACATCTGTCTCGACAGCGCCGTATCGGAGGCTGCCTTCCTCATCCTCGGTCATCCGATTCCATGCACCTGATGGATGGCTCCCGGTCGTCGTCGTGGCGCCTACTTGGTGAAGGCATCCCAAACATAGATAGCATGTTCACCATGACCTGCTCGTGGATGGATCTTGGCCGACGGCAACGTGGTGGCTGCACGATGGCCTGCTCGAACAGATCTCTCCTAGCCCGGCTGCCGCCGATCGTCATATCCGGCCATAGGGGCGCATAGGGTGCGCGTCCGTCCTCCTCTTAAAGTCAGCATGGCCTGAACGTGGATGGATGCATGGCCTCCATGGCGCCATGCCGGCGGCAGCCCGACGGTGTGCGTGGATGCAAGTCTCCTCCCCATTCAAGGGCAGGGCTGGACCAAGCCAACGCCTGGGCTCTACTCCGGCCGGCAGCGGTACACTCCCTGCTCGGCAGGCATTGATGCAAAGTGTGATCCCCCTCTCCCTGGAGTCCTGGCTGCTCTTTATATAGGCCAAGGTTAGGGTTGTGGCAGACTTCCTGGGGATGCACGCACGCGCCGCCAGGAGGTGGTTTGTGGCTTGCCGAGATATCAGGATTCGCTTCACAAGATATAAGTACGTACGTCCTTATCTGACTGCCGTTGCAAAATATCCAAGCCATACTTTTTTTTTTGAGAATTTGTTTCCTGGCTGAATAATGGGCCTAAACTAATCAAGCCCAAGTTCACGATGACATTATTTGGCCCCCCTTCTCACGTTTAGTCCCGAGTCATGATAGGCTGGATCGGAATATACATGACATGGACCGCGTACGTACGCGTTGTACAGCCAGCTCCAGTCGTATACGAGCGCATGCTTATACGCGTCTCGTAACTGCACGCGCTAGCTTCTTTCCTTGCACATCGAAGTGTATGCATGCATACGTGCATGGCCGTGTAGTATGTCAAAGCTAATTATATTAGCTTCTTAGCATGTAAGACATATATATGCATATACGCCGCAGCATGAAGCCTTATTAGCTTCTTTGCTTCTCTGTCTTTCTTGTTGTATACACACATACATATATCGGCGTATATTTTCTTCTTTTCTAATTCTCTTGACGCGACACACAAATATATGTATGCACATGGATTTTAATTAATTTGACAAAAATCTCGTCAAACAAATGCCCCCACCAAGTTGGGTTCGAATGCGGAGCAAATTCGAACTAATACTTGGTGAGAAACCATGTGGCTGAGAAGGCGCAATGCAACTAGTTGCGGCCTTGGATTTTAATAACTTTTTTTTTCAATTTGAATTCAATTCATAAACGTTACATGAATAATAGGGCACTGTCCGTGCTCCATCGCCGAGATTATCATAGGTCGGACTGATCATGCACGTCAGACTGGTGCATATACATGATGCAACCATGTGAACTATTGTCGCGGTGTATGTGCGAAATGGTCGCCGAGAGTTGCCGCACCGAAGGTAGCTGGCGCCTGCAAGCCTGCAAGTAAGTCGCGTGGCGCCGAGCTTGCCGAGCCGCCATGTGACTAGCACAAGAAGCAGCATGCACCGGAGATGGAGATCTGCTGCTGGTTAACCTTTGCACTCTTGTTGGTGGCTTGGTGCTGTTGGAGGACGACCGCCAACAAATGCATAGTTGACGCATTTCGCCATCGAAGTGACATCGCCGGGCGAAACGCCAAGCTGCCGACGTGGTCGCAGCGTTATCGCACCCTGATGTCATCTTGGCATTGGACGGAGAGGTCCACGCTCACGTAGTGGTTCATGGAGGATGGACGCCAGGCTATGTTCCGACGCCCATTGAGGTGATCGAGCTTGGGCAGCCAATCAGTGCCGTAGTGGTCACGGACACCTTGTTCATCATTGAGGCAGCGCACGCTCAGGCCGCTGAAGCCACACCGAAGGTGTCATGCATGTCGTAGTAGCTATCAGGGCTGCATGCTCGGTTGCTGCCGAAGGATCGGGCAGCAAACGCCTTCAGACGTCATCTTGCTATAGGAGGACAACATCATTCAGCCAAAGAGGCACCATGTTGGCTGCCCATGCACGCATATATGTGCACACATGACTTGCATCTCATGGCCTGGTGGCCATGGTTATTTATTAGTTTTTGTTTTTAGCTCATCTTGTACTGGTGCAAAACATATGCTACCACCAGAGCTAAACTGTGCTGGCCTTCCAGTACTGCCGGCTAGGCTAGGATGTACATAGTGACCTTACGGCGGTGTGGGCAGCATGCGACAAGAAGCAGCACTGCCACCCAAGTGTTACCGATGTTGACCGGCAGGTTGTTGTTGACACGTATGTGCCGGCTGGGCGCCCATGCGGCGTCACCCGTGCCTTAGTAACTTGTCGTTGCCACCGTCCTTGCTAATCCTCGTGTCCTGCCGCCACGTTGTCATGGCAACAGTTCTCTCCGCAAAGGGCACTTTCCATTGTGGTTGCACCGCCGGCCTTGGATGGCGAGGTTGACTCAAAGTATGGCGTTGGAACTCCGTTGGAGCCGTGTGGCGGCGTCAGCCAACGGGGCGGTGTAGAACTCCGTTGGAGCCGTATGGCGGCGTCGGCCAGCGGGGCGAGGTTGAACTCCGTTGGAGCCACATGGCGGCGTCGACCCAGCGGGGCGGTGTAGAACTCCGTTGGGCGCGTGGCGGCGTCGGCCAGGGGCGAGGTTGAACTCCGTTGGAGCCGTGTGGCGGCGTCGGCCAACGGGACGGTGTTGAACTCCGTTGGGCGGCGTGGCGTCGACCAGCGGGGCGGTGTAGAAACTCCGTTGGAGCCGCGTGGCGGCGTCGACCAGGGGCGGTGTTGAACTCCGTTGGAGCGCGTGGCGGCGTCGGCCAGCGGCGGCGAGGTTGAACTCCGTTGGAGCGCGTGGCGGCGTCGCCCGGCGGGACGGTGTAGAACTCCGTTGGGCAGCGTGGCGGCGTCGGCCGCGGGGCGGTGTTGAACTCCGTTGGGCAGCGTGGCGTCGGCCAGCGGGGCGAGGTTGAACTCCGTTGGAGCCGGCGTCGACCAACGGGGCGGTGTTGAACTCCGTTGGAGCAGCGTGGCGGCGTCGGCCAACGGACGGTAGGGCTTCATTGGGGCCATGTTGCGGCGGTGTCCAATGATGTATCCATCAGGTCCGAAGGGTGGCCTTAGCCACTCGACGCCCTTGACTTGCTTTGGCCATACGGTATAAGGACCGTGTACTTGACGAAAGCGTTTATCAACCAAGGAGCCATCTTATGATCGTGGCATGAAACAGCCTGGTTGAAGGGTTTCACAACGACACCGGCGCCTTTGGCGCGCATCGCATCTTTTCCCCGAAGTGTGGTTTTATCAACCCAGTGCCACATTGCATTGTGGCGTGACATGGCGGATTGAAGGGTTTCATCAGCTTGATACTAACCGCCTTTGGCGTATCGCGACCGCTCGATTGTAGTGCAACGATGGACCTGCAACACTACAATAAACAACTAGCTTGTCTGGTGATAGATGACATAGCTAGGAAGAGTTAATGATGAGGCAAAAGTCATCAAGTTGAGTATATTGTTTGGATTTTTTTTTTTGAAATATTTTTTGAAAATGTTGGCTCTCCCATGGGCATAAGCTATATGTGCAGCTTGTGATAGGACAGCCGGGGGGCGTAACCATTGGGTGCCGTTGCGTAACCATAGCGACATGGCTCCTGCGATTTCGCCCGTTGTGTGCTTGAATGTGTAGACTTCAGCTTGGATGTCTCCACCGGGGTGAAGGGAATTCTTGGTCGAGACTCCCTTGCATTGAATTGAACCACAGCCTACCCGCTCTCTGACATGGAGGCGTGGGTACGGCTGAGTTGATTGTTTTGGTTTTGGGTAACGGCTAAGGAATTTTGCCATTACTTTTGCCGAGGATGGTGGATGACTACCTCCGCCTTCCTCTTGGAACTGAGCTTGATAATTGAGTTGCTCGGCCACATCTTTGGTGACCATTTTTCTTTGCTCTTTTTTTTTTTTTTTTTTTGTTTTTGCCTCAGGATTCGACGAGCTTGGAGAGTAGCCATTCACCTTTGTATAGCTAGGTGAATCCTCGCTGGCGATGTGTATTTTTCTCGGTCCCTTGTTGTCACCTTCCAGGGTGGCAAGAGGCTGCACACTTGGAGAAACTTGTGTTGCACCAGGTAGCCCTTTCTTGCTCTTCTTCTATAGTCTTCCCCGGGTGTGTCGCTTCATGTCGGGAAGCGCGAGTGGCATGGTCGCCTCGCTGCTTAGGAGCGGCTCGAGCCGTCTTCCCACTGCCCCCCAGCGGAAACACGTTCGGCGCCCTGTCCGTGGTGTTATCCGTGATGTGGTGGCTTGTCGCGAGCTCCATGTGCCAGGTTGTTGCCCCCAGACCTTCTGGAGAAGTCCCAAGACGGTCGAATCCTCCACTGTAGCTGTAGCCTGGTAGGGAGAGCCTTTTGGGATTTTTTTTGTAGAGAGGTGGAGAAATGATGCAATGGAAATGCATGTGACTCTCAAAAAAAAATGGAGAAACATATGCAAAATAAACAAAAATAAGAACCTCCCATCGACGTGGAGCACCGGCCGGCGAGCTTGGAGGCGTTGTCGAAAGGCCTTCCGTGACGTAGCCTCTTGTAGAGATGCACTATTGCTCGTAGTGCCGCCATCTTGGAGGTCATGCCAAAATGCATTGGCATGGGAGATGAGCTAGGAGGTGTGACTCCGTCCCTTGGGTTTGTCGATGTAGACCAAGGTACCCTTGCGGTTGGTGGTGTAGACGACCGTGGAGGTGTGGTGCTACTCCCAGCGTTGTCGATGTCGAATGCGGTGCCGGAAGACCATCGGCGTCGCACGAAATGGGGGAGGTGTGTGATACCCCGAGTGTTGTTGATGTAGGAGGCGACGCCCGAAAGCATGTGGGCGTCGTAGGTGTGATGATATCGACGGCGATGCTGGACATCGGCGACATAGGGCGCCGGGAGGCTGTGGTGCCGCCCAGGTTTAGTTGACAATGTAGAAGACGACACCGGATCAGGACCGGCATCATAGGACACTGGGGATCAGAGCTGTTGTCTTGCCCCCAGTGTGTTGTTGTAGAGCGAGGAGTTGACACTTGACTGTCTTGGTACGTCATGTCATCCCAGAAGGGCTTACCAATGAGCTCCTATGATCAGGATGGGCGCCTGGTCGGCAGCCTCGAATGGGTGGAAAAGCACCGTTGTGCTTCTCTGCCAAGTTAATCGGCATTGCTTCATGATGAGAGTGTGTTCTAAGCTCTTCCACCCACGCCTCTATATTTGTACGTGGTAACTGGGGCAGTGCCCTTTGCTTCAATATAGGCTGCTCGTCTGTCGTGCAGCCGATCACCCCGTCTCCATGTTGTTGTTGTTGATGGCCATGGATGCCGTGCTGGAGCGACGTGATCCGCCTCATCGGCTGGCTGCCAAACTCGATCGGATGCCGGACGCCACGCCATGAAGCGAACAGTATGCCCCGGGCACCGAACGCCCCGCCCCGCTCATCCTTCACGTTGTCCTGCAGCGAACAAGGACAAACCTGGAGTGGGCACTCCTTGCCATCGGACCATTATTGTTGGTCTTGTCAGCGTGGCGCGTGGTGCGCCCTAGCTTTCGAGCGGCTCGATGCAGATTGACGGCTTCAGGCTCTTTCTTCGCGCCGGTGTGGATTGACATTGCAGCTGGACAGCAGCGTCACAGGCGCGATCTTTCCATGTTCACGTACGGTGGTTGTGCGGTGCTAGGACTGCCGCTCATTGGCTTGAAGCACGTGATGAGCCTGGTGGTCTCCCTGGGCTCTCAGCAAGACGTACTTCGTCGCTCAACCATCCTTGCATTGTGTGTGCAGCTGCGAGAGAGAAGAAAGAAAATAATTATGCGCCGCGCTTGAGGCACGCTGGCTTGGCTGCTGCGTGGATCATGTTGATGGCTTGCTAGTTAGCTTGTTAGCAGCCATACGCGAGTACAGATGTGTGTACATGCAATGTACATGATGTATGTGTGCACGGATTCTAGTCCGACCGCAGCTTGGACGACCCGCGCGCTGTGATAAACGCCAGCAGCGGACTTTTCAAAGTTGCAGCAGCCCGGCGTGGCAGTGTTCTCCATTCATGGCATGCGGTTTCGTTTAGGCATGGAAGCTATGCGCCAGCAGGACACAGATGCAAGCTTGCGCCCTCTCCACGCGGAACACAGACGTACGCACCGGGCAACGGCTTCCCAATCACGGGCAGCCAATGGGCTACGTAGCCGGGACAGTGAGCGTGTTGTGCCTCTGGCCAATGTCTCCTCTGCGGTGTTCAATCACCAACATCAGCAGACAGAGCGCTCGCAGTTGTGCTGATCTCTGTTTGGCATAGGCGTAGATGCCCCATTAATTGATCGTGGCGCGAGTGATCAACTTGACAGCCGCTCTGATTCAGCACGAACTGCCTGTTGCATTTCGAGATTGAAACACAGTGTGGGCACCGTTTATTGGCACCTCGTTGGCAGGTCAACGAATCTTTATTCGCAGTGAGCGGCCTTAACACCACGTCACGCCATCTTGACGCCACCAGTAGCGTCCTGCTCGCCCCCTGCAGACAGCAGGGGGTAGCCTTGTGTCGCAACGTCGACTGGAGCCGCTGCCACTGGAGCCGCTGCCATGCGGCTTCCACAAGTAGAACGCCCACCAGCTCGGTGTTGTTGACTTGACGCCAAGGTTGACGAAGTTGCTGTCCCGTGGGATCACGCCTTGCTTGTCCCCTTGTGCCGTGGGGACATGTCGGGATCGGACGGCCTCGATGGGTCTTGATGCGTGCATGTCCCTTCATTGCCGTCAACGTGCCGATGCAGAGGATGCTTGCCATCATGTCGACACGAAGGAATGCTTGCCGCCGTCGTCATTGTGCCGACGCAAAGGGGACGCTCGCCGCCGTTACCGTCATCGTGCCGACACAAAGGGGACGCTCGCCGCCGTTGCCGTCATCATGCCGATGCAGAGGCGTGCTCGCCATTGCCGTCAACGTGCCGATGCAGAGGCGTGCTCGTCCTTCATATCTGTCTTGTTGTATCCTTTGGCTTGGCGCACTCGTCTAGCGCACGGTAGGACAATGGGGGCACCGACAAAACATCGGCGCCGTAGGACAATGGGGGCTGCCCCAGGGTTTATGCAGATCATGGCGCCGGAATAACATTGGCGTCGAGATGGCAAGGGTGCTTTAGTGCTGCCCCAGGGGTTGTTGTTAAAGTGGATGCCGGAAAACCATCAACACTGTTGGACACCAAGGTGCTATGATTTTGCCACCGGTGTTGATGTGTAGAACACGACGACATTCTCAATGATGTCTGTACTCACCCGTCTGATGGCGGCGAGAGTGTTGCGGTGGAACACCAGAGCTGTGCTTGATAACATCCGCGTCCTCGAAACCTCCGAGTCTGGCGGTTGTAGAGGTGTGCAGAAGAGCCGTTCCCGCACATCCGGCTCAGCACGCCGTGGCTTGGAGCAGAGGGGCGCGTTTGGTGGTCGCTAGAGGTCGAGAATGACTCCGCGTGTTTGTCCTAGCGCGTCCCTCGTAGATGCTTAGGGCAGCCAACAAGTAGCAGCTGCGCCAAAATGTGCGTGAGCCATCGAGCGCGCGTCGCAGCTTCCAGCCACTTAGCTCGTTAGCTTGCGGTAGTTGCACGTACATGTATGCATGGCCAATACATGCATGAATATACACCTTGCTTGCATTTTGATGTTGCTTTGCATGTCGGTGTAGTATTAGCATCTTCAGGTTCATGTCCTGGCAACCGCGAATTCGTGTCTCGTGACGCGAGAGTTTCTCGCAGTCCGGCGCCGTCTTGATCATCTGGCTGCCACGTCGTTCTCTTCTTGGCCCAAATCATGATATCGGGGGCGACGTGCACATGGTTATGTAAGATTGGAAGAAACAATACTAGATTAGTTCTTACCCATAGAGAATGCACTTCCCGCGCTTGTGGCTTCCGCTTTCGGGAATGCCTTGGATGAAGACGCTCGGCCGCCGGCTAGCTTGTTTGTAGCAAGCTCGTCGAACTGCAAGTCGCTCTCGTTGGTGCCTGCGACCATTTGGGAATCTCATCGACTCGTCGTGGCCTCTCATCACGACATACCGACAAAGTCAGCGTAGTCTTGAAGGAGATGGAAACCTCCCCTTGACACTGCGATAGTGCGTGCATCTGTCATCTGTGGCCAGTCACTATATATAGGACGCGGCTAATTAGGGGCTCAACGTTTGAAGTTCCCACCAGGGACTTCTCTGTGCACCCGTGAAGCTGTCAGACTAGATGTGTGCATCTCGTTCACGCCCCAGTGCCTCAGATGATCGCTTTTTCGGCGGACAGACATCGCCGCCAATAGAGGCGAGCTGCAGTTGAGGGTGCCAAACACAGAGAGCTCGAGTCCTACGTATGTCCGACGCCTGTAGATGTCATTGTTCCAGGCACAACCTCTCCGCTTTGATGTGCCTAGCAGCAGCGCACAGAGCAAGCATATACAAGTGTGAGGCTTCTTGTTTGCTAGATGCACTGTAGTAGCAATACAGTGCATGTACGTGAACGTGCATCCACATATCCTTGCGTGATCATATTGCAAGGCATCGACACTTCTTTCTTTGAGCTTGTGGGCAATGTCCGGCAGCCATGACAATTGTAATCTTGATGGCACTACTACAACATGATTGTGGCCAAGCCATATCACCGTCGTCTTCATGCCAGGCATAGCCATCATTAGCGCCACCTGTCAGTAGCAGGCAGCGCGCGACCTTGTCCTGTAATCATCGACTGGAGCCATTGTCTTGTGGCTTCCTGTAATAAGGCGTCCTCCACTTCGGCGCCACAAGATCAGCATCAAAGCTGATGAAGTCGCCGTTCCGCATGGCCTATGTCCTACTTGCGCCACGAGAACACGTCAGGAGGCCACTATGGAGCCGGGCTTGGTGTCCTTGGATCATCAGAGTCTGCGCAGCCACCATCCTGCAAGGCATGCATCTTGCTGACGCAATGAGGACACTTTGCTGAAGCAAAGACGTCTTGCCTCGGCTTTGATGGAGCTGGCCAACTTGGTGATGTCGTTCACTCATCGGAGTCCAAGAAGTCACCATCACGTGGGGCATTCATCTTGTTGATGCAATGAGGTCATCCTACTTGTGCCGCTAACAAGTCGAGCAGCCCGATGGAGTCCTCATGTGTGCGGCAAGGTGCGTCCCTGCATCGGCTTTGATGAAGTTGCGCCCCCAGCGACTACTCAGGGGCACGATATCGTGAGTCCCAACCAAGAACTGTCGATTGCACCCGTCATGCCGTCGGCATAGATGTGCGCCGACCGGCATTGTTGCCGTTGTGCTCATCATAAGGTGGAACCGGCTTCGGCGACTTCTGGACCCTCATGCTTCATGCGCCCACGGAGCGCAGAGGGGTTGTCGCGGTTGCCTCACCATGGCAAGCCAAATTGCCCCAAGCGTGGAGATGGACCTTGACCTCATCGGCGTAGTAGGTGCGCTCTCAGCTTTGTCCAAGCATAAGCATCCACCTTGGCCCCTGCACAAAAAGACACAAAAGAAGACAAACCGGGTAGAAATTAACTACCCGGATAAGGTTTGGGCTATCCTACAAGAGTCTCAAACCAGGTGAGACATCCAAAATAGCACCATCAGCGTGTTGCGGCTTGTTGCAGCAGCAGGACGTCCTCCAGCTTGATGTGATCACTAGCACACGGCATAGAAGTTGACACGTCATGTGTAGACTGTGTCTTGCTTGCGCCGCGAGGGCATGTCGGGGAGCCTTGACGGACTCCACGTCAGAGCCGCTAGCTCAGCATCCCGGTCAACAGTCGCCGCCATGTGGAGTCTGCGTCCCATTGGAGGACCTGTCGGCAGCCTTAATGCCTGGATGGAGACTTGATACGTGCGCCAACGTGCACCCATCCCAACGCGTCGGTGTAGCTGTTGCATGTCATCCACGACCTCGCTGCCTCAAGCGATCGCTTTGGACGTCGAGTGACGCATGGCTTGCTGCCCGCCGGCTACGTGCTAGTCGCCGACACGCTCCTTCAGACGGGCTCCTCGTGGTCCTCGTGATTCTTGCTCTCCGTCCGGCAGACAACAGAAATCTCTGCCCAGAGACGAGCTGCCGCTGCTTGAGGTCCGAACATGGAGGGTCCGACGTGTAGACATCGCCGATTCCTCTCCTCACTATGACAAGTAGCAACAACACAGCGCGCTCATGCATGCACGAGGCTTGCTTTGTTTGCTCGGTGCACAGTGGTTATACGACGTGCATGTACATGTCACTCACACATCCTTGTGCACGACCATGGAAGACAGGTATATTACCTTCTTTGATCTTGAGGGCGACAGCCATCAACCGACAGCTACGACGATGTTGAACTGTTGACGGCAAGATGACAACATCACCGCACCAATCACGCTATCTCGTCGTCGTCTCCTTCATGCCTGGCGACAGGTTTAGCATCAGTTCGACGTCGTGCCGCAGCATCTCAATGCCGTGGTTACTCAGGCAGGCAGCCCCCTGCACTGGTAATGTCGATTTGACATCCCTGCCATTCGGCTCTCAAGTTGAACGCTCATCTCGGCTCGGCGGCGTTTGCTCCGCACCAAAGCCGCTGAAGCTGTTGATGAGCACGCCTCCCGTTGACGTGCACGATCCAGACGTTGGCACAGGGCCCGCGCAATCTAGTACGCATTTCGTACGTCGAGTGGCATGGATGGAGCCCATATGCGTCATGTGTGCCAAGGTGCATCTTTGCATCCACTTGATGGAGCTGCCCCCGGCGACTAGTTAGGCTCGCCACTTGTCGCTCGTAATTAACCTTAACGGGAATTGTACCCTTTTTGCTTGTTGTGTTCAACAAGGAGTTTGGAGGCGTTGCTTTTTCAAGGCAAGCAACATTGGCTTCCAACACATGGACACCAGCCTTAGTCTTGTTGAAGTTGCTGGCACCAGAAATTGGACGCCTACTTCCAGCCCGTTCAAGGCAACGTACACCCATCTTGGACCTGTGTATGGGAACACCAAGCACCGAAACAAGTGATTAAAAATGATATAGGGCTATCACATGAGGAGCCTCACTAGCGAAGACATCCAAGATAGCACCAACTTAAAATACAACACCATCTTGGAGAGCATATGTGAAGACCAATACGACGACCATTGTTGCGCAGCAAAGATGGGAGGAGAACCATGTCCCACCGGGCGTGCCAATTTGTTTCCGCAGAAAAAATCACTCTAGCAGGGGAGGATCTCTCTGTGCGAAATAAAAATAAATGCGGGCGTGCCAGTGTACTAAAGTACACAAAAGAAATAAATAGAGGGAACACAAACTTTATTCATATTTAATGAAAATACAA
Source organism: Hyparrhenia diplandra (assembly GCA_015847255.1). NCBI lineage: Eukaryota > Viridiplantae > Streptophyta > Magnoliopsida > Poales > Poaceae > Hyparrhenia > Hyparrhenia diplandra. The sequence goes on along the minus strand of JADLZK010011968.1, from coordinate 213,222 downwards.
ATATATGTTCCCTAGTACATGTGCGCTCCATAGGTAGCCTGTTGGCGGCTATCTGACATAGGCGTTGTGGTCTTCATGGTTCCTAGGGCCCGAAAGCTCTAGTTAATTACCCCCGTGAGTCGGGCTCACAGTACCTCCGATTAAGCTGCGTTGGTCGTCGCCGCCGGGTCTTCGCTTCACTTCTCCATGCATGTGTGTTGGTGTACATGTAGATGGCGTCGGGCGTGTCCATGGCCTCGTCGGTCCATGAGCGGTAGAACATGACTAGAGTATTAGCCACGCCGCCTGTGTCGTTCGCCTCGTCGGTGTCGAACGGCACATGTAGATGTAGTGGCAGTAGCACTTGCATGGTTGATGTAGCTTGAATTGACTTGGACTTCCTCGGCAACGTCGTCGTAGTACGCCGTGGAACTTGATCACGTAGAGTCATTGAAGTGGTAATAGCTTGATGAAGGCTTGTGTTCGCCTTCGTCGTCCGCCTCGTCGGCGTGGGCTGGAGTCGTAGTAGTAGCTGAAGCAGTTGGAAGATGTACATGGCTCGATCGTCTAACAGCTTCACCTGATGCACACAAAATAAAAAAAATAAACTTATATAAATAGGGCTCGAACGACAGTCGAGCTCCGGATTGTAGTTTACTCTATGAGGCACATGAAGGGCACTCACGTACACGCATAGGCATATGCATGTATACATACAACTTGAGGGTTGTTGGTGTCCTCTTGGCTTGTTAGCACACGTATATGAGCACGAATGTGCAAGCACACATGCACATGCATGAATGCGTCATTGCCGATGTGTCTTAGTGCTCCACGACACCGCAGCATAATCTCGACTGCGGCAGCAGATGGCGTGGGCGTGTGTCGATCAGCCGCTGCTTGGCATGCGTGTCGTTGGTGCACGGCAGCCGGCGTAGGTGTGGAGCCATTGATGACGGCATCCAGGCTCACCTCCGTGGTGTGGGTGCGTCTCGTTGTCTGGCTCGCCAGCGCCGAGAGGGACGCGTGGTGGCGAAGTAGGCAGTGGAGTTGCTCATGTGCGCGTCACCTTGCCATGGACGCCAATGACGCGTTGGTCGTGTCTTGGTGTATGTGCCGAGCCATCTGACCTCGCATCTCGAGTGCGGCTACAGCGTCGGCGTAGACGCAGAGCCATCGTCGACGTCGTCCAGGTTCGCCTTCGTCGTTCGGCGGTGTCGTCGATGGTGAAGACAGATATGGTTGTGGACGTCAATGAAGACCGTCCCCATACTCCTCGGGGTGACAGCTGGTGTGTGCAACGCATCAGCCTCCCGATGCACGTTGCAGCTGCCTTGCATGGCCGGAGCCTTTCTACATCGACATGGCGCCGCGATGTTGGTGACGTGGTAGATGGAGCCAATGTAGCACGGCCAGAACATCAAGATGACATCGTTAGCACGCCATGGCATGGCGCGCTAGTGTTAACTCCGGCGGCTCCATGGTGCTCAAGACGGGTCGTTCCTGCGTGCAAGTAGGAGAGAACCAAGCAAGAAAAATAGAATAAGATATATACGTATATCCTCACCATGGGAAATACACATGCCCTTGCACTCCATGCATACGACTGGACCTCTTGCACGTCGGTCGGGTAGCTAGCGCATGAGGGCGATGCAGATAGCAGCACCGACTCGACGATGTGCCCTCGTTCGCCTTGTCGCTCTCTCTCTCTCTCGAATGCGATGGCCGGCTCGTCGATGGATATTGGCCGGCGGCCAAGCGGTGGCTTGGCGCAACCGGGTCGTGGATGGATGGCGCTGTGACGGCGGCCAAGGCACGATGCTCCCTCCATGCGACCTGCCTTGTGCCAATGTGGCATCCGCCTTGTGACGCCGACGACGAGAACGTGCCTGCCGGCCAGTGCAGGACCCCCTGCCCGTGCTACCGATGAGAACAAAGAGGCGCTCGTATACATGTATACGCTGACGATTTTCCTCATGTTGATCAACAACGAGGAGTAGGTGTAGATGATGACAAATCTCCCGGCGCATACGAGTTCAGGCCAGGATTGTACATCTGTCTCGACAGCGCCGTATCGGAGGCTGCCTTCCTCATCCTCGGTCATCCGATTCCATGCACCTGATGGATGGCTCCCGGTCGTCGTCGTGGCGCCTACTTGGTGAAGGCATCCCAAACATAGATAGCATGTTCACCATGACCTGCTCGTGGATGGATCTTGGCCGACGGCAACGTGGTGGCTGCACGATGGCCTGCTCGAACAGATCTCTCCTAGCCCGGCTGCCGCCGATCGTCATATCCGGCCATAGGGAGCGCATAGGGTGCGCGTCCGTCCTCCTCTTAAAGTCAGCATGGCCTGAACGTGGATGGATGCATGGCCTCCATGGCGCCATGCCGGCGGCAGCCCGACGGTGTGCGTGGATGCAAGTCTCCTCCCCATTCAAGGGCAGGGCTGGACCAAGCCAACGCCTGGGCTCTACTCCGGCCGGCAGCGGTACACTCCCTGCTCGGCAGGCATTGATGCAAAGTGTGATCCCCCTCTCCTGGAGTCCTGGCTGCTCTTTATATAGGCCAAGGTTAGGGTTGTGGCAGACTTCCTGGGGATGCACGCACGCGCCGCCAGGAGGTGGTTTGTGGCTTGCCGAGATATCAGGATTCGCTTCACAAGATATAAGTACGTACGTCCTTATCTGACTGCCGTTGCAAAATATCCAAGCCATACTTGATTGACTTGTTTCCTGGCTGAATAATGGGCCTAAACTAATCAAGCCCAAGTTCACGATGACATTATTTGGCCCCCCTTCTCACGTTTAGTCCCGAGTCATGATAGGCTGGATCGGAATATACATGACATGGACCGCGTACGTACGCGTTGTACAGCCAGCTCCAGTCGTATACGAGCGCATGCTTATACGCGTCTCGTAACTGCACGCGCTAGCTTCTTTCCTTGCACATCGAAGTGTATGCATGCATACGTGCATGGCCGTGTAGTATGTCAAAGCTAATTATATTAGCTTCTTAGCATGTAAGACATATATATGCATATACGCCGCAGCATGAAGCCTTATTAGCTTCTTTGCTTCTCTGTCTTTCTTGTTGTATACACACATACATATATCGGCGTATATTTTCTTCTTTTCTAATTCTCTTGACGCGACACACAAATATATGTATGCACATGGATTTTAATTAATTTGACAAAAATCTCGTCAAACAAATGCCCCCCACCAAGTTGGGTTCGAATGCGGAGCAAATTCGAACTAATACTTGGTGAGAAACCATGTGGCTGAGAAGGCGCAATGCAACTAGTTGCGGCCTTGGATTTTAATAACTTTTTTTTTTCAATTTGAATTCAATTCATAAACGTTACATGAATAATAGGGCACTGTCCGTGCTCCATCGCCGAGATTATCATAGGTCGGACTGATCATGCACGTCAGACTGGTGCATATACATGATGCAACCATGTGAACTATTGTCGCGGTGTATGTGCGAAATGGTCGCCGAGAGTTGCCGCACCGAAGGTAGCTGGCGCCTGCAAGCCTGCAAGTAAGTCGCGTGGCGCCGAGCTTGCCGAGCCGCCATGTGACTAGCACAAGAAGCAGCATGCACCGGAGATGGAGATCTGCTGCTGGTTAACCTTTGCACTCTTGTTGGTGGCTTGGTGCTGTTGGAGGACGACCGCCAACAAATGCATAGTTGACGCATTTCGCCATCGAAGTGACATCGCCGGGCGAAACGCCAAGCTGCCGACGTGGTCGCAGCGTTATCGCACCCTGATGTCATCTTGGCATTGGACGGAGAGGTCCACGCTCACGTAGTGGTTCATGGAGGATGGACGCCAGGCTATGTTCCGACGCCCATTGAGGTGATCGAGCTTGGGCAGCCAATCAGTGCCGTAGTGGTCACGGACACCTTGTTCATCATTGAGGCAGCGCACGCTCAGGCCGCTGAAGCCACACCGAAGGTGTCATGCATGTCGTAGTAGCTATCAGGGCTGCATGCTCGGTTGCTGCCGAAGGATCGGGCAGCAAACGCCTTCAGACGTCATCTTGCTATAGGAGGACAACATCATTCAGCCAAAGAGGCACCATGTTGGCTGCCCATGCACGCATATATGTGCACACATGACTTGCATCTCATGGCCTGGTGGCCATGGTTATTTATTAGTTTTTGTTTTTAGCTCATCTTGTACTGGTGCAAAACATATGCTACCACCAGAGCTAAACTGTGCTGGCCTTCCAGTACTGCCGGCTAGGCTAGGATGTACATAGTGACCTTACGGCGGTGTGGGCAGCATGCGACAAGAAGCAGCACTGCCACCCAAGTGTTACCGATGTTGACCGGCAGGTTGTTGTTGACACGTATGTGCCGGCTGGGCGCCCATGCGGCGTCACCCGTGCCTTAGTAACTTGTCGTTGCCACCGTCCTTGCTAATCCTCGTGTCCTGCCGCCACGTTGTCATGGCAACAGTTCTCTCCGCAAAGGGCACTTTCCATTGTGGTTGCACCGCCGGCCTTGGATGGCGAGGTTGACTCCAAAGTATGGCGTTGGAACTCCGTTGGAGCCGTGTGGCGGCGCCAGCCAACGGGCCGGTGTAGAACTCCGTTGGAGCCGTATGGCGGCGTCGACCAACGGGGCGAGGTTGAACTCCGTTGGAGCCACATGGCGGCGTCGCCAACGGACGGTGTAGAACTCCGTTGGAGCCGCGTGGCGGCGTCGCCAACGGACGAGGTTGAACTCCGTTGGAGCCGTGTGGCGGCGTCGGCCAACGGGGCGGTGTTGAACTCCGTTGGAGCCGCGTGGCGTCGGCCAACGGGACGGTGTAGAACTCCGTTGGAGCCGCGTGGCGGCGTCGGCCAACGGGACGGTGTTGAACTCCGTTGGAGCCGCGTGGCGGCGTCGGCCAACGGCACGAGGTTGAACTCCGTTGGAGCCGCGTGGCGGCGTCGGCCAACGGGACGGTGTAGAACTCCGTTGAACGTGGCGGCGTCGCCAACGGGACGGTGTTGAACTCCGTTGGAGCCGCGTGGCGTCGGCCAACGGGGCGAGGTTGAACTCCGTTGGAGCCGCGTGGGGCGGCGTCGGGCCAACGGACGGTGTTGAACTCCGTTGGAGCCGCGTGGCGGCGTCGGCCAACGGGACGAGGTAGGGCTTCATTGGGGCCATGTTGCGGCGGTGTCCAATGATGTATCCATCAGTCCGAAGGGTGGCCTTAGCCACTCGGGACGCCCTTGACTTTGCTTTGGCCATACGGTATAAGGACCGTGTACTTGACGGCGTTTATCAACCAAGGAGCCATCTTATGATCGTGGCATGAAACAGCCTGGTTGAAGGGTTTCACAGCCTTGACACCGCCGCGCCTTTGGCGCATCGCGACCGCCCCCTCGGTGTGGTTTTATCAACCCGTGCCACATTGCATTGTGGCGTGACATGGCCGGATTGAAGGGTTTCATCAGCTTGATACTAACCGCACTGGCGTATCGCACCGCTCCCGATTGTAGTGCAACGATGGACCTGCAACACTACAATAAACAACTAGCTTGTCTGGTGATAGATGACATAGCTAGGAAGAGTTAATGATGAGGCAAAAGTCATCAAGTTGAGTATATTGTTTGGATTTTTTTTTTTGAAATATTTTTGAAAATGTTGGCTCTCCCATGGGCATAAGCTATATGTGCAGCTTGTGATAGGACAGCCGGGGGACGTAACCATTGGGTGCCGTTGCGTAACCATAGCGACATGGCTCCTGCGCGATTTCGCCCGTTGTGTGCTTGAATGTGTAGACTTCAGCTTGGATGTCTCCACCGGGTGAAGGGAATTCTTGGTCGAGACTCCCTTGCATTGAATTGAACCACAGCCTACCCGCTCTCTCTGACATGGAGGCGTAGGTACGGCTGAGTTGATTGTTTTGGTTTTGGGTAACGGCTAAGGAATTTTGCCATTACTTTTGCCGAGGATGGTGGATGACTACCTCCGCCTTCCTCTTGGAACTGAGCTTGATAATTGAGTTGCTCGGCCACATCTTTGGTGACCATTTTTCTTTGCTCTTTTTTTGTTTTTTTTTTTTTTTTTTTTTGCCTCGGGATTCGACGAGCTTGGAGAGTAGCCATTCACCTTTGTATAGCTAGGTGAATCCTCGCTGGCGATGTGTATTTTTCTCGGTCCCTTGTTGTCACCTTCCAGGGTGGCAAGAGGCTGCACACTTGGAGAAACTTGTGTTGCACCAGGTAGCCCTTTCTTGCTCTTCTTCTATAGTCTTCCCCGGAGTGTGTCGCTTCATGTCAGGAAGCGCGAGTGGCATGGTCGCCTCGCTGCTTAGGAGCGGCTCGAGCCGTCTTCCCACTGCCCCCAGCGGAAACACGTTCGGCGTCTGTCGTGTTATCCGTGATGTGGTGGCTTGTCGCGAGCCCATGTGCCAAAGTTGTTGCCCCTGCACCTTCGGAGAAGTCCCAAGACGGTCCGAATCCTCCACTGTAGCTGTAGCCCCGGTAGGGGAGAGCCTTTTGGGATTTTTTTTGTAGAGAGGTGGAGAAATGATGCAATGGAAATGCATGTGACTCTCAAAAAAAAAAATGGAGAAACATATGCAAAATAAACAAAAATAAGAACCTCCCATCGACGTGGGAGCACCGGCCGGGCGAGCTTGGAGGCGTTGTCGAAAGGCCTTCCGTGACGTAGCCTCTTGCGAGAGATGCACTATTGCTCGTAGTGCCGCCATCTTGGAGGTCATGCCAAAATGCATTGGCATGGGAGATGAGCTAGGAGGTGTGACTCCGTCCCTTGGGTTTGTCGATGTAGACCAAGGTACCCTTGCGGTTGGTGGTGTAGACGACCGTGGAGGTGTGGTGCTACTCCCAGCGTTGTCGATGTCGAATGCGGTGCGGGAAGACCATCGGGCGTCGCATCGAAATGGGGAGGTGTGTGATACCCCGAAAGTGTTGTTGATGTAGGAGGCGACGCCGAAAGCATGTGGGCGTCGTAGGTGTGATGATATCGGCGACGATGCTGGACATCGACGACATAGGACGCCGGGGAGGCTGTGGTGCCGCCCAGGTTTAGTTGACAATGTAGAAGACGACACCGGATCAGGACCCGGCATCATAGGACACCGGGGATCAGAGCTGTTGTCTTGCCCCCCAGTGTGTTGTTGTAGAGCGAGGAGTTGACACTTGACTGTCTTGGTACGTCATGTCATCCCAGAAGGGCTTACCAATGAGCTCCTATGATCAGGATGGGCGCCTGGTCGGCAGCCTCGAATGGGTGGAAAAGCACCGTTGTGCTTCTCTGCCAAGTTAATCGGCATTGCTTCATGATGAGAGTGTGTTCTAAGCTCTTCCACCCACGCCTCTATATTTGTACGTGGTAACTGGGGCAGTGCCCTTTGCTTCAATATAGGCTGCTCGTCTGTCGTGCAGCCGATCACCCCTGTCTCCATGTTGTTGTTGTTGATGGCCATGGATGCCGTGCTGGAGCGACGTGATCCGCCTCATCGGCTGGCTGCCAAACTCGATCGGATGCCGGACGCCACGCCATGAAGCGAACAGTATGCCCCGGGCACCGAACGCCCCGCCCCGCTCATCCTTCACGTTGTCCTGCAGCGAACAAGGACAAACCTGGAGTGGGCACTCCTTGCCATCGGACCATTATTGTTGGTCTTGTCAGCGTGGCGCGTGGTGCGCCCTAGCTTTCGAGCGGCTCGATGCAGATTGACGGCTTCAGGCTCTTTCTTCGCGCCGGTGTGGATTGACATTGCAGCTGGACAGCAGCGTCACAGGCGCGATCTTTCCATGTTCACGTACGGTGGTTGTGCGGTGCTAGGACTGCCGCTCATTGGCTTGAAGCACGTGATGAGCCTGGTGGTCTCCCTGGGCTCTCAGCAAGACGTACTTCGTCGCTCAACCATCCTTGCATTGTGTGTGCAGCTGCGAGAGAGAAGAAAGAAAATAATTATGCGCCGCGCTTGAGGCACGCTGGCTTGGCTGCTGCGTGGATCATGTTGATGGCTTGCTAGTTAGCTTGTTAGCAGCCATACGCGAGTACAGATGTGTGTACATGCAATGTACATGATGTATGTGTGCACGGATTCTAGTCCGACCGCAGCTTGGACGACCCGCGCGCTGTGATAAACGCCAGCAGCGGACTTTTCAAAGTTGCAGCAGCCCGGCGTGGCAGTGTTCTCCATTCATGGCATGCGGTTTCGTTTAGGCATGGAAGCTATGCGCCAGCAGGACACAGATGCAAGCTTGCGCCCTCTCCACGCGGAACACAGACGTACGCACCGGGCAACGGCTTCCCAATCACGGGCAGCCAATGGGCTACGTAGCCGGGACAGTGAGCGTGTTGTGCCTCTGGCCAATGTCTCCTCTGCGGTGTTCAATCACCAACATCAGCAGACAGAGCGCTCGCAGTTGTGCTGATCTCTGTTTGGCATAGGCGTAGATGCCCCCATTAATTGATCGTGGCGCGAGTGATCAACTTGACAGCCGCTCTGATTCAGCACGAACTGCCTGTTGCATTTCGAGATTGAAACACAGTGTGGGCACCGTTTATTGGCACCTCGTTGGCAGGTCAACGAATCTTTATTCGCAGTGAGCGGCCTTAACACCACGTCACGCCATCTTGACGCCACCAGTAGCGTCCCTGCTCACCCCCTGCAGACAGCAGGGGGTAGCCTTGTGTCGCAACGTCGACTGGAGCCGCTGCCACTGGAGCCGCTGCCATGCGGCTTCCACAAGTAGAACGCCCACCAGCTTGGTGTTGTTGACTTGACGCCAAGGTTGACGAAGTTGCTGTCCCGTGGGATCACGCCTTGCTTGTCCCCTTGTGCCGTGGGGACATGTCGGGATCGGACGGCCTCGATGGGTCTTGATGCGTGCATGTCCCTTCATTGCCGTCAACGTGCCGATGCAGAGGGATGCTTGCCATCATGTCGACACGAAGGAATGCTTGCCGCCGTCGTCATTGTGCCGACGCAAAGGGGACGCTCGCCGCCGTTACCGTCATCGTGCCGACACAAAGGGGACGCTCGCCGCCGTTGCCGTCATCATGCCGATGCAGAGGCGTGCTCGCCATTGCCGTCAACGTGCCGATGCAGAGGCGTGCTCGTCCTTCATATCTGTCTTGTTGTATCCTTTGGCTTGGCGCACTCGTCTAGCGCACGGTAGGACAATGGGGGCACCGACAAAACATCGGCGCCGTAGGACAATGGGGGGCTGCCCCAGGGTTTATGCAGATCATGGCGCCGGAATAACATTGGCGTCGAGATGGCAAGGGTGCTTAGTGCTGCCCCCAGGGGTTGTTGTTAAAGTGGATGCCGAAAACCATCAACACTGTTGGACACCAAGGTGCTATGATTTTGCCACCGGTGTTGATGTGTAGAACACGACGACATTCTCAATGATGTCTGTACTCACCCGTCTGATGGCGGCAAGAGTGTTGCGGTGGAACACCAGAGCTGTGCTTGATAACATCCGCGTCCTCGAAACCTCCGAGTCTGGCGGTTGTAGAGGTGTGCAGAAGAGCCGTTCCCGCACATCCGGCTCAGCACGCCGTGGCTTGGAGCAGAGGGGCGCGTTTGGTGGTCGCTAGAGGTCGAGAATGACTCCGCGTGTTTGTCCTAGCGCGTCCCTCGTAGATGCTTAGGGCAGCCAACAAGTAGCAGCTGCGCCAAAATGTGCGTGAGCCATCGAGCGCGCGTCGCAGCTTCCAGCCACTTAGCTCGTTAGCTTGCGGTAGTTGCACGTACATGTATGCATGGCCAATACATGCATGAATATACACCTTGCTTGCATTTTGATGTTGCTTTGCATGTCGGTGTAGTATTAGCATCTTCAGGTTCATGTCCTGGCAACCGCGAATTCGTGTCTCGTGACGCGAGAGTTTCTCGCAGTCCGGCGCCGTCTTGATCATCTGGCTGCCACGTCGTTCTCTTCTTGGCCCAAATCATGATATCGGGGGCGACGTGCACATGGTTATGTAAGATTGGAAGAAACAATACTAGATTAGTTCTTACCCATAGAGAATGCACTTCCCGCGCTTGTGGCTTCCGCTTTCGGGAATGCCTTGGATGAAGACGCTCGGCCGCCGGCTAGCTTGTTTGTAGCAAGCTCGTCGAACTGCAAGTCGCTCTCGTTGGTGCCTGCGACCATTTGGGAATCTCATCGACTCGTCGTGGCCTCTCATCACGACATACCGACAAAGTCAGCGTAGTCTTGAAGGAGATGGAAACCTCCCCTTGACACTGCGATAGTGCGTGCATCTGTCATCTGTGGCCAGTCACTATATATAGGACGCGGCTAATTAGGGGCTCAACGTTTGAAGTTCCCACCAGGGACTTCTCTGTGCACCCGTGAAGCTGTCAGACTAGATGTGTGCATCTCGTTCACGCCCCAGTGCCTCAGATGATCGCTTTTTCGGCGGACAGACATCGCCGCCAATAGAGGCGAGCTGCAGTTGAGGGTGCCAAACACAGAGAGCTCGAGTCCTACGTATGTCCGACGCCTGTAGATGTCATTGTTCCAGGCACAACCTCTCCGCTTTGATGTGCCTAGCAGCAGCGCACAGAGCAAGCATATACAAGTGTGAGGCTTCTTGTTTGCTAGATGCACTGTAGTAGCAATACAGTGCATGTACGTGAACGTGCATCCACATATCCTTGCGTGATCATATTGCAAGGCATCGACACTTCTTTCTTTGAGCTTGTGGGCAATGTCCGGCAGCCATGACAATTGTAATCTTGATGGCACTACTACAACATGATTGTGGCCAAGCCATATCACCGTCGTCTTCATGCCAGGCATAGCCATCATTAGCGCCACCTGTCAGTAGCAGGCAGCGCGCGACCTTGTCCTGTAATCATCGACTGGAGCCATTGTCTTGTGGCTTCCTGTAATAAGGCGTCCTCCACTTCGGCGCCACAAGATCAGCATCAAAGCTGATGAAGTCGCCGTTCCGCATGGCCTATGTCCTACTTGCGCCACGAGAACACGTCAGGAGGCCACTATGGAGCCGGGCTTGGTGTCCTTGGATCATCAGAGTCTGCGCAGCCACCATCCTGCAAGGCATGCATCTTGCTGACGCAATGAGGACACTTTGCTGAAGCAAAGACGTCTTGCCTCGGCTTTGATGGAGCTGACCAACTTGGTGATGTCGTTCACTCATCGGAGTCCAAGAAGTCACCATCACGTGGGGCATTCATCTTGTTGATGCAATGAGGTCATCCTACTTGTGCCGCTAACAAGTCGAGCAGCCCGATGGAGTCCTCATGTGTGCGGCAAGGTGCGTCCCTGCATCGGCTTTGATGAAGTTGCGCCCCCAGCGACTACTCAGGGGCACGATATCGTGAGTCCCAACCAAGAACTGTCGATTGCACCCGTCATGCCGTCGGCATAGATGTGCGCCGACCGGCATTGTTGCCGCTGTGCTCATCATAAGGTGGAACCGGCTTCGGCGACTTCTGGACCCTCATGCTTCATGCGCCCACGGAGCGCAGAGGGGTTGTCGCGGTTGCCTCACCATGGCAAGCCAAATTGCCCCAAGCGTGGAGATGGACCTTGACCTCATCGGCGTAGTAGGTACGCTCTCAGCTTTGTCCAAGCATAAGCATCCACCTTGGCCCCTGCACAAAAGACACAAAAAGAAGACAAACCGGGTAGAAATTAACTACCCAGATAAGGTTTGGGCTATCCTACAAGAGTCTCAAACCAGGTGAGACATCCAAAATAGCACCATCAGCGTGTTGCGGCTTGTTGCAGCAGCAGGACGTCCTCCAGCTTGATGTGATCACTAGCACACGGCATAGAAGTTGACACGTCATGTGTAGACTGTGTCTTGCTTGCGCCGCGAGGGCATGTCGGGGAGCCTTGACGGACTCCACGTCAGAGCCGCTAGCTCAGCATCCCGGTCAACAGTCGCCGCCATGTGGAGTCTGCGTCCCATTGGAGGACCTGTCGGCAGCCTTAATGCCTGGATGGAGACTTGATACGTGCGCCAACGTGCACCCATCCCAACGCGTCGGTGTAGCTGTTGCATGTCATCCACGACCTCGCTGCCTCAAGCGATCGCTTTGGACGTCGAGTGACGCATGGCTTGCTGCCCGCCGGCTACGTGCTAGTCGCCGACACGCTCCTTCAGACGGGCCCTCGTGGTCCTCGTGATTCTTGCTCTCCGTCCGGCAGACAACAGAAATCTCTGCCCAGAGACGAGAGCTGCCGCTGCTTGAGGTCCGAACATGGAGGGTCCGACGTGTAGACATCGCCGATTCCTCTCCTCACTATGACAAGTAGCAACAACACAGCGCGCTCATGCATGCACGAGGCTTGCTTTGTTTGCTCGGTGCACAGTGGTTATACGACGTGCATGTACATGTCACTCACACATCCTTGTGCACGACCATGGAAGACAGGTATATTACCTTCTTTGATCTTGAGGGCGACAGCCATCAACCGACAGCTACGACGATGTTGAACTGTTGACGGCAAGATGACAACATCACCGCACCAATCACGCTATCTCGTCGTCGTCTCCTTCATGCCTGGCGACAGGTTTAGCATCAGTTCGACGTCGTGCCGCAGCATCTCAATGCCGTGGTTACTCAGGCAGGCAGCCCCCTGCACTGGTAATGTCGATTTGACATCCCTGCCATTCGGCTCTCAAGTTGAACGCTCATCTCGGCTCGGCGGCGTTTGCTCCGCACCAAAGCCGCTGAAGCTGTTGATGAGCACGCCTCCCGTTGACGTGCACGATCCAGACGTTGGCACAGGGCCCGCGCAATCTAGTACGCATTTCGTACGTCGAGTGGCATGGATGGAGCCCATATGCGTCATGTGTGCCAAGGTGCATCTTTGCGTCCACTTGATGGAGCTGCCCCCGGCGACTAGTTAGGCTCGCCACTTGTCGCTCGTAATTAACCTTAACGGGAATTGTACCCTTTTTGCTTGTTGTGTCCAACAAGGAGTTTGGAGGCGTTGCTTTTTCAAGGCAAGCAACATTGGCTTCCAACACATGGACACCAGCCTTAGTCTTGTTGAAGTTGCTGGCACCAGAAATTGGACGCCTACTTCCAGCCCGTTCAAGGCAACGTACACCCATCTTGGACCTGTGTATGGGAACACCAAGCACCGAAACAAGTGATTAAAAATGATATAGGGCTATCACATGAGGAGCCTCACTAGCGAAGACATCCAAGATAGCACCAACTTAAAATACAACACCATCTTGGAGAGCATATGTGAAGACCAATACGACGACCATTGTTGCGCAGCAAAGATGGGAGGAGAACCATGTCCCACCGGGCGTGCCAATTTGTTTCCGCAGAAAAATCACTCTAGCAGGGGAGGATCTCTCTGTGCGAAATAAAAATAAATGCGGGCGTGCCAGTGTACTAAAGTACACAAAGAAATAAATAGAGGGAACACAAACTTTATTCATATTTAATGAAAATACAAATATATGTTCCCTAGTACATGTGCGCTCCATAGGTAGCCTGTTGGCGGCTATCTGACATAGGCGTTGTGGTCTTCATGGTTCCTAGGGCCTCGGAAAGCTCCTAGTTAATTACCCCCGTGAGTCAGGCCTCACAGTACCTCCGATTAAGCTGCGTTGGTCGCCGCCGCCGGTCTTCGCTTCACTTCTCCATGCATGTGTGTTGGTGTACATGTAGATGGCGTCGGCGTGTCCATGGCCTCGTCGGTCCATGAGCCGGTAGAACATGACTAGAGTATTAGCCACGCCGCCTGTGTCGTTCGCCTCGTCGGTGTCGAACGGCACATGTAGATGTAGTGGCAGTAGCACTTGCATGGTTGATGTAGCTTGAATTGACTTGGACTTCCTCGGCAACGTCGTCGTAGTACGCCGTGGAACTTGATCACGTAGAGTCATTGAAGTGGTAATAGCTTGATGAAGGCTTGTGTTCGCCTTCGTCGTCCGCCTCGTCGGCGTGGGCTGGAGTCGTAGTAGTAGCTGAAGCAGTTGGAAGATGTACATGGCTCGATCGTCTAACAGCTTCACCTGATGCACACAAAATAAAAAAAGATAAACTTATATAAATAGGGCTCGAACGACAGTCGAGCTCCGGATTGTAGTTTACTCTATGAGGCACATGAAGGGCACTCACGTACACGCATAGGCATATGCATGTATACATACAACTTGAGGGTTGTTGGTGTCCTCTTGGCTTGTTAGCACACGTATATGAGCACGAATGTGCAAGCACACATGCACATGCATGAATGCGTCATTGCCGATGTGTCTTAGTGCTCCACGACACCGCAGCATAATCTCGACTGCGGCAGCAGATGGCGTGGGCGTGTGTCGATCAGCCGCTGCTTGGCATGCGTGTCGTTGGTGCACGGCAGCCGGCGTAGGTGTGGAGCCATTGATGACGGCATCCAGGCTCACCTCCGTGGTGTGGGTGCGTCTCGTTGTCTGGCTCGCCAGCGCCGAGAGGGACGCGTGGTGGCGAAGTAGGCAGTGGAGTTGCTCATGTGCGCGTCACCTTGCCATGGACGCCAATGACGCGTTGGTCGTGTCTTGGTGTATGTGCCGAGCCATCTGACCTCGCATCTCGAGTGCGGCTACAGCGTCGGCGTAGACGCAGAGCCATCGTCGACGTCGTCCAGGTTCGCCTTCGTCGTTCGGCGGTGTCGTCGATGGTGAAGACAGATATGGTTGTGGACGTCAATGAAGACCGTCCCCATACTCCTCGGGGTGACAGCTGGTGTGTGCAACGCATCAGCCTCCCGATGCACGTTGCAGCTGCCTTGCATGGCCGGAGCCTTTCTACATCGACATGGCGCCGCGATGTTGGTGACGTGGTAGATGGAGCCAATGTAGCACGGCCAGAACATCAAGATGACATCGTTAGCACGCCATGGCATGGCGCGCTAGTGTTAACTCCGGCGGCTCCATGGTGCTCAAGACGGGTCGTTCCTGCGTGCAAGTAGGAGAGAACCAAGCAAGAAAAATAGAATAAGATATATACGTATATCCTCACCATGGGAAATACACATGCCCTTGCACTCCATGCATACGACTGGACCTCTTGCACGTCGGTCGGGTAGCTAGCGCATGAGGGCGATGCAGATAGCAGCACCGACTCGACGATGTGCCCTCGTTCGCCTTGTCGCTCTCTCTCTCTCTCGAATGCGATGGCCGGCTCGTCGATGGATATTGGCCGGCGGCCAAGCGGTGGCTTGGCGCAACCGGGTCGTGGATGGATGGCGCTGTGACGGCGGCCAAGGCACGATGCTCCCTCCATGCGACCTGCCTTGTGCCAATGTGGCATCCGCCTTGTGACGCCGACGACGAGAACGTGCCTGCCGGCCAGTGCAGGACCCCCTGCCCGTGCTACCGATGAGAACAAAGAGGCGCTCGTATACATGTATACGCTGACGATTTTCCTCATGTTGATCAACAACGAGGAGTACGTGTAGATGATGACAAATCTCCCGGCGCATACGAGTTCAGGCCAGGATTGTACATCTGTCTCGACAGCGCCGTATCGGAGGCTGCCTTCCTCATCCTCGGTCATCCGATTCCATGCACCTGATGGATGGCTCCCGGTCGTCGTCGTGGCGCCTACTTGGTGAAGGCATCCCAAACATAGATAGCATGTTCACCATGACCTGCTCGTGGATGGATCTTGGCCGACGGCAACGTGGTGGCTGCACGATGGCCTGCTCGAACAGATCTCTCCTAGCCCGGCTGCCGCCGATCGTCATATCCGGCCATAGGGAGCGCATAGGGTGCGCGTCCGTCCTCCTCTTAAAGTCAGCATGGCCTGAACGTGGATGGATGCATGGCCTCCATGGCGCCATGCCGGCGGCAGCCCGACGGTGTGCGTGGATGCAAGTCTCCTCCCCATTCAAGGGCAGGGCTGGACCAAGCCAACGCCTGGGCTCTACTCCGGCCGGCAGCGGTACACTCCCTGCTCGGCAGGCATTGATGCAAAGTGTGATCCCCTCTCCCTGGAGTCCTGGCTGCTCTTTATATAGGCCAAGGTTAGGGTTGTGGCAGACTTCCTGGGGATGCACGCACGCGCCGCCAGGAGGTGGTTTGTGGCTTGCCGAGATATCAGGATTCGCTTCACAAGATATAAGTACGTACGTCCTTATCTGACTGCCGTTGCAAAATATCCAAGCCATACTTGATTGACTTGTTTCCTGGCTGAATAATGGGCCTAAACTAATCAAGCCCAAGTTCACGATGACATTATTTGGCCCCCCTTCTCACGTTTAGTCCCGAGTCATGATAGGCTGGATCGGAATATACATGACATGGACCGCGTACGTACGCGTTGTACAGCCAGCTCCAGTCGTATACGAGCGCATGCTTATACGCGTCTCGTAACTGCACGCGCTAGCTTCTTTCCTTGCACATCGAAGTGTATGCATGCATACGTGCATGGCCGTGTAGTATGTCAAAGCTAATTATATTAGCTTCTTAGCATGTAAGACATATATATGCATATACGCCGCAGCATGAAGCCTTATTAGCTTCTTTGCTTCTCTGTCTTTCTTGTTGTATACACACATACATATATCGGCGTATATTTTCTTCTTTTCTAATTCTCTTGACGCGACACACAAATATATGTATGCACATGGATTTTAATTAATTTGACAAAAATCTCGTCAAACAGATTACCAGCAGGCTAATGGAATTACCAACAGATCACCAGCTGCCAGTTCCAGGAGGCTTCCCATCTCAGTTCATGGCATCTCTCAGTTCATACAACAGCAAGGAAGTTTCGAACCTGAGGACTAATTTGAGGAAGGTGTGCATTACAGGGATATGGACACAACATTGAAGTATTTCTAGGCTAATTGTATATGTTCTATAATTATAGTTTTGTACTTGTGTAGTGGATAACCATTGTTGTACTAATTCAAATAATTATACATGTTCGCCATTTTTTGAGACTATAATCGAACGAAATTACAAAGGCTCAACACAGTCCTATAATTATGTTGCAATTACTTGAATCAGTTGTTACATCTCGAAATGTGTTTATGAAACATGAAGATTTCCCAACTTTTGCATCTGTAATTGCTCTAATGAAACAGCCTAATGTAACTACTGTTGCAAGTATATGAATTGTGTGTTGCTAGTAGCTAAATTAGTTTTTACATATCAAAATGTGGTCATGAAACATAAACATTTCCCCACTGTTACATCTGGAAGTGATAACTACTTAAAGGAAGAGGTTATGTAGGACCGTAACAGGATTTGTGAGCTTGAATGGAAGTAGTTACAATTGCATATATGTATAGTCGGCGGGTACAGCCGCATCGATTCGGTGATCATCGCGTGCAGGTAATGCCGTGGTCGTCTCCGGATCCGCGGAGCGAGAGCGACGCTGCCTCCTCGTAAACGCGCCGCTCACTGCGCGGCTACGCGGCGAGGAGCCAGAAGAACCATGTGAGCGCGGAGGACGTGGAGTTCTTGCCGGCGAGCAAAAAACTAACAACGATGTCGTATAGGAACCGTCGCTTGCCTCCGGCGAGCTTGCTCCCCTCTTCTACCTCCATCACCACCGTGAACCGCGACGTCCTCCGCACATCCCATTTTATATGAATCCAACTTTTTATATTTTAAATAAATTTATATGAAAAATATTCAATATTTAATATCCTAATTTGTGTATGGTGAAAATATATTTTCTTTATTTGATATCATAATTTTTTATGTTGAAAATTTTAATTTATAGCTCTTTTTTTAAAAATAATTTATAGCATTATAACTCTTCTTTTTCATATTTATAAATTTTGTTCATTAGGTGTCAGCAAACTCTGTTCTATCAAATGAGCCATACTGAGTTAGTGTTACTTTAATCAATTCTACGGTACTTATTTCCATGTGATGCTTCTATACAACATTTTATTTAATTAAATTTGCATGTTTCGCAACCCATTGATATTTTGTTCAGTTAGTTCTTTCCCATTGTTGCACTTTTTTCTCTCTCCAATTTATGCACTTAAGAAACGTCTTTTTATTACCACGTTGCACCCGCCTTTTACCAATATGTTTCTTTTAGATTATGTTATATGTTTCATTCTCTATTAGACTAAGCTATTAAGTTCTTGTATTTGTTTTCTTTAGGCCACCTTTTGTTTGCATACTTGAATTTCATTTAACCTATGATGACTTCTATGAATCCCTCAAGCCAAAGGGACACATTTCTAACACATTCATGATAATGTGGACTTACCGCTTTAATCATGCTTGTCAAGAGTCTTGGAAACATGATGACGACCTTGTCAAGAAATTTGCATTCAATGCCATGCACACAGTAAGATCTTAAAACATTAGTGTTCTATCTTTCCAAGACTCTTCAAAACTTGATGTTGTCGATACATTATGCCCATGGGAAAAAAAGCAAACAATAGGAACAAACAATAGGAGAACCCTGAAACATATAATTTTCAATTACGTAAAACATATCATCCCCAAAGATTTGAAAAGAAAGCAATGTTGCCAAGTAAACATAGTTGATTAAAAAGCATGTTAGATTATAAGAACTAACATGGAAATTACTTGAAACATTTAAGTTAAAAAACTGGAACAAACAATAAGAGAAACGAGACATATACTTTTCCTCAAGCAAACGTATCATTACAAGTACTTGATACAGAGCAATATTTCCAAAGCAACATAGTTGATTATAGTCTCATAAATGAAAAACATCTCAGCCATGAGTACTTGAAACATAGTGGATTAATGTGCTGAAAAATCTAGTGAACAAGCTTGATAGGTACGTAAAACATCCGACATAGCCAAAGAAAAGCAACAAAACCAGCCTCTTCTACCCATCTTGTCTTCTCATCGAAAACCCCTTTCTCGAACCAATTCAATGATTCTCGTACACGAAAAACCTTGTCCGACAGGGGATCATTGCATGTTGGCTTCTTCGAAACAAATGCTAAAACAACAAAAGACAAAATCCCTTGTCACAACCAGAAAATTAGCTTGAAACAGTGAAAATATCATGTTGAGACAAAGTGATAAATACCTTTGGGGACTAGGGTTTTTCACCTCTCTTGCTTTTGTCACGCCTGGTTTTCCAAGGAAGACCAGGACTTCGCCATATGTGTGCCCGTGAAGTCCACACATATAACATAGAACGCTTAAATATCGTGAAAACAATGCTTTAAAGCGTAAATATAACTAAACAACCACTCACAATTATCGAGTAACGCGGAAGGGTTGCTAAACTTCTCGAGGCTCCAATCACTTCGAGGGACGCTTGACTGGGGGCTCAGATGCCAAGAACTAGTATCTTCATCCATGTGACTTTTGCCAACAGACCGAGGTGGGGAAATTGCAAGAGTGAGTCCATGTCGAACTCGAAGAAATATAGCAAGGCAATATCTTACCCATATGCCATGATCATTATAACATAATAATGTAAAGCATAAACGATAAATTATGAAATGTTAAACAAACATAGGTCATCATCTTTAATGCAAAGGTTCCAAGGTCGCTCATGACCGTGAGCACGGGCCGATATACCCGCTTTTACTCTGCAAGCAGAGGTGTACACTTTCACTATGAGCCGTGGATTGCCCTACGTGTGAGGCCCGTCAACCTCTAGACCCACTACCGAGGTAAGTCTGCAGGGGTTCACTATGAAGTCTTTCAAAGGTTCATCTAACATGCTAGGGCCGCTAGGTATCTTCCGTCAAATCCGTGCGACAATCGTGATGTCCACGGGTGTGCGGCAGTTCCGTGTGATACAACCCTCCACGGGGATCCACGATCTGTTTTTACCCTAACGCCTTTCAAGTAACCACTAACAAAGTTAAACAAGGTCCTCATACTCGAACTAAAACCCAGAGCCCATTAGCCCTCACGGTTATACCGTTTTCTGAGATGCTAATACGTATAATTCCACATGTTGCTAAACAATTCACATTTAACGCCCAAAGTGCATAAACATTAATCAAGTCATATGATCATGGTTTAAAGTTAACATATCCCAAAACTATACTTGCCTCATATAGTGCTGAAACTTGTCCACTTTCCTTCCGGATCATCCTTGTATAGCCTCTTCTAATGATCGCAACAATCATCACAAGCACCGAACACAACCCTAGAAACAAGACACCAATCATTACAAAAATAATCTATAAAGGTTTGAAAGCGCACGACTTGTTCTACGATCATGTGCGCATAAGCTAACCAAAACAGGAGGCACGATTAAAAGGTGTGAGAGTTGAAGGGTATACATGGAAACAATTGGATTTAGGTTTGCAAGGTGGAGTCGGACTAGAAGCATATTGTGACAAAAGGGCATGATATTTGGATCACCGGATAGCTAAGGAGCAAGATGACAAACAAAGACATTGCGTAGATGTTGGCATGGTAGGAGCAGCAGCATAGCGATGCTTATAACTCTAATGTTGTGGTACATATGGCCAAGAAAACTTATAGATATGTGTGTGACTTTATGGTATACATTGTGGTCAAATGGCATGACTATTACTGCAAATATTCAACGGGAACGTGCATGCCAACCGACATCAGCACGGCTGAGGGACAGCAGGGACAGCGAGCGCAACATAGGGATATATCTCTTTCACATTTGATGATATGGCCATGAAACTTTGTAGAGGCATGTGCAACTATATAGATGATATTATATCCAAAGGGTTAGACATATGGCTTGCTGGATCAATGGGGAACGACATTGTAAAAACAGGGTGGGCTGCTGTTTGGACAGGAGGGGTAGCAGGAACTTTGTCTCGATATCTCGGCCATCAGGGATTTAATAGACAAAAAGACTTGTGGGATCATGTTCAGCGATATTATGAATATCTAGGTTAAAGGGCTTGATGATTTTCTCAGCGGATAAGCGGGGAACGCCAAAAATATACAGAGCTGCAATCTGACTAGACAGCAGGAACAGCGGCACGGGATGTTGATATCTCTGATTTCACAACTTATATGGCAAAACCCTTTTATAGAGATGTGTTCAAGGATGTTATCTACATCTTCACCAAAGGGTTTGATGATCCAAGCCACGAAACAGCGAGGAACGCCGATTCCGTAAGCAGCAGCAACGCTGGCCGCGAGGACAGCAACACGTATTGTGGGTAAACTTCACCGGGGATCAACCATACTACATCCATGGATCATGATATGCAGCAAGGAATAGGAAAACAAGAAGGGGAAGATCATGGAGTGTTCTCACCATGGGAGATTACTTGGTGGAGGGGAGAGACGCATCAACGACGGCCGATGATGATGATGCGATGCGATGGGGCTTCCTTCTCGTGTTCCGGTTGATCGGGGCAGCTATGGGGGAGGAGGAGGAGCTGTAGGGGCGTCCCTCCTCTGTTCTTGGCGTGGGAAATGAAGAGGGAGGCGTGAGGGGGCTGGTGGAGGTATATATGAAGGGGAAGAGCATGGGAGATGAAGGGATGGGAAGGTAAAAGGTCATTGCTTGATATTTTCTTGCTTTGGTTGATATTTTTGTGTAAGATTGAGATGGCTGCCAAGGGGTGACGTGGGAGAGGGGAGAGGAAGAGTTAGAGGGCTGGTTGGGCTTCACTTTGGATCACAAGGGAGAGGAGGATGGTTGGGCTTTGACCCGAGGCGAACTTTAAGGCATGGTTTGGACCTGATTTGGCCCATTGTGAAGATAGAGTTATGACGCTAGTTGCTTGTAGTATTTTTTTTTGGTTGTACGCTTTGATCAAGAGGAGAAAACATAGACATCAAATAGGCCATGTGGATGTTGCCCAAGTTGATAAAATAAGAGAAAGTTGATATCAAGATTAACTTGGTTGCACGATATGCAATTGATTTGACATGAGCAAGCGATTGAGAGAGAAGTGGTGCCATGATTGATCATCTAGCATAGATTTTGGGATTTGGAGAAGACTCAAACATAAGGGATCATAGGCTCAATGTAAGGACATAAAAGAAATGATAAAAGAGAGCAACTTAGGATATAACTAGTTAGAGTGTGTGACAAAATGAAAGTTTGAAAAACCCATCAAAGCTTTTGGTCAAAACCACACAATACAAAAATACATATGCAGCGGCATGAGTGCACAAACATGTATCTAGGCCTTATATTTCATTTTATTTCTCAAAATTTATTATTTTACGATGCTCACAAAATTCATAAATAAATCAATTTAACCTATTTTCAAAAATTGCAAAATTTGGGGTGTTACATGCTTGAAGAGGGGCTCCCCTTTTCGCTTCTTTGCTAGAAGCTTTGCCTTGAAGGTAACCTTTCGGGCCGCAGAACGTGTAACCGGCTTGCTGGTTGAGACGCCTACATCACAATGACGAGCTCGAAATTCAAATGCTTGTTCATCAACGCCATCCTCGCACCTACCGACATAGTCATCTTCATAACCGCCACCGCTGGACAGCTCCACGGAGGAGACGTAGCCCCATCGGGCTGCCCTCGTTGTCACCATGGTTCACTTGAACAAAGGATACGACCACCTACAAAAACCATAAAACAGAGAGGATAGTTACAAAACATCGAAGGGCACCTAAAATAAAACTTTGTTGCCACATCAAATGTAAATGGGTCAATATAATGCCACATCTGTTACTACAACTCAAATGTATATGTGCAACATGACAAATGAGTGAATATAACATCTCAATCGGTTTGCTGAAACATCATGTCTATATAATGAAACATCCTCATCAAACAATTCCAAAACAGCAGCCAAAACAAAAATGTTGTGGTTGGTTGGTTACTACTTGCATGTCATTTCTATTAAACTTTGAGTACCATATTCAATTTGTCAATGGACCTATTCACCATCCAATCATATTAAGAATTGAGGCGAGAAAAGCACAAGTAACAAGTGGCGTCGTTAGTATGAATCAAATCAAAGTTGGGGTGCAGGAGCAACTACTCATCTACGTACACAACCTAATCCTGCATAACCACAAAAGCACCATCTCTTGTAGAGCCACGCAAAATCAATCACTGAACAGAAAAGGTATGAAGGAGCCTCCTTTTTCATATCTACGAAAAGACGTAACATTGAAAGTTTTAAGATCTTACTTGTGTGCATGGCATTGAATGCAAATTTCTTGACAAGGTTGTCATCATGTTTCCAAGACTCTTGACAAGCATGATTAAAGCGGTAAGTCCACATTGTCATGAATGTGTTACAAATGTGTCCCTTTGGCTTGAGGGATTCATAGAAGTTATCATAGGTTACATGAAATCCAAGTATGCAAACAAAAAGGTGGCCTAAAGAAAAGAAATACAAGAACTTAATAGCTTAGTCTAATAGAGAATGAAACATATAACATAATCTAAAAGAAACATATTGGTAAGGCGGGTGCAACGTGGTAATAAAAAGATGTTTCTTAAGTGCATAAATTGGAGAGAGAAAAAAAAAGTGCAACAATGGGAAAAGAACTAATGAACAAAATATCAATGGGTCTGAAACATGCAAATTTAATTAAATAAAATGTTGTATAGAAGCATCACATGGAAATAAGTACCGTAGAATTGATTAAAGTAACACTAACTCAAAGATGGCTCATTTGATAGAACAGAGTTTGCCGACACCTAATGAACAAAATTTGTAAATATGGAAAAGAAGAGTTATGAAACAAGCACATATAACAAAATTTGTAGCCCATCTTATATATCTATGCTTTATGGGAACACTCATATCTTATGACCACATTTTGAGATGTAACAACTAATTCAACTACTAGAAACATACAATTCATATACTTGTAAATAAAAAGAGTTACAATCGGATGTTTCAATAGACCATTTACGATGTAACAAGTGGGGAAATCTTCATGTTTCATAAGCACGATTGAGATACAACAACTGATTCAAGTAATTGCAACATAAAATAAAGGTACTTGCAGCATAATTAAATTAAATTACATTGATCTAATGAAACAATAGGGAGACAAACTAGCCTTCTTGACAAAGAGGAGGGGGAGAAAAAGGAGGAGGAGCAGGGGTCCGGAGAACGAAGAGGTGGGAGGGCTCACATGCAGATTCAAAGGAGGAGCAGGGCTTAGAACCGGATCCTTCGCCACAAACCACCTTGTCGGCCGCCGCAACATTCCGCAATTGCTAATGCAACAACACAAAACCGTATGTTGAAACAACGCAAACCGTATGTTGAAACAACCCGTAACAAAAGAGGAGGAGGGCCTAGGCCCGCATCCGATGCCCGATGCCGCCGCCGGGGCTTCTCGATCCGCCGTCGGAGGGCTCCACCACATTCGCTACTGCACCTCCGGCGCTAAGTTAATATAAGGATATCAAGTAATATCATGTCATATAGCGTGTTCTATAGCACCCCCCTGCTATGACTTTGCTCCACGGCTTCGAGGGCCTACCGGCCCACTTGGCCTTTTAGCGAATTACATTCGCTAAGGCACCTCCGGCGCTAGGCGCCTCCGGCGTTATGTCTTTGCTCCACGGGCTTGAGGGCCTACCGGCCCACTCGGCCTTAAAGCGAATTAAATTCGCTAAAGCGCCCCCATTCTAGGTCATGTTATATAGCATTGGTGTTTTAAAAACACTAAGAGGGATATATTAGGAAAAAGGGATATCTAGGATCAAGGTGGGACAAGAACCCTATATAGTCATAATGAAAGGCGGGGCGATGACCAAATTGACCGAGACAATTCGTAAACTAAAGGTGAAACAACAAATTTAAAAAGGTGAAACATGGGGGCTGATGAGCAAATTGAGAGAAGTCGAAGGCAAGCATGCAACACCATTAAAGGTTAGAATGTCAATGGGCTTGCAACCATCATTTAAATATGTGTGTATTAGTAAAGTAAAAATAACATGTGCATGATGAAACATGCACAAAAGTAAATTGCAAAAACAGTACAAATGCACAACATAAGCATACTATTTCAAACATTTGTCTTGCAATCGCTGAAACAAATAAGTGGGAGAAGCGAGAAACATATATTGTTTCAGCACTGAAACATACCATTTCGATTATTTGGAACAGAGAACTAATGTCGTTACGTGAAACAAACGCTAGTTGTACAGGGGCAACACATTCACACAGCAACATGGCAATGTAGTATATGGAACAGTGAGAAATTAATAGTGAAACATGCAGAAATGCAGCCATAAAGATATGATTCCTTGAACGTATTAGCACTACAACATGGTTGCTCAAGATTTGACATGTGCTTTGCAACTCATACCGGGTCCTCTAGAAATTTGCATGTATGGTTGAACCTATTACTATGTTATTTCGTAATGATGTGCGGTATGAACGATATAGTCGAATTTTTGCCTACATGTGCACGCGAAGTTGGCGACGCCCCTTCGCTCAATAGTTTATGTGCAAAACAAATACGACAATGGCTTGCAATTGTCGAATCGCACTCATCAAGGTACATGAATGTATCCGTCTCATGTCATTGTATATTAAATTAGGTGGGTGTTTGTTATCGAACCGCACTCATTCGTGACGAAAGAGGGGGGGAGCGACGGCTACCATCGGCAACACATGGTCGCACTCTAGCTCCACCAATCGTTGACACCTGTTATAACGTAATATTATAAATTAAATAACATGAAATGAGGGCTCAAGTCAAAGACCAAACATAAGTGTAGGGGTCTAACTAACATAATTCCACGAAGTTTTGGTATTCTGGACTTTCCGGGGACTTGATAGATAAATGCCGAGAAGAATGGAGAAAGTTCCGAATATACAAGACATATGATGACAAGACTTGACCGTGAAGTAACTCAACCCGAAAAAGTGGACTAAAACATTCTAGAAGATACCGTAAAAACACCGTAAGGAACCGGAGGCCAAGGAGAGACGGGGCCACGGGCGTACAAAGCCCATTTTGGTCGGCCGCCGTGGGTCCCACCTGCCGCCTCTCCTTTCTAGGTCGGTTTACTACCGACTTTGAGGTTGTATCTATACCGTTCTGTGAAGGTCGGTTTGATCCAAGGGTTGACGTTCATCGCCAAGTGCTATATAAGAAGACCAAATGACCCTGTGGTCGAAAACAATTTCATTATCATATTCATTCATCAACTCATACCCATCAAGTCCGTGCAAGTCTAGACCTAAGCCCTAGTTCATCATACTAGAAGTAGCTAGCTAACTAGTTAGTTCTAGTTCAAGATCAAGTTCATCTTGAGTTCCCGATTAGTCAAGCAATAGCAAGAGCATTGCTCTTCGCTCTTGGATTCGACCGTAAGTATTATTATTGATACACTATTGTTATGGCTTTGATCTATATAATTATTATATTCTTATTGATATGTGTTTATGCTTGCTATGATTATATGTTTAGTTTAGTAAGATTGCTTTATATTTTATGCATGGAATTGTATAGCATCCATATAGATGATCACTATGTGGGTGATAAGCAATGTGTAAACGTGGTGTTTATACAACGTTTATCCGCAATTGCACCCTATATTCCGGGCCGTGTGGTAGATCGCGGGGAGTGACAAATCCTGTTGAGTCCTTTGGAATCCACCCTCCGAATGTAGGACTAGTCGAGCTTATAATTACGGTAATGATCAAGTTTCGTCCTTGGTTGTTATTGGTAATGCTTGCCATGTGTAGAAGTAATCCAACCTTGCCATGATAGCTAGATGTATTGCACTAATTGTAGTATTCATTACCATATGATTAGGAGTATCTTAGGAATATTCTTTCTATTCTTTCTATAACATGCTAATTGCTCGTATGATACTAGTGGCATATGATGATCTTAGACTTGGGTATTTATCATTTATATAATTATCTTTATCCCGTGACTTATCCTGTTGAGTTATGTTAGATGCATATGGCTACTCTGCATTACAATACCATAAGTGGATCTCATAAATAAATCACAATATAAATCATTAGATACCTCTATCTCTCTACTTTCCTTAGACTTACCTTCCCTATGGTAAAATATAAATACGATACCCGGATTACTCCCCGGTGAAGTGCTACAATTGGTATTTCTATCCACGGCGCTTTGCGCATATCATGTTCATTCTTTTATCAAGGCCAATCAACAAATACCATGCCCCGCATTTCTTTGAGCGTTATTGCTAGGGTGACGGACTAGTGTATAGGTAATGCCTAGAAATGAGTGGTATACCTTGAGTACATATCCTGGTGAGATTAACTCCACTATGGATAATGATGCTAAGTTTACACCCCACTACTAACACCGCCTAACTTCGCTTTATTGGATCATGAGGTTAATCCCATATCCAAGCTAACATGATTAGATAGATATCCCATATATATTTCTTTTTCGCCTTCCTAATTGGGATCGTGTAAGAAATATCAACAACCACTTAAAAGGGCTAACATATAAACAAAGTAACAGCTCGTTGCGCCTAAATCATGCTAAAACAAGACTAATCACAGTAGCATCTATGGAAAAGGATACATGAAAACATCACATCATAATGAAACATTGACAATATCTTCGTGAAACAACACATGAATTTCCATACCTTGCTTTACACATGGCATTTTCGGTATGGATTTGACAACATCATCGTCCATCGAGCTGCTTCTCTCGGATGAATCATTCGGGGCTGGATTGACCTTGAACGTGACCTCGAAGAAACCATGGTCGTGATAACACGAGGCTACCCTGCGACGTAAACAGAAACATCAACGCCGCCGGCTATGGCGAATAGGGGCCCAACGCTACCACGAATGCAACAACTACTAGGTCTGAACCGCAACCACGGGGACCAAATCGAGCTCGGATGGAGCAACGCCTAGGGAAAACAGGGGGCATAGGAGAGGAGGGCGCCGACGGCGACTAAACCTAACCGGCGTCATCTCAACGACAGGGGACCAAAATCGTTGTCGATTCAGCGGCAAAACAACGATCCTAAGCAAAGCGGGACGAGACGACATGTGCGAGCCGAGCGCGAAGCGCCAGATAATGCCGAGCAGAGTAGGGGCATCTGGTGGGGGGAGGAGGAGGAGACGACGACTAACCCGACACTGGCGGGGGGAGACGACGACGGATCAGCAACCGGCGACGATGCGGTTGTTCGTGGCGGGCGTAGCCGGGGGAGCAGCAACACACCAGCACGGGCCACGAATCAGCGGGAACGGCGCCGCGGAGGTGTAGGGCGACGGGCGGTGAACCAGGCGACGGATCTTCGTTGCCGCCGGCGACCGCGTTCCCGCACCCTCCGCAAGAGAGCGGCACGACGGAAACCCCACCGAGCGAGTGGTTGGGGAATGGTTTGGTTCGTGCGGGCAGCAGATCCAAATGCACGGAATGGCACGGGGTGCGAAACGGGAGTCTAGATGGGCTATGACTTCACGAGGCCCAGCAAGTTTGGAGCGTCCGATCGGTAGGACGCCCCGGTCTAAGCATTACCGTTCTTTTTCTCCGATCTAACACACCCGATGCCGGTCCTCTTCCCCATCGCGACTCTTCGCACTAGCGCCGCCTCGCCGGGCTTGCTGTCGAGGACCACAAGAAGATCGCCGGGGAATCGACGGGATGTCCCGTCCGCCGCCTCCTCCCCTGTTTCCTTTCCTTTTCCTTCGATCAGATATCACGACCCTTCGCGGCTCGCGCGCAGCCGCTAGTTTCTCCTATCGCCACCGGTGTTCCAGCGCTCGTCCTCGCCGGCTGTCCAGGGCGCGGCCACTGGCATCGGCTATCCAGGGCGCAGCCAGCTGCCATGGCGCGACCTGACAGTTTGATCCGGAGGCAATAATTCTGCTCTGTCAGCGCATCACCATCGTCTGTCAGCCATCGCTCTGACAGTTTGTTACCGAGCACGCTCAGCATCTCCGTGCCGCCAAGCGTCCACCATGTTTTTCTTATGTCGTCGAAGTCAGCCATGTTGCCGAATCTTGCCTGGCCTGCGGACATGATACTAGTAGATGATGAATACTAGGCCGACGTTGAGCACCTCAAGAAATGTCAGGTACAGTACAAGCGTACAGCACGCACAAAAAGGAAAGAAAAAAAAAAAGGCAAACGCCATGCACCAGCAACAAGTATCACTGTACCAGGAAAAAACGAAAAAAAAACAAGG
Source organism: Hyparrhenia diplandra (assembly GCA_015847255.1). Taxonomy (NCBI): domain Eukaryota; kingdom Viridiplantae; phylum Streptophyta; class Magnoliopsida; order Poales; family Poaceae; genus Hyparrhenia; species Hyparrhenia diplandra. The sequence goes on along the minus strand of JADLZK010011968.1, from coordinate 184,223 downwards.
GCAAAAGAGGGCAATGCAATGCAAATTCGCTGTATCCGGAGCTGGAGCCATTATCTCTACCAAACACATTTATTCAGCTCTAATTTGAGAGCCTAGCTCCACGGTGGAGCTGCTCTGTGGTGGAGCAGCAGCTTCGAGTTGGTTTAGCAGAGCTGGAGCTCTACCAAAGACGCCCTAAATGCCATGTAATTAGTGGGGTTCTCATGCTAAAACAATAAATATGGTTTATGAACCTCATGAATTTGGAACAAGCTCACAAATTCAAAGGGGAGAGTAATGGAAATACGATTAGGTATCATCTTCAAGCTATTTAAGTTGAAGCCAATCATCCCAGATACTCACAAAGCAAATTATCCCGAAATGATCTGAGACAAAAAAAAAAAAAGTTATCATATCATGCAACAAGAGGCTAAGTGCAGTAGTGACTACACAGTTAGCTAAAAGCATATATCATGTGGTTATGAAACTGCCAATTAAAATTATAATTATAATGGTTAGATGCAAATTACTCTTATCATGTGTTGCAACAGGAGCAAGAAAAAATTCATAAAAATACAAGTTTCAATTTTAAAAGTAGTAATAATCCAAAAAAAGGTAAAAGCATTTTGCAAAGTGAACACAAAAGTTTGCATTTAATCTAAACCCATATTTGTAAATCTATCTAGAAAACATACCAATCGCAATTATAGGTGGTATTTTGTGGGGTGATATTACTGATTTAATATCCAAGAAATAAATTCCTATTTTTAGTTGGCGCGTGTGCCATGCGGCGGTTGGTAGACTGATTTGCGCCCTTAATCATTGGAGCGGGGTGATTAGAGCCGGGCGGGGTATTCAGCCGGGGTGAAAATTCCTATTTTTAGCCGGGCAGTTTTTCATGCAGAGGCAGGGTGAGTCTGCCCGGTGGACGATTCCTTTTCACTCTTTTTAGTAGTAAAGATTATGTTCATTGTCAAAAGAAAAGAAGCAATTGTTGCCAGGGAGAAGCCCTACCCCGAGCTGGAGGAGGAGATTGGTGGGTAATAGAGGAAGAATGTACGCCAACTGTCGCGCTGTCCCACAGTCAAGCGGAGATGGCCAGAGCTGCACGTGGAGGAGACGAGCCCAGCAGAGGTCGCCTGAGCTGCAGGCTGAGGTGGCGAGTCGAGCAGAGGAGCCGTGACACGCAGCGATAGCCGGAACTGCAGGCAAGGAGGGGACTGGAGAGCAGAGTAAGAAGGCCCCCTGCCATGGGTCATGGAGGAGTGGTAGAAGAGGATAAGGTTGGGAGGGATAAACGCAAGGTATGTGTGACCTGGATTCCACGCTGACTTGCAATCAAGCGGCGGAGAGAGCCCACATCTGTTAAATCTGATGGACAGAAAATCGAGTGACCAAACCCCATAAATCACCCGAGCGATGGCTTGTTTTACCGTTTGTTTTACCCCAAACCCCCACCTGACTTTTTTTTCTCCTATATACTCATCATCTGTTGCCTCTCGCCCGGCTACTGCCCCGCCGTGGGTGCTATGGCTCGCCCAAAGCTCCAGCTACTCCCACTTGTTTTGAGAAATGTCGTGTATAACTAATTATATAGAAGAAGAAATAAGAGATTTAGTAGAGATACTCTGAAACCATTATGTCATGTGTGTCATCGTGTTGACGACGTGATCGACTTTGACATCTCTTAAACTGGGGTCAGATTGAATTTCAAGTATTCAATTGACCAATAAGATATATGGGAATAATTAAATTCTAAAAAAGAGAGAATTCAAAATCATTTTACTTATGAGACAAACATATAAATGTAAATATAAAGCAAAAATATATAGAGCAACCGAGTTAATAGGTCTCGAAAAAATTAATTCAGAATTCGGAAAGAAATTTTTGGAAGCTCCAAACTGGGATGAGCGAGCCCCTCAAAAAGGCTGAATCTCATGGTCTAATCGATGGGCTGAAAAAAAGGCTGGCATGGGCGAATAAAGCCAAACGGCCCAGTGTTGGAATGGCCGAGGCCATTACAGGGAGTATTGACCGATTTAGCACGGCGATTTGTAACGGCACGAAGCTGAAAGTGGCATAATTTTGGCGAGTTTTCAGGGCAAAGACGAACCTAAAATTGAACACTAATACCACTCAAGGCAGGCATTGGAAGACTAAGGGCCTAATTTTTAGTCTCAGTTTTTAGTCCTATTTAGTCCCTAAATAACCAAAAATAAGGATTAGGGATTAATTTTTATTCTCAATTAGTCCCTATTTCACTGGACTCTTAGGAGGGGCTAGCGACTAATTTTTAGTCCCTATTAGTCTCTAGTCCCTTGTCCCTCAATCCAAACATGCCCTAACACCAATGGAAGCATGCAAAATCAAGGCTCGATCAGTACATCGAAGGAACAGACTCTTAGGAGGGGCTAGGGATTGAAGTGTGGTGGCGATGGCGCGGAGGAGGCGCATCTGCTATTTTGGCGGCGGCCGGGAGTACGCGATCGGCTGAGGAAGAGGGGCGGCGACGGGGACAGGGCGCTGCACTCCAGATATGCGGATGTGGCAGCGTGAAAATCGTGGGCACGGATGGGAGGGAGGTGTCGAAGACGTTCGGTGGATGGGGCTGGCGAGTATGTTGGCAGCGGCGGCGGCGGACCGGCCGTGGAACGATGACAGCGGCGAGGGGATACGCCCGGACATGGTGGGAGCACTAGGCATATGGAGTGCGTGGCTACCAACTGCCAAAGCCTGTTAGTTAGAAACATGCAGCCCAGATTAAATATGAGGCTAACCGTTTGCAAAATACTACAGGCCAAAGAGGCAACCGTTTGCTGGAGCTGAGAAGCAAATGCCATCCATGGATCGGTACATCGGGTTGAATCCACTGCCATTTGAAGCGGCCCTGGGCCAGCCCGCCCCGCCAGCCGTGAAGCTAACTCCTGAATTGGCCCAGCCCAGTCAGAAAGGCAGCTCTGTTCGTTGTTTTTTTTTTTTTTTGAGAATTACACAGTAGAGCAGACACTCACAACACGCACGCACACTCACCCCTATGAACACACGCATGCGCAAAACCCTACCCCTATGAGCACCTTCGAAGGACTGGGCAGCCAGCAGATCTGGAGATTCTTGAAGTCACCATAGGCGCCTCGTCGTCGACGGAAACGTCGCTTACCACTTAATGCACAATGCCGGTAAATCCTGGGAAAATTCCCAAGAAAAGGTGCGAGCACCAGGATTTGAACCCTAGTGGTAGCGTCCCCACCGGACCGTCCCTATCATTGGACTACAAGCCAATTCGCCTTTGTTCGCTGTTGGTGGCGTCCAGGAGCCTAGGACCAGGCAGGCTGCGTCCATCGCTAATGAAACCAAGTCAAGTACACACACAAATAAACAAAACCGAGCAAGTCGCAACTTGAGGTCCATTTCAACATGGAAAAAAAATGTGCTTCCCGACAAGAAGACTTCTACCACAAAAGTCTATGAAGGACAAATAAGAGCCAAAGAAACTCGAAGCTCCATCCCTCCGGTACACTCATGCATCAGCATCATCAAGAGTCTTGTTTCTAGAGCTGTGTCGCTCTCTGATAGAAATTATGTATGTCTATTATACGAAGATTCGTCATGAAAACAATGTATACATGGACTCAAAGGACGCTTCGGCAAATGGATGGCAAAGTTATGGATTGTTCTTCTTCTGTTGCTTTCACGTTTGACACAAGCACCGTTATTCATATGGACTGGTCAGCAGCACTGACCAATGCTAGAGGAAACGGCAGCATCAAGAAAGGGACACATGCTTGTATTCAGTTTTGTTTTTTGACTTACGATGAATGGTTCCTTTTTCTAGTCTTGTGCTGGATTACATACAACGGTAGGGTTAATTTTCTAATCTTCTTCTCAAGGTAATCTGTGGTGGACGTGGGTATGTGAACACACGATCTATGGTTTTTTCACGATCTAGGTTTATGTGGCTCAATTGTTTCGATTTGGACCGAGAGACTTGTCGGCACCCTAATAATATAGGAAAATTGATGATTCTACACTCGTTTTAAAGTCCAATGGTGATTTTACCCTCGTTTTTCTAACTTTGCAATTTTACCCTAGTTATTTTTGAACGAATGCTCTGTCTAACCTCCTTTTTAACACCGTCAACGCTGGTGCAATTAAATGGCTAAAAATAAACAAAAAGAAAAAGAGGGCAGAACCAAAAGGCCAAAATACCCCTTGGCTTTCCCGTACCAATCCTGACTCCTCCCCAATCTCCCATCGCGCAACTTGGTCATGAGTTGTAAAGGGGTATAATTTCCCCAGACCTGTAGCGTGTCCTGGCAACTTGTCATTTGAATTCAGAATTATCCGTTAAATGACTTAACCCTAGGGGAAAAGCCATAGGGGAAAAGCCATCGACAACCTGTATGAGCTCGAGTGGCATGTCCCGATCGGTTTGTGCCTGCAAGCTCAAGCAGGATATATGAAATGAGGCAGTTCGTTAGCATATGAAATGAGATGCGAAGGAGGCATAATTTGGACAGTACCTAGCGTTTGAACCAACAAAAATCAGGTTGTCCATTTCCAGCACCCTGTCTAAGCAGGGTGTCCAATTCATACGGTTCAGGCCTCCTTCGTTCATGCCAGAATCGTCGTTGGAATTTCCTGTACCGACGAGAGACAAAGAGGTTCGATGGTTGATTTCAACTACTTGAAGACAAGTTTGTTCTCTGATTCGAGTCGTGACTTACTATACGTAAGGCAGCAGTTTGTCAAGGTTGGTAAGTATATATATCATGATACTTGTGCCACTCTTGAGCTGTCAACATCTTTATGGTCGACCCACTAGCCGTTCCTAGTTGTCCTTGGAAAAGGCTGAGGGTTGATTGATAATGCGAGCTTGGAAGATTGTCACCATAGTACTTTGATGTAAAGTTTGACACCTCCCTCCTCGAAGCTTTGCTTCTACGATAGAACCCTCAATCTTACACTTATTTTTTACAGTTTGTCCGAACATGCTTCATAGCTCTCTCAATAGCATAGCACCAACGAAACTGCACGGGCCACCCATCCGTGCCTCATATGGAAGGTGCAAAATCAAATGCACCATCGGAATGAAGAAGCCGGGCGGAAATATCTTCTCCAACTTACAGACCAACATAGGTGCCATTTTTTCCATGGCTTCAGGTTTGGTCTGAGATACCTCCTTAGCACAAAGCTGGCGGAAAAAAATGGCTCAACTCTGCCATCACTTGCCAGATATGATCTGGGACATAGGCTTGAAGCATCACCGGAAGAAGCCACTCCAACCATATATGGTAGTCATTACTCTTGAGCCCATTGATTCGCATAGTAGATAAGTTCACCCCCCTCCTTAGATTTGCTGCATACCCATCAGGGAACATTAACTTTTGAAACCATTGTACTACTTCCTTCCTTTGGGGTCTTCTCAAAACAAACTCGGCCTTAGGTTTTTTCCATCTCTTGCCATTGCTAGGAGGCTTCATTTCTTGCTTTGGTCTCTCACACAACTCTGCCAAATCAACTCTAGCCTTAACATTGTCTTTTGAGTTGCTAGTGTCCATGACTGTTCCAAGAAAATACTCGGTGATGTTCTTTTCAGTGTGCATTAAGTCAAGGTTATGTGGAAGAAGAAGGTCATCGTGATAGGGGAGCCTCTCTAAGCCTGACTTGTGAGTCCATGCATGATCCATGCCATAACCCACAAAGACACCTTTTTCATCAGCCACAAGAGCATCCACTTGAGCACGTACCTCGACAGCTGTCATCATCTCCGGCGGAGGGTCTGTAACTTGGAGACCTTTCGTAAAGTTCTTCTTGTCTTGTCTGAATGCATATTCAAGAGGGAGGAACTGTTGATGCTTGTCGAACGCAGAATACTTGCCACCCTTCTTCGACTATAGGTGAACCTTAGAGCCAACTTGCATACTGGGCAAGGGAACTTCGCATGCACACACCAGCCGTAGAATATCCCATACGCCAAGAAATCATGCAGGGAGTAGTGGTACCACACATACACCAGCCGTAGAGTATCCCATACACCAGTCGTACGTCCAAAACCCATCGTTCCAAGCTTTGATCAATTCATCAATCACCGGCTCTATGATCACACCCATTTTATTCCCCGGGTGGTAAGGAATTATCAAAGACAAAAGGATGTTCTTCTATTGAAAGCGACACCACCGGGAGATTGAGCAGGATAACGAATACAGGCCAACAAGTGTATGGGGCAGACATCATTCCATAAGGATTGAACCCATCTATTACCAGCACAGCACGCACATTACGAGCCTCCATGGCTTTATCAGCATGAATATTGTCAAAATGGGTCCATGTTTCGGCGTCGGAAGGGTGTACCATCTTTTCTGGATTGTAGCGACGCCCATGTTTGTCCCATGTCATCTGTTTCGCATACTCCTCGGTCATGTACATCCGTTGTATCCTCGGTATGAAGGGAAGGTACTGCAGGATTTTCATGGGGATGTTAAGCTGCCTCTTGTGACCATCACCAGAGTCTACCTCTATGTACCTAGAGGATTTACACTTTGGACAGTGCGTAGCATCTTTGTAGTCTTTCCTAAATAAGATGCACCCGTTCTCGCAAGCATGTATGTGCTCATATGGCATCTTAAGTACCTTGAGGACTTTCTGCGCCGCGTACATGTTATTTGGCAGGTCGTGACCTCGCGGAAGCAAGGTCTCCAAGACTGCCAACATGTTGTCAAAGCCATTTCGACTCATATTATACTGGGCCTTCAAGTCCATGGCGTGAAATGGCATCTAGTCGAGAGATCTCTACATGGTCGTGAAGGGGATTCTATGCTGCCTCCAACATGGTATAATAGGCCTTTGCGGTTTCTTCTGGCTCCTCCTCCCATTGATCCTCATGTTGTTCAGCAAAGTTTTTTCCCGGCATGAAAGTCATCTAACATGTCTCCTACCCCAGCATCAGAAGCAAGTTCATCGATGCGTTGCCTAACCACCTCATCTCTCGGGCGTTCGGTTTCACCACCACGGAAGATCCACCGCTTATAGTTGGCTGTCCATCCATTCATCACAAGATGTTTTAGACATGGTCTCCTTATTTTGCTTTCTCGTATTCTCACATTTCTTGCATGGACACCAAACCTTACTCGCACCTCGAGCATTCTGAAAAGCTTTGTCCACGAAAGCACTGCTATTCTTAATCCATTCAGGGTCATAATCTCCAAAACTCCTAAAGGCATTGTATATCCATGCATGGTCATCCATTCTCTATCATATGCACGAGAATATAAGAATGCAGTGCATCTACACAAGGATCCTACCATCTAATATGTGAAGATAGGTCCTAATCCCACCCGAGGATGCGTAGATGAGGTCAGCTCCATGCTCCATTCCTATCTGAGACAGAATTTCGGTAGCACCTCCCCGTTGTTCTCCAAATACACGTCCTCCTCGAGAGGGAGATTGTGTATTCGAAGAACAACAGGGAGATGTTCTTGCGAAACTCGAATCAGACTAGAGGGAGCATGGAACCCGACCTCATCTACGCATCCCTCGGCTATCCAAAAATGGGACAATTCGAAACAAACGGTTATAGATATGCGAGGGATTTGCATACCTCCAACCATATCTCTTTCGAACGGGAGACGCCCTAATCGAGTTGCGTGGTCTAGCTACGACCATGATACGGAAAGAGAGGTTATACCTAGGGTTGCGGTGGAGTCGCAAAAACGGGCAAGGAAGACGATCGGGGCAGCCGGGGCACTCCAAATGCTCCGGCGGGCGAGCTCCTCTGCATAAAAAGAAGCACACGGGCTCGGTTGAAAAATTCGGCGACGAACCTCCCCTACACGGGAGGTTTCCAAAACCGCAAAACAAGCAGGCGACACGATGGTCGACAACCACATTCACATCAAGGGCACGATGGCCGACAACCCGTGAAGTCTGAAGAAAAAGGCGGGATGGACGACCTCCCTCTACTCGCCGGCGGCGGCGGTGTGAGGTCGGGATCTTGTGCGGCGCGACCATGTCGGGGCCTCCTCTTCCCCTACCCTTCCTCCTTCCTTCCTTCTTCCCTCCTTCCTCCTCCTACTCCCACTCCTCCCTCGCCCCCCCTCCTTCTTCCTCCTCCCTTCGGTGGCCGGTAAAGGCGGGGCGGGGGGCTGTCGGAGCGGCGTCCCGGCGGGGGAGCCGCGGCGGCATCGGCGTCGGTGTCGGGGCGGGCGTGGCGGGCCAAGGGCACGGCGGTGCAGCTGGGCCGGCGTCGGGTGCGGTGTGGCCGCGGGCGGTGGTTTCAAGGTTGGTGCGGTGGGGTCGGGGCGACGGGCGGCCGGGGCGCGATGCGCGGTGCGACCGAGGGTGCGGTAGGGGCGCGGCCGGGTGCGGGGGTGCGTGGTGCGCGGTGGACGGGTCGCGGCCGGGCACGGGGCGGCGGTGGTGCACGGTGGGCGGGCGGTAGCGGTGGCTGGGGCTGCGGCGGCGTGGGCGTGCGCGAGCGAGGAAGCGAGTAGAGAGAGCGAGCGAGCAAGTGAGCGAGCATGGGGGAGTGAGGGAAGGCGGGTTTTGTCTTAAAAAATTTGTCCACAGGCTTTCCGTGAGCCTATGAGCCCACTCAAGGGAAAGGGGACGTCTTTCCGTGAGCCCGTGATCCAGCTCACGGGAAAGGATTAAAAAAATTAGCCAGGGCGCCGCCACCGAGGTGGGGGCCACTCCTTTCCCGTGAGGATCCCTAATAGCTAACGGGAAAGAAGTACCCTTTCCCGTGAGCAAACCCTAAATGCTCACGGGAAAGGTTATTTTTAGAAATATAATTTTTTTCTCTCTTTCTTTTTCTAGCATATATTTTTAAATTTTGGTCGAGATTACTTCAAAAATACCTTGTCACATTCACTCACCCATACATAATTGATGCTTTAGCGAAATATTGACCATTAGTTCATGTGGTTTTATTTCTATTTGTATTTACTTAACTACAACATGAAATTATAATAATTACCAAAATATTGCAAGAAAATCCCAAAAATTGACATCACACAACCTCGATGTCTATTGCATATAGAAAAAGCTTCATAGCCAAACCACAACTTGACCGCCACTTCCACATGAAATCACACCGGATCATTCTCAACAAACATGAAACTTCTACGTAGATGTTGGAGCTTGTGAACATCGTGTGTGTCAACTTTGTGCGAAACCTTCCTAATTTTTTATCATAGCATCGGCATAAGATATCATGACATATTATCAAATTTCATGATTTTTTGCACATCGGTTGATTTTCTAGAATTTTTAAACCACTCGGCGGTGATTAACGTTCATGATTTCATATTAAGATGTTCCGTTTGGTTTTATTTTTATATGCAAAAACTTACTTTGTGTTGAGTAAGAGGAATATAAATTTTTTACTAACTTTTTTTTTCAAAAAATTCTATCACTTGTAGTTCAAATTTGGCTTCATTTCAAAAATTACCGTAAAAAGAAAATAATTACCTAAATATACCAAATAAAGTCAAAAATTCATCAAAATTGAACATGTTGTGCCATACGATGTGTAAGAAGTGTAGAAAAAAGTTTGAAGGCTAAAAGCCTAAAAATAAAACAATAGGGTACAACCTTTGCCGTGAGTAGGGACCCCATCTCGGGGCAAGGGGGTCCTTTCCCTGAGGCGTGCACATTGCTCACGGCAAAGGATGCTCACGGGATATTCTTTCCCGCCCGCAGCTGACAGAGGGCTACGGAAAGGCCGACGGGCGCCGACGGCCCACCGCCGTGTGCTTTCCCATGAGCTGGGCCTCACAGGGAAAGGAGGAAGGCCCTTTCCGTGAGCAGGCCCTCACGGAAAGGCCCTTGCCCGTGTGTTGTTCCTTTCTCGTGGGCCGCCTTGCCTGCTCATGGGAAAGAAGGCCCTTCCCGTGAGCGCTTGGATCCAGCTCACGGGAAAGAGTTCCCCACGGAACGTTCTGTTTTCCGGTAGTTGAGGTGTCGAAGTCATTTGGTGGATGGCGGCGCGGACGGGCCGTGGAACGATGACGGGCGGCCGGCGCGGGGATACACCCGGACACGGTGGGAGCGTTGGCATATGGAGTGCGTGGCCACCAGCTCACGAAGCCCGTTAGTTAGAAACATGCAGCCCAGATGAAATATGAGGCTAACCGTTTGCAAAATACTACAGGCCAAAGAGGCAACCTAGAAAAGGGGCAAGAAAGTGCGAGGTAATTAATAACCGGTCAACGTGATCTTGGTTTCGCAAAATGTGTGTCGTGTGAAGCAGATGATCCAGCTGCACGTAAAAACGCATGGACGTACTGGGCTCGCATCGCAGGTCCGTCAGTCACAGCATTTAGGGAGCACTTGGATTAAATGCGTCTAGCTAAGCTAGCCAGGTCCAGTTGCTTTCCGTTCCTCGGCTCAAGTTTAGGGGGGGCACGGTGGCACCAAATTATGTTTGGATTAACAAGCTGGATTTCCATGAAGCTCTACTGTGTACATGGGTTGTAGAGAGGTTGGATCCACGAAGCGGTGTACTCTCCTCGATCACTTCCTAAGCATCCATCCACAGTACTTGCTTTGTGAGTTGCAAATACAGTCTCTCTGCCTGGCGGGAAGACATCAGTTACTATTCATTCTCGAGACATCCGGTTGTGAGACTGTGAGGGACTGAGGGTAAAGAGATCCTTCTTCTGGCATCCATTTTCCTGCTGTCAGGGCTCAGCGTTTGCTGGATCTAAGAAGCAAATGCCAGCCATGGATCGGTACATCGGGTTGAATCCACTGCCATTTGAAGCGGCCCTGGGCCTGCCCGCCCCGCCAGCCGTGAGGCTAACTCCTGAATTGGCCCAGCCCAGTCAGAAAAGCATCTCTGTTCGCTGTTGGTGGCGTCCAGGAGCCTAGGACCACATACCAGCTGGCAGGCTGCGTCCATCGCTAATGAAACCAACTCAAGTACACACCAACACAAAACACACACAAATAATCAAAACCGAGCATATCGCAACTTGAGGTCCATTTCAACATGGAAAAAAAAAACATCTGCTTCCCGACAAGAAGATTTATACGACAAAATTCTATGTAGGACAAATAAGAGGCAAAGAAACTCGAAGCTCCATCCCTCCGGTCCACTCATGCATCAGCATCATCAAGAGTCTTGTTTCTAGAGCTGTGTCGCTCTCTGATAGAAATTATGTATGTCTATTATACGAAGATTCGTCATGAAAACAATGTATACATGGACTCAAAAAGGACGCTTCGGCAAATGGATGGCAAAGTTATGGATTGTTCTTCTTCTGTTGCTTTCACGTTTGGCACAAGCACCGTTATTCATATGGACTGGTCAGCAGCATTGATCAATGCTAGAGGAAACGGCAGCATCAAGAAAGGGACACATGCTTGTATTCAGTTTTGTTTTTGACTTACGATGAATGGTTCCTTTTTCTAGTCTTGTGCTGGATTATATACAACGGTAGGGTTAATTTTCTAGTCTTCTTCTCATGGTAATCTTTGGTGGACGTCGGTATGTGAACACACGATCTATGGGTTTTTCACGATCTAGGTTTATGTGGCTCGATTGTTTCGATTTGGACCGAGAGACTTGTCGGCACCCTAATAATAAAGTGAAATTGATGATTCTACCCTCGTTTTAAAGTCCAATGGTGATTTTACCCTCGTTTTTCTAACTTTGCAATTTTACCCTCGTTATTTTTTGAACGAACGCTCCGTCTAACCTCCTTTTTAACATCGTCAGCGCTGGTGCAATTAAATGGCTAAAAATAAACAAAAAAGAAAAAGAGGGCAGAACCAAAAGGCCAAAATACCCCTTGGCTTTCCCGTACCAACCCGACTCCTCCCCAATCTCCCATCGCGCAACTTCTCCCGTCACCGAACACGAGGGCGACGCGGTCGCTGGAGCTGCAGGTCGTTGCCTGTCGCGGCGGACACAGCTACAACAGGAGAGTGATCAAGGAAATAGGAAGGCGTGTTCGTTGCTATGTTGGCATATTTCATTTATGTCGCTTTAGTCTCTGTATGACGAGTGGACCCCAATGGTCATGAGTTGTAAAGGGGTATAAGTTCCCCACACCTAGAGCGTGTCCCGGCAACTTGTCATTTGAATTCAGAATTAACCGTTAAATGACTTAACCCTAGGGGAAAAGCCATAGGGGAAAAAGCCGGAAAAGCCGTAGGGAAAAAGCCATCGGCAACCTGTATGAGCTCGAGTGGCATGTCCCGACCGGTTTGTGCCTGCAAGCTCAAGCAGGATATATGAAATGAGACAGTTCGTTAGCATATGAAATGAGATGCGAAGGAGGCATAAATTGGACAGTACCTGGTGTTTGAACCAACAAATGAAATCAGGTTGTCCATTTCCAGCACCTTGTCTAAGCAGGGTGTCCAATTCATACGGTTCAGGCCTCCTTCGTTCATGCCAGAATCGTCGTTGGAATTTCCTGTACAAACGAGAGACAAAGAGGTTGGATGGTTGATTTCAACTACTTGAAGACAAGTTTGTTCTCTGATTTGAGTTGTGACTTACTGTACGTAAGGCAACAGTTCGTCAAGGTTGGTAAGTATATATATCATGATATTGTGCCACTCTTGAGCTGTCAACATCTTTATGGTCGAACCACTTGCCGTTCCTAGTTGTCCTTGGAAAAGGCTGAGGGTTGATTGATTTTCTTCGGCATTGTAACGAGGGGGTGGATAATGCGAGCTACGAAGATTGTCGCCATAGTACTTTGATGTGAAGTTTGACACCTCCTCCTGAAGCTTTGCTTCTGCGATAGAACCCTCAATCCTACACTTATTTTTTACAGTTTGTCCGAACATGCTTCAGAGCTCTCTCAATAGCATAGCACCAACGAAACTGCATGGGGCCACCCATCCGTGCCTCATATGGAAGGTGCAAAATCAAATGCACCATCGGAACAAAGAAGCCGGGCGGAAATATCTTCTCCAACTTACAGACCAACACAGGTGCCATTTTTTCCATGGCTTCAGGTGTGGTCTGAGATACCTCCTTAGCACAAAGCTGGCAGAAAAAATGGCTCAACTCTGCCATCACTTGCTAGATATGATATGGGACATAGGCTTGAAGCATCACCGGAAGAAGCCGCTCCATCCATATATGGTAGTCATGACTCTTGAGCCCATTGATTCGCATAGTAGATAAGTTCACCCCCCCTCCTTAGATTTGCTGCATACCCATCAGGGAACATTAACTTTTGAAACCATTGTACTACGTCCTTCCTTTGGGGCCTGCTCAAAACGAACTCGGCCTTAGGTTTTTCCCATCTCTTGCCATTGCTAGGAGGCTTCATTTCTTGCTTTGGTCTGTCACACAACTCTGCCAAATCAACTCTAGCCTTAACATTGTCTTTTGAGTTGCTAGTGTCCATGAATGTTCCAAGAAAATACTCGGCGATGTTCTTTTCAGTGTGCATTAAGTCAAGGTTATGTGGAAGAAGAAGGTCATCGTGATAGGGGAGCCTCTCTAAGCCTGACTTGTGAGTCCATGCATGATCCACGCCATAACCCACAAAGACACCTTTTTCATCAGCCACAAGAGCATCCACTAAAGCACATACCTCGACAAATTGTCATCATCTCCAAATAGCAGGTCTATAACTTGGAGACCTTTCATAAAGTTCTTCTTGTCTTGTCTGAATGCATGTTCAAGAGGGAGGAACTGTTGATGCTTGTCGAGCAGAATACTTGCCACCCTTCTTCGACCAGGTGAACCTTAGAGCCAACTTCCATACTGGGCAAGGGAACTTCCCATGAACACACCAGCCCGCGAGAATATCCCATACGCCAAGAAATCATGCAGGGAGTAGTGATACCACACATACATCCTGAAATTTCTCTTCAAAGCTCGGTTTGTGCGCCCAAAACCCTTCGGTCCAAGCTTTGATCAATTCATCAATCATCGGCTCTATGATCACACCTATTTTATTCCCCGGGTGGCCAGGAATTATCAAAGACAAAAGGATGTTCTTCTGTTGAAAGCAGACACCCGGGGGGAGATTGAGCGGGATAACAAATACAGGCCAACAAGTGTATGGGGCAGACATCATTCCATAAGGATTGAACCCATCTATTGCCAGCGCAACACGCACATTACGAGCCTCCATAGCTTTATCAGCATGAATATTGTCAAAATGGGTCCATGCTTCGGCGTCGGAAGGGTGTACCATCTTATGTGGATTGTAGGGACGCCCATGTTTGTGCCATGTCATCTATTTCGCGGACTCCTCGGTCATGTACATCCGTTGTATCCTCGGTATGAAGGGAAGGTACCACAGGATTTTCATGGCGATGTTAAGCTGCCTTGAGGTCCAACATAAAACACACACAAAAAAAAAAAACCGAGCATGTCGCAACTTGAGGTCCATTTCAACATGGAAAAAAAACATGTGCTTCCCGACAAGAAGTCTTATACGACAAAAGTCTATGTAGGACAAATAAGAGCCAAAGAAACTCGAAGCTCCATCCCTCCGGTCCACTCATGCATCAGCATCATCAAGAGTCTTGTTTCTAGAGCTGTGTCGCTCTCTGATAGAAATTATGTATGTCTACAATACGAAGATTCGTCATGAAAACAATGTATTCATGGACTCAAAGGACGCTTCGGCAAATGGATGGCAAAGTTATGGATTGTTCTTCTTCTGTTGCTTTCACGTTTGGCACAAGCACCGTTATTCATATGGACTGGTCAGCAGCATTGATCAATGCTAGAGGAAACGGCAGCATCAAGAAAGGGACACATGCTTGTATTCAGTTTTGTTTTTTGACTTACGATGAATGGTTCCTTTTTCTAGTCTTGTGTTGGACTACATACAACGGTAGGGTTAATTTTCTAATCTTCTTCTTTCATATGGACTGGTCAGCAGCATTGATCAATGCTAGAGGAAACGGCAGCATCAAGAAAGGGACACATGCTTGTATTCAGTTTTGTTTTTTGACTTACGATGAATGGTTCCTTTTTCTAGTCTTGTGCTGGACTACATACAACGGTAGGGTTAATTTTCTAATCTTCTTCTCAAGGTAATCTTTGGTGGACGTCGGTATGTGAACACACGATCTATGGGTTTTTCACGATATAGGTTTATGTGGCTCGATTGTTTCGATTTGGACCGAGAGACTTGTCGGCACCCTAATAATAAAGGGAAATTGATGATTCTACACTCGTTTTAAAGTTAAATGATGATTTTATCCTCGTTTTTCTAACTTTGCAATTTCGCAAACAGTTGAAGAGTAATTTTTCATGTTTAACCAAATTTCCATGGATAGCAATCTCATTTAGCAAACTGTCGGAGTTGCTCTAACTTGACAAATTAAAGCTGATGTTTGCATCTTGCCCATAAATAGCATATGGATCACTCTCGCTCTCGTCACATGCTACGTACGTAGCACAAGTTTGCCTCACGTCGGCACACATTTGGATCGAGATGATCCAGTCTGTTGTCCTCGTCCGTCCCTATATATAGAGACGCGCCTACGTAGTTCCAGTTGGACAGCCAGAGCCACCAAACCACGGCACCATGCTCGCGACGGCTACTCCACGACCGTGCTCCACTGGTGGCAAAGAGAGCACGAGGCAGTGGACGCCTGTTGGCGGCACTGGCCTCGCCCGCGGAGCAGCGAGGTGGCCGGGACGACGACCAAGAGCCCCCGCTGTGAGGCGGATAGCGGAGACGAGGAGGACCATGGTCGTGGCAGCGGCTGCTGGGGAGGGGCGGACCGCCGAGTACACGGGCGGATGGGTCTGCTGCCGCAGGTATGGTAGTATAGGCTGCAAGAGAATCTGTTTCTTGAGCAGCAGTATGAAATAATTTGATTTGACTCACCTTGTTAACCGACAATTATAAAAGGTATAAAAAGATCCTCTGTACAGTAATAAAACGAACTACACTACGGATAAACGATTTTGGCGTGGCGGACAAAAAAACATTTTCCGTGGCGGTTTTTCTGTCCGCCACGGACAGAGGGTCACGGAAAATGGACGATTTTCCGTGGGCGCACAAAATGGCCGCCATGGTTAACAATAAAAAAATTTTAAAAAGAAAAACCCGATCCGAACCCTAACGGGCCCGTGATCTGGCCGCCGGGCCCGTTAGGGTTTCGCCACGGTCGAAGCCGGGCCGCCGCGACGCCGGATCCGCCACCGCCGACGCCGATCCTCCACCGCCGACGCCGGGTCCGCCACCACCGACGCTTGATGCGCCACCGCGATACGCCGATCCGCCACCGCAGCCGCCGGATCTCCCTCGCCGACGCCGGTTCCCCGAGGTGGAGGTGGCCGCGACGATGGAGGTGGAGGCCACGCCACGCCGGGTGGCGGCTCGCCGCCAGCGCCCGCGCCGCCCGGTGGAGAGGGCCGGATCCCGCTGACCGATCCGCCGCGCGCCGCCCGCCGCCGGAGCTTCCACGCCGCCGCCCGCCAGCGCCACGGAGCCGCGCCCGCCGCCCGCCCGCCAGAGATTGCCACGCCGCCGGGATGGGAAGAGCGGGGAGGGGACGGGCCGCCGTCGGGATGGGGAGAGAGGAGGGGAGGAGCCGCCGTCGGGATGGGGAGAGGGGACGGGGTGGGAACGAGAAGTCTCTGGACTTGTCCCGAATGAACGAGAACGAGAAGAAAGAAACCCTAGTGGCCGTGCTTATATACTCGGAGTCTCTTATCGGGCTAAGACGGGCCTTCCTATGCCGCTGGTTGGGCTTCACTAACCGTGGCGGTTTTTATAATAAAACCGCCACGGTTAATCGATTTTCCGTGGCGGACAAAATGCCCGCCACGGTTAATCAAAAAATAACCGCCACGGTTAATTAGGGTATTTTCCGTGGCGGTTTCTCAAATGCCCGCCACGGAAAATAAAAAAACCGAACACCACGCAAAATCAATCTTGTAGTAGTGCTAATCTTATAATAGTTTGGTTGGATGATCATCATGTCGGCGTGTACTTTTGCAATGCTCGATCTTGTAATTATGAATACTGGAACCGCCGTGATTAAATATTTTCTACTACAGTATTAGTGAAAACATTTTAGAGTTCTTCATTCCGGCATGAAAAGACGAAAAATAATTTATAGCCTCAAATTAAATGTTGACGTTGACGTCCTATCCGCCACGCGCATCAATCGGTCAACAGCTTTACCGAATTAATAATGTTAGAAAATCAGTGACCTTTGGGAAATACTTAGACCTGTAGTCTGTAATTGAACTTTATGGTCGAACATCTAGTTTATTGTAAAGACTTGTTTTAAATTATTATGGTTTCTGTGAATTTGATGAATGAGGGTGTAATATATAATCTCCTACTTAGTTTCATTCTTAATTAGTTTAACTTTTCATATGAGCGTGTAATATTGAATATTCAATGCAAAGAAACTGTAAAAGCAAAAAGAAGAAGAAAAGAAAATAAAACAACCGGAAAACAAAGAAAAGTTACATTCAACTCCGGTTGGTATAACCTACTGGGATTGGAGATGTCCTACATGGCACTTTTTGGAACCCCTTTAGGATCGGTTCGTCATACCAATCAGGAGTAGAAGTCTCAAACTAATCCCGGATCTTAGAACCGGGACTAAAGAAAGGAGCCCTTAGTCTTGAATGGGAGTCCGGGTTGGGAAACCAGGACTAGAGGGGTTTCCTAACCAGGACTGTATTCCTAACCAAGACTAGTGTGTTCTATGAAATTCTCTCAAAAAAAAAAAAAAGTGTATTCTATGAAAGAATCTCCGGATCATATCTTTTGACATTTTGTGACACATGCCCTCGTGTGGGGCTGGTGCTGTTGCCATTTTCCAAGCGTGCATAGTGGATGCACTGAGACATGGCATCCTCTAATGGTTTCATTTCAGAGATGGCCTCCAACCTTTATCCAAATGTATGGGGCGATTTCTTCATCAACTTCAGTTCCGATCACTGGCAGGCATGTTCCCTCACACTCAGTAGTACTATTATGGATAAACAAAGTCATTTCTAGTTTTTTTTTTTTTTTAAATACTGCTGTGTTTTCTGATTTTGGTTTCAAAAACAATATGGTGTTGTCATTTTATAAGTGGACTTTGAACATAACAGTTCGTTGTACAGACTCTTGAGAATATAGGGGAAGGTACCCTGTCAATCATTTCTTTACGAAATACTCAATGTAAGCATGCATGGCAACTTTATGGGCCAGTTGGACCAACACATGATTGGTGGGAGACTGAGACAACAACATGTGGATTTGTTAATGTTAGAAAATGTGCCCAGTTTCTTTTTTTTTTAGATAATGGATATTCTTCCATACCCGGTTTCATCTACCAATAGTTAGAATCAGGCCAATTATCACAAAGAAACAAAGAAAAAAAAATCTATAGTAGCTCTAGATGTCATTCGCGGCATTCCGGTTTGCTATAAGCCGAGAATACACCGCCAAATTAACAACAACAACAACATTAAGAAACAAGGTGGAACTATGCTGATACCAACACTAAACAAACCAATTAGGAATCTTCCAAAAGCGACGTCTTCAACAAAAGCATGACATATGAGGATGCCATCGTCGCCCGTCCAGGAATGGTACTAGATTTTCACCCTGAGAGATCTCCAAGACGCCTCGTGTCGGGGAGAAGTGACGATGCCTCCAGTGGGAAAATGGCACCCATAGGCGTCACCGCCGCCCACAAACAGCCATAGTCCCATCAAAATCCATGTCATTACGCCAGTGCCTAGCGAGTAGGATCACCATCTTTTGAGGTGCACAACCATCATGAGCGCTTATGGCCTCGGTCAGCAGACACTAGACGGACACCGCACGCCAAGCCATCCGCCCTCCGCGCAGCAGCGCCTGGAGCCCTAGACCAATAGGGGACAGGATCCATCGTCGGCGGCCCGTGATACGACCATCGACGGAAGTAGCGCTGAACGGTCGCTGCCCGCACAACCACTTACGCCTCGAAGCTTTAGATCTAGCCTCACACCGTCAGTCGCCGGCTCTCCTCCACCTTTGCTCCCACCACCTACACCTCCACCTCCTCCATACTGACCCAACCCAAGAGGACTGGGTCTGACCGTCGGAGGGTACATCCCGCCAGACCTTGAGTCTGGCTACACGCGAAGGGCAGATCTGGTCGGCCAGACGGAACGCTGGAACTACCATCCAGATGGATCACAGCCATCCTGCGCCTCCGCGTATCCATGCATGGCATCCATCGAGCCCACTCCACCGCCGTCCCGCAGCTACCATGTACGCCTCTGCGCGCTTCTAGTGCCACCATGGCCAACGAGCGCCGCCCCACACGGAGAACCTCACACAGCAGGTTTAGGACCTCTCCACCATCATCCTAGAGGGTCGCACGGGCATCTTGGCAGCCTCCTCTGGCAGCGGCGAGGGGAGGAGGAAGGGGAAGCAAGGGCTGGTGGAGGCTAGGTTTCTGCCTCCTGTGTCGCCCTGTGCGGGTGCGGCGTGGGGGCCAAGTCAATAATAGGCCTTTTAGTCGTTATAAATCTTCTCCGAAGGTATAGTATTATTTGTGTAGCCAACAATCTAGTCACAAATATTCACAAAAATGCCTCCATCACACGTATGCAGGCACTCACACTCTGTGGATGCCTACGGCAGGCTGGGCTAGTTGATGTTTATATTGATAAATTCAATCACCATTACTTAAATTGGCATGGTAGTCTTGTATCATTAGGTAAACTAGAAGCATATCTCAGGCTTTGTTGAGCGAGTCATATTGCAGATGAATTAGTATAAAATTAGACCAGATTACTTATGTGAAGAAATATACTATTATAAATTAATCATAATAGATGACGTGTCATATTAACGAGGGCAATTAAATTGCTGTGATAGCAAACTGCTGAGATGAACTGATTGCACTTATTAGGATGATGCACCAACTATATTTGTATGCTTGTAGGAGTCGGAGGAGTGGATGAAGAAGAGGGCCCATCAATTGAAAGAGACGGTGAGAGGATTGTTTGTCTTGAGCAATGATGTAGTTCAGACAATGAACCTCGTCGACACACTTCAACATCTTGGTATAGATCATCATTTTGAAGAAGAGATTTCTTCTGTGTTAAGCCATCTCCATTGTATGGAATTTAATGGCTATAGCCTTCACCATGTTGCTCTTCGGTTCCGACTCCTACGGCAACATGGTTTTTGGGTTTCTCCAGGTATTTACTACTACGCTCTGATCACTGTAGAAAAATAGAAATTTTTGTTCGTCGTTTCATTCAAGTAAATTTGTATAATATAATATAAACATGGGACCTGCAGACGAATTCAACAAGTTCAAAGGTTTGGACGGGTACTTCAGTTCAGAAATAACAAGTGACCCAAGGGAATTGCTAAGCTTGTATAACGCAGCTCACCTTTTAATTCATGGTGAAACTATCCTTGAAGAGGCTATCCTATTTTCAAGGCATCACCTAAAAACAATGATAAGTAATATGAAGTCACCGTTAGCTGAACAAGTGAAGCGCGCCCTACAAACGCCACTCCCAAGGACACCGAAGAGAGTAGAAGCACAATCGTATATCTCAGAGTACAAGCAGGAGAAAGCGTACAATCCTTCAATATTGGAGCTCGCAATATTGGATTTCAACCTTTACAGCGCTTACATTTGATGGAACTAAAAAAATGTTTCTGAGTAAGTCCATTTTAAAAGTAGAAAGTAGTTGGTATGCATTATGAAGTGTTAAATAAATTAAGCATCCTTGTTACGCATATACGCACACATTTTTGTATGTTGAAGAATTGGAACTGATAGCGTATACACACACATGGTGGAGAGATGATATATAACTTTTTTCTAACCACAAGAAAAATCAATTTCAGATGGTGGAAGGATCTTAAAGGCGAAGTGGGATTGAGTTACATTCGTGATAGCATGGTTGAATGTTATTTTATAATCAATACGGTGTATTATGAACAAGAGCACAAGCATGTACGAGTGACCCTCTCTAAGTTTATCGTACTGATATCCTTGTTAGATGACACCTACGATTCCTATGCAACTTTAGAAGATAGCCGCAAGATCAATGAAGCAATACAGAGCTGATCCTATTTCTTTCTCACTCTTTCTTTCTATGTTTCTTGCTTTGCACAACCTGCATGGCAAATGTTTTCATGGCAAATTTTAATGGTTCTTTCAACCCATGCATTCAATTTTTGAAACATTTAGAGCATATTGTTTTAATATGCTAAACAAAAGAAGATTTATGAAGACTATTGCAATGACTTTTTTTAACCATTACAACGGACCGGGATATATATAACCATTGCAATCAATTTAGTAGAATGTACAGTAATTACTGTTGTGACCATGTGTAGAATCAAATGCAAAATGACACACAGATTGCAGTTTCCATGTCCATAGTTCGGTTTTGTGTAAGAAAACAACCACAACACTTTGTTAGGCTGCATTTTATGTTTTTAACTTTGATGGGTAGTACAGATGAGATGAGTCTGTACCATGAGTATATATATGAGTATTTCTTAATGATTCAAATTAAAAATATTTCATATCGTAATAATTTACATTTTTGTATATTTACAATCTTAATTAGTTGAGGTAGATAATAACTTTGTAGAAAGCTAAACTGTATCTGTTTTGGGACGGAGGGAGTACTATATGATTGCATGAAGTTGTAAGGTGCAGTTGTTTCTTCCTGAAGTAGTAACTGATATTGATTTGTTGTCTTAGTTTGGCATGGGAAAAAAATTAAGGCAGCTACCTGATCTTGCAGGTGGGATCTGACTTGTGTGTCTTTTTCTTCCTGAGTACTTCAAGAAATGTTATGTGAAGCTGTTGAGCACTTTCAGAGAGCTGGAAGATGAGTTGGAGTCGAATCAGAAGTTCCATGTTGCCTACTGTATAAAAGCGGTATGATCATCATTACCTTTCCATTACAGTTTATAAAAAAACAACTAACGATACTTTTGACACAGATACAAATGACATAAAGAAACTGGCAATTAATTTGTTACCCATGTCCATAAATACAAGCATAAATTTTTCCACAAATATAATCACTTATGAGCACCCATTTGGCCAAACCATTTAATTATAGTCTTCAGCTAATGATTTACAGTAGCAGATTTCCTTAGAACCGCATCAAAAAATATCTGCCACACTAATAACTTCATAACCTTTTGTACAAAATCATATAAAATCAATGCTTACATCAAAATCAAAAAGGACCATGAGCTATAACTGCCTATGCAAGTCGTTTTTCCCATCTATAGAAATTGCTTATATATAGTAGTAGTGATAGAATATAGCTCATATTTATAATATTAAGAAAGTAATTTTAGTGACCAATATCAGCACATCATTCTATATGTGACTAATTAATATCTAGATATGTGTACACATATATTCAAAAAACATTGAAATGAAATTTTATGGAAAAGAGAAGCTCCGATGATGTGGTTTGTAGTAGCTACATGGTTTTTTTTCCCTTAGTCCTTTTGTTTTGGTCAAAGTTATAGCGCATATGTTATCTATACTTTTGATCTGCACATCTTTTACATGTGCACACATATTTTCACCAAAACATTAAAAATGAAGTTATTGGAAAGACAATCTTTCATAATGAGGTTTGTGCTACTTGGTCTCTTTGTTATATAGTTTTCTGGTTTTAGTGTAGCAACAAACCTAAAGAATCACTACTACTCACTCACCGTGTATTGTCCCGTCCGACAACCATTATGCATGGACCCTTGAGCAATCTTACATAGCATATACTATACTTCTGCTGTGCAGTTTCAAACATTGTCGGAGCATCACTTGCGCGAAGCTGAATGGTTTCATAGCAGTTACATGCCAAGTTTTAAAGAACATACAGATTCGTCTGTTTTCACTTCTGCTATGCCCCCTATGTGTGTTTGGCTGCTTGTTGGTCTGAATGATGTGGCAACGGAAGCAACATTTAAATGGACCATTGGATGTACTGATGCTGTCAAGGCCTCTGGTGAGATGATACGCTTTATGAATGACCTAGCTGCCTTTAAGGTACAAAAATGAACTTATAAACATGCATGTATAGTTATGCTCATGCTAATATAACTAAACAAATTAATATTTTTGATAGAATGGGAAGAACAAGATGGATACACCAACAACCATTGAATGTTACAAAAATGAGCACAATGTAACAGATGAGGAAGCAATTGTCAAGATAGAATCTCTTGTTGAAGATGCATGGAAAACGATAAACCAAGCATACATGGAGAGTGGCACACTACTTCCAGTTTTGAAACGTTTTTCCCTCATAACGATGACCATGGCGTCCTTTTACCAGAACAAGACTGATGCATTCACATTCAGCAAGTACAACAAACTGACGATTGAGAAGCTTTTCGTCAAGCCCATCGCCTTACAATCTAGCTACTAGCACCATCCTCACATGCAGAAATAAAGAGGTATTGAATAACTAAGCCTGTGTTGCTTATATTCAAGACTTATTTCTTTATCTTTCAAGCAGGAATAAAATGTTATTGAATAGAAAGTTGCTTGAGCTATTTATATTCAGAAGGAATTTATTCTTCAGTTTCAAATTTGCGATCATCAAATAACCTGTGATTGTACCGCTATTTCAAGAAAACTTGAGCAATTGCCTCAGTATAATGTGTTTTTTGTTGTGTTGTTTATAAATGTTATATGGTGACTCAAATCATACCTGAGTGAGATTCTACTACAAATAAGACTTATGGATCCATATGAGGGAATTATAATCATTTTGTGGTGTTCACATGTGTTTAAATAAATGTGATGATTTGCCTAGTTATTGTTACTCCCTCCGTTCTTTTTTACATGTTGTAGCAACCCAGATTTTGGTGAAGCCAAAAATATGAACTTTTAAATTTTTTCCTGCAATGTGTGAATCATGTAGATGTTGGGTCAAATGTAAGTTGACTAACAAGACGTTGCATACATATAGAATTAATTCTAGGAGTTTGTCGGAGCTTTATAGTTGATTTAGAATTTTGTGTCGGAATGCACAAATCCAGTAGCAATTTTCTTCTCCCTCTCCAAATGTTCTACTAACAATTTTTGGAGATATCTCATGTCTCCTCTTACACTTTTCCCAACATCCTTTTATTTAATTTTATTCCTCTCTATTGACATTTCTTAGCGCAAGCACCAAAAAAGGTAATCACGCTTTAGAAATGTCTTTGGTATTCTACAACGTTTACAGAACAAATCCGCAAGCGCACTAAAATACCGTTGTAGCATTTCACCCAGAAGTATTCAGGGTATCGTTATTTATATTTTCCCAATGGAAGGCATGATGGAAAGGTCTCTAATTTGAACACGATCAAGATAACATGACTATATAATAGACCAATATTCATAACAATGATAAAATAGGATATAGGTAATTGGATAACCTGACACACACACGCAAGTCAATATCAAGGATAAAGATAAAAGAAAGAATAAAAGAATGAATCTAATATGGAGCAGGCATATCCTAAATAGCTATGTTAAGATAGCGTATACACAAACATGTTCTTATAATGTTAGAGATTCTAGGTCAAGCTAGCCAAGGTCACTTTGTTGACTTGCTTTGGGCACTTCGGATAACGCCCTGGTTTGCCGGCGTTGCGGACAATGCTCTACACCACCCGAGACGTGGGGGATTACAAAGGACGGACAAGGCTGTCACCACCTGCCACCTACCACCTCATCCGTCTGATGAATGAGGCAACCGAAGGTAGCGGTTAGTATAGACACCACGTCTACACTATGACTACTACTCTAGTGTGACGTCAAGGCTTACCCGTTCCCGGGGTCCTTCTACTAGAGCATGCGTCACAAGAATTACGACGATCCCGCGAATCAACATTGACCAAGACTAAACCTCAGTAGAACTCAACATCTCAACTTAGCTATTGGTCTAAACATGTGTGTATAAAAGATTAAGCATAAAGTTCTACATGACAAGATCATAACATGCAAACTATATACTAGTTCATATGCAAAGATCATTTCATAAGAACTATACTCTAGTTCATAAGCATAGCCATATTGATAAGTAGAGAACAAGAACAAGATGAAGAACTCTAAATTGCTCATACTGAATAGCTCCAAAATATCTTGATCTCCTTTTATAATCCTTGCCAAACTCCTCCTATACAAACTAAAAAGAAGAAGAAAAAGAAAGAGAGAAAGGCTCTATTGTGTGGTGTCTACAAATGAGATGAGAGAGTCCTATATTTATAATAGAGGCGAGACGGAGATGCTAAGAATATTCCTAATGAGATGCCGGCCTCCCAGCATGCAACCGAGCCATCCAGGAGCGGCAAATTAATTGCTCCCACCGCCTATGCTGAAAACTAGAGAAGAACTAGCATCCAAGTTCATGAACTGGACCTGAACCGGTCCCCCTTGTGGTGATGTACATGAGTGTTTGGGGAGAAAATCGGTTCCCGCCAGCCGAACCAGCGAAACGAGGCCCTAAACCGTGCCCCGGGCTGGGAACCGGGACACCGCCTCTACGCCTCCACTCCCGTGCCGCCGCCACGCCGCCACCAGGGGGTGGTCGGGCCGCCGCCGGCCAGCTCACATGCGTGAGCGCTGCGCTGTCGACAGTAGGGGGCCCACCCGGCCAGCGGTGTCGCTCAGACGGCGCTCCCACGCCCGCTTCATGTGTGGGGAGGCAGCCCCGGTGTTGACTTTTCTAAACATCGTCGTAATTAAGGGTAGCTAGAACCTATCTCCTCAACAAGGCCTAAAAACACCGGGTATAAAATAAATCTACACTTACGTTGTCACATACAAAAATCATTATATCCGCAGCGCACGGATATAAACTGAAAATAAACTCTATACCATTGTAGCACTTCACCTAGGATGAACCGTATCGTAATTTATTTTTTCCCAAAGGAAGGACTGTGAGGCAACATTCATATGGCTCATGACAATTCTATATTCTATGTGCATAAAATTAATCATTCCAATACTCTAGCAAGGGTAAGTATAAAAGATAAATAATAAATAAATAAATAAAGACAATAATAAAAGATAAAAGTGATGCCTAGGGTATTCCATGAGATAGAGAGATATAGAGACTTAACTAATGTGGTAAAGAAAATCGTGGGTATTCGAGAGTAAAGAAATTCTAAGTAACTTTCAATTAAGTTAAAGCACTAAGTAAAATATTCTCACCTGTAGCACAGTCAAATCAAAATCATATAGCAAGAGGAACATCAACCTAGGAGTATTTATAATTAGATAAACTAGCCTCCGATTTGTGACCAACTTCTACCATTCACTCTATACGGGGGAGGACTATAGAAGACTCAATAAGGTTGTCACCACTACGAACTACCCCACGACCCAGCATACAGCGGGCATCCGCAAATAACTTATATCTCAGGACCATACTTACATATAACTTATGACTTAACCCCCTCGATATAAAGGCTAAGTTGTCCACGATCTCAAGCATAAAATAATCAATAACTAAAACTATATCAAATATTAAACTAGAATATACTAAGAACATAACAATCAATAATATAAATAAGTAAAGCATAATCATAATGAGAACTCAAGATAAAATGTATTACTGAATATCTCCAATATAATAGATCTGAAATCCTGAGCACGCCACTGCCGCTTGTTAACACCAAAATTTGGTAGAGCCTGGATGACGATAGACCGGCACACGATGGTTCGGTAAGAGGGTCATTCGGCTAGCAAAGAAACGGCAGAACGCTATAGCGTTCGGGAAGTGATGTTATTCGGCTAGGGAGCCCGAGTTCGAGAAGGAGCCGAGCAAAAGATGGTTCGGCAAGTGTGGAGCATCAAGAAGAATATTCGAGGACAAGGGCCCACATCACGTGCAATTCCCACAACTCCGAGAAGACTTGGAGGGCAATCTAGTGAATTCATTAAGTTACCGAGTGGTGCATGATTCTTATTTGTTCATCTATTTATTTGATTATGTTTGCACACACTCTTTGCCCAATCTAGATTGATGTGGCTCGGCTTTATCTTTTGTTAGATCTATATGTCATCAATACTCTCAACGTTCATCATCGCCTTGTCATTAGATCTATCTCGTGCTTTCATAGCCGGGCTTAGATCAATTTAGGTTGTCACGTGTTGCGGGGTTCTTGCGCCGTTTAGTCATGAGTCGTCGCGGCGGGCTAAGGTTTTACGCGTGAGTTTCTTCTTCATGGACCCCCGGATTCGGCAACCTTGCCGAACACGCTATGTGTTTACTTGTATCTTTCATGTGTAAGTCTACCTATTGTTAGCGTCCTAGTTCTGGCAAGCCGTATCATGCGGTGGATTAGCTTGTTGCGATTGTATCATGCGGTGGATTGCTATTAGGGCGAAGAGGGTTTAGAACGGTTAAGTCGGCAAGCCGTATCATGCGGTGGATTAGCTTGTTGCGGTGTATCATCATGCGGTGGATTGCTGTTAGGACTGATCGGGACGAATCTCTCCGGGCTTTGCTTTAGATTAGGTTTGCATGTGCATTTTACTTGTCTATGCATACGGCGCCTCAACGAGTAATGAGTATCTATAGATCTGTTTAGATGTATGCGTGCTTTTAGCTTATCATGGTTAGATTGTATCATGCGATTGGATTGTTCTAGTTGTGGTAAGTGGTTTATATATCTCGTAGCAAAGTGGTATCATGCGGTGGATTAGCTTGCAAGGGTTTAAGCTTGACGGGTTTAGGAAGGCTAGACGTGCGGCGAACTAGTTGGATGAAACCTATGCATGTGTCATTTAGATTAGGTTTATATTTACGAAGTTACCCGCTTTTTGTTTCATGTTGTCAATTAATTCGATCCATGCAATAGAGCTTTATGATGTTATATCATGATGATCGACCTTACTTGTTCAAACATGTCTTCTATGATTCATTCGGTAAATCGTTTTTCGTTACATCTTTGTATTTGCTTACCGAATGCACTCATTATCTCGTTGACGATAGCTCTCATAGATATATGTCTTTACATCCGCCTTAGAGCCATACATGCGAACTGTCTTGGTCTCACCGTGCATGTTCCAGATCTCACGTTTACCTCCTTGTCAATTAACAAAGTCAAATTGATCGGCACGCCATCGGATTCAAGACACTCGGGCGAGTAAAGCCGCCTATTCCGGCTTGTCGATGTGTGTGCGGCGCGAGGAGCAGATTTTTGTGCCTACACCGCTCCAATTCACCGCTCCGGTGCAAAATCGATGCCAAGGACGTGCCTAGAAGCTCCGGCTCGTGCCCCACCACACCATAGGTCTGTTCTCCCCTTCTTTTTCTCTCGCATTTCTTGAACCCGAGCTCACCGGCAGATTTTCTCTCTCCAACCACCGCCGGACATCGCCGACCACGCCGAAGCCCTTCCCCTACGTCCCAGAGCCCCTCCATCGTGCTCTCGGTCAGGCCCGCTTCCTCTTCGAGCCCTTGGTTCCTTGTTTCATGCCCTAGAACTTCGTTTTGCCGAGCTCGGCATTTCGCCCGCTGTTGACGGCGCCAACCGCTTATTTTATACTACCAACTTATTTTGAAAAACAAACACCAAAGCTTAGCAACTAGGATTTATACTAGCAAATTCCACGAGTTTTGGTGTTTCACTTGTTTTGCAGGACAAACATGAATACTTATATAAAGTGGGCCAAAAGTAAATGAAAAGAAAAAGTAGAGAACAAGCTCCACATGGACCAATGCAAGACAAGGAGAAAAGCCCAAGAAACATGAATACTAGTATCCAAACATGAGCCCAAGAAGTGGAAACCCAAATCCAACATAAAATCACATTGCGCCACATGACATGGGTTCAGTATTTTGGGCATAACTTTCTCATACGGACTCCACTTTCAATGAACCACCCGCCGAAACGAAGCTAACGACGAAACCTACATGCTAACCAAATTTCAGCCCATTTGGCCCACCTTTCGTGAGGCGGTTGCATTCAACCAGAGAACGTCGGTGGGAGCGTGGCTAGGTTCATTGCACCTGTAAAATTGACGTTTGGAGGTCGGTTTAGTGCTTTGAAGGGGAGAATATTCCAAGCATCTTTAGAGCATATGCCCTCTAATCTCCACCTATAAATACAGACCTCCTCCCTTACTTGTAACACACCACCAAGGAGCAACACTACCATTTCTCAAGATGTAGTAGTGGAATAGCTATAGTTGAGAGTTAGGGCGAGAGAAGCTCAAGTTCCGGAGGAGTCCTCGGAGGTCCGGCAAATCTTGTCTCAAACCTTTTGTAAGACTCAAGTATTCTTCATATTTATCTTCTCCTATTACTGAATTATTTTATATGGTTATCTGAGTTTATCTTAGTGGTAAATCAAAGTATGGTTAGCGTGATAGTTACATCTTGGCATGGGATCTCCGTTCGACCGAATGCTCTAGTTATCATATGTGGCTAGAGTAGTAACTGCTAGTGTAGACGTGGTGTTTGGACTAGAGGTTACCTGAGATTGCGCCTGACCCCACAGATAGTTGTGGTAGCTCCGGGGGTGATAGCTCGACCGTGCCTTTGTATTCCACCACGTTCGGGTAGGTAATTTATGAGCTTTTGACCGCCTCGACCCGATTACGCTTCCCGTCTTTTCGAGAATTGAAAGGAACAACTGCCCCGAAGTGCCTTGGTGTGATTGTTATGCTTAACCCTCTGCCTAGTCAATCGCTTTGATTTTCTCTAGAAAAGAACCATAGTAATGGAGGAGTAATAGGAATCTTGACCTCTCCCGTTGTCCTCCCAAATTAGCGTAGACATTTGTGCTATCTTTTACGATGTTCTCCTGTGTGTGTCACTCATCCAAAACTCTTATCATATCATGTACCCCACATTAGTTTAGTAGGCATACTAGTTAACAGATACATGATGGTGATGGTTATTTGTCAACTTCTTTAACCATTACTTCCTTGAGGATAAATACGATACCCTGGAATACTCCTGGCTGAAAGCTACAACGGTATCCATGCACTTGCGGTTATACCTATGCTTGCATTAACAAGCGCCAACAACCGGCCATGGCACCGCCGGAGCACCACCCCGCCACGTATCCCATCCTCCCGTCCACCCCTCGAGTTCGTGAGGCCATCTTTGAGCACCCCCCCCCCCCTTTCCCGTATAACACCGACCACCGAAACACCATTCCGATGAACCCCGACAAGTTACGCGCCGCCCGCCGCCACCGCCCAGGTGCGCCACTCCGGCGACCTCACGCCGCCGACCACCCCGCGCCGTCCGGGTCGAAGATGGATGGCTCGGTCTGCCTAGGCATACCGGTCGCCAGTGGGTCAACCAGCCCGCCATCCGCCAACATGGCAACCATGTCGGGCCACGTGTAAGCCTCGTCCACGCCACATCATCATGGACCGAAGTCAACGCGTCCAAAATGTAGTCGGCTCTTCCATTTTTGCATAAAGCCCCCCTCGTGCTTTCATGTTTTTTATCAAGGTCCGTTCGAGTTCAAAAGTATTTAAAGATCAAGATTTCTTCAAGATTAGGATCCTTAGGAGTTCTTTGAACACACGATCAAGAAGGATCTGAGTTTAAGGCAAGTATAGCATGTGATCTTCTTTGTTGTCCTATTCACTTTTAATCACTTAACCATATTCCATGTGTCCAATTTGATTGCCTATAAGGATATCCTAGATACTTGTTATCCTGTTGTTGGGGAGGGCGACCCTCGCCCCGGCGACCCGCTCAAGCAGCCTCACTATGGGGGCCAAGGACTAATCTCCCCTTAACAAGTTTTTGATGAAGTCTTGCAGATCGAACGTGCGGAGGTCCCTCCGCTAGGGTGCGCGGCGACGGAGCTTCACCCCTCGGACATACCCAAATTTCTTTGATGTCGCCGGTCGAGGCCAAGGACCGGAACGGGCTCCAAAGCGGGAGGGAGGCCAGCGGAGGGGACACCTGCGAGCAAAGACCCTCCGCGGGCACATGCGCGGCCGGCGGCCGGGCGTGAGGAAACCCTACACCCCCAAGCATGGAGGGAGTTAAGGGTGTTTTCCCCGCACTAACAACCCTCGCACGAATAGTTACTAGCCTACCCCCGTTAGGGTCCACCTCAGAAGCATGTGTTCCCCCACCTACCGTATACCAAATTGTAAATCAGCCCCTCTGACCCCTTGTATTCCTATAAATACCCGAATGGGCTCAAGGAAAGGGGTCGGTTGGTGGCAAGTTAAATTGCCATTTACTCGTCTTTTGTTTCTCCCCACTTCGCCTCACGTGAGTGTTACTGCTTTTTATTTCGGAGGCCCGGGCGCCCGACCGTCCCGACCTTCGTAACCCCAAATAAGGTCGAGTCCATCGGAGGTCGCCTCGCGCCCTTTTCCGTCTCACCCCGTGGGAAGCCCTCGCCCCTTCCCGCCTGTTGACACCTGTTATAGCATAATATTACAAGTTATTTAACATGAAATAAGGGCTCAAGATAAAGACAAACATAAGTCTAGGGGTCTAACTAACATAATTCCATGAGTTTTGGTATTCTCGTGACTTTCCGGGGGACTTGACAGATAAATGCAGAGAAGAATAGAGAAAGTTTCGAATATACAAGACATATGATGACAAGACTTGACCGTGAAGTAACTCAACCCAAAAAGTGAACTAAAACATTCTAGAAGATACCGAGGACACCGAAAAAGACCGGATGCCAAGGTGGCACTCCACCGGCGGCCGCCGTGCCATGTAGGCCGGCCGCCAGGTGGGTCGGCCGTCGACCTCTCCTTTCTAGGTCGGTTTACTACTGACTTTG
The DNA here is from genome assembly GCA_015847255.1 of Hyparrhenia diplandra. Taxonomy (NCBI): domain Eukaryota; kingdom Viridiplantae; phylum Streptophyta; class Magnoliopsida; order Poales; family Poaceae; genus Hyparrhenia; species Hyparrhenia diplandra. The sequence goes on along the minus strand of JADLZK010011968.1, from coordinate 152,532 downwards.
AGGTTGTATCTATACCGTTGTTGAAGGTCGGTTTGATCCAAGGGTTGACGTTCATCGCCAAGTGCTATATAAGAAGACCAGGTGACCCCGTGGTGATAACAATTTCATTATATTATTCATTATCAACTCATACCCATCAAGTTCGAATAAAGTCTAGACCTAAGCCCTAGTTCATACTAGAAGTAGTTAGCTACATAGCTAGTTCTAGTTGAAGATCAAGTTCATCTTGAGTTCCTAATAGTCAAGAAGTAGCAAGGATCATTGTTCTTGAGACTTCTCTCTTGTATTCGATCCGTAAGTACTCTTATATTTAGAATACAATTGTTATGGCTTTGATCTATATAATTATTATATTCTTATTGATATGTGTTTATGCTTGCTATGATTATATGTTTAGTTTAGTAAGATTGCTTTTATATTTTATGCATGGAATTGTATAGCATCCATATAGATGATCACTATGTGGGTGATAAGCAATGTGTAAACGTGGTGTTTATACAACGTTTATCTGCAATTGCACCCTACATTCCGGGCCGTGTGGTAGATCGCGGGAGTGACAAATCTGTTGAGTCCTTTGGAATCCACCCTCCGAATGTAGGACTAGTCGAAGTTTATTATTACGGTAATGATCAAGTTTCGTCCTTGGTTGTTATTGGTAATGCTTGTCATGTGTAGAAGTAATCCAACCTTGCCATGATAGCTAGATGTATTGCACTAATTGTAGTATTCATTGATATATATGATTAGGAGTATCTTAGGAATATTCTTTCTGTTCTTTCTATAACATATTAATAGCTCGTATGATACTAGTGGCATATGATGATCTTAGACTTGGGTATTTATCATTTATATAATTATCTTTATCCTGTGACTTATCCTGTTGAGTAATGTTAGATGCATATGGCTACTCACGCATTACACTACTTTGTAAGGTGGATCTCATAAATAAATCACTTCATAAATCATTAGACATCCTTTTCTCTCTACTTTCCTTAGACTTCCCTTCCCCGTGGTAAAATATAAATACGATACCGGATTACTCCCCGTGAAGTGCTACAATTGGTATTTCTATCCGTAAACTGCGAGATATCATGTTCATTCTTTTATCAAGGCCTTTCAAGAATACCATGCCCGCATTTCTTAGAGCGTTATTGCTAGGGTAATGCACTAGTGTATAGGTAATGCCTAGAAATGAGTGGTATACCTTGAGTACATATCCTGGTGAGATTAATTCCACTATGGATAATGATGCTAAGTTTACATCCCACTACTAACACCGCCTAACTCCGCTTTGTTGGATCATGAGGTTAATCCCATATCCATGCTAACATGATTAGATAGATATCCCATATATATTTCTCTCGCCTTCCTAATGAGGATCGTGTTAGAAATATCAACAAGCATTTAAAGCGCCGTTGCTGGGGGGTGTAGTCTATCCGTAAAAATAATTTTTCTTGGCTTTGTTTTTCAAAACTTTCCTAGTTTGGGAGAGCATAGTCAATCTTTCAAAATTTTGAAAAGATGTTTTTCTAACTTCATAAGTTTTTCTAGTGCTTCTTTCCAGCTTTCACTAGTTTGGAACGGTATTAGCCAAGACTTAGAAAGTGTTATTCCCAATTAAGTTGGTATTGTTTCTGACTTTTACTAGTTAGAAAGGGTGCTAGCCAAAAATCCTATAAACACATCATATAAGGAAATAAGAGAGATCCCTTACATCACCTAATGCATTGAGAACCCATTATCACATACTCAAACAGGGATCAACCCCGCTTTCTATTTGTTTTTATTCTATGCGGGGATTTGTATGAATAGGAACCTTCCGGAGAATTTTATTAAAGATCCCGAAAAACTAATCGGGCGGCCGAGCAAAATCCTCGGACAAACTCCAAAGACCTACATCATCATCATCATCATCATCGCCCGAGAATCCAAGACCTCTTGAATCGGAAGTTAATCAAGTTACTAGAAATTTAATACCTGAATTTGAAGCTATGGCAACCAAGACACTTCGTGACTTCTCGGCTCCTACCACGGACAACATTCTCACCGGGTCCGAAGGTAGAGGTTGGAGACAATGGCTTTGAGCTTAAGCCGGGGCTCATCAATATGGTGCAATCAAGTCAATTTTGTGGAAAGGCACATGAAGATGCTAGTGCTCATCTCCAACACTTCCTGGAGATTTGCAAAGACATTTACTATGAAGGACGTATCCAAGGATGCAATCTTGCTTCGTCTCTTTCCATTTTCACTATTGGGGAGAGCTAAGCAATGGTTTTATGCTACTAAAGATAAGAATACAATATGGGATATTTGTTACACAGCCTTTCTTGCTAAGTTCTTTCCTATAGGCAAGACAAATGCCTTAAGGGGAAGATTTCGAATTTTCAAACAAAGATGATGAATCGATCCCCTAAGCGTGGGAGCATTTCCAAGAATACATTTCGCAATGTCCACACCATAGGATGGAGAAGTGGCTGTTGATGCGCACTTTCTATCATGGGCTTGTTCCCGTGCTCGTGAAACTATAGATGCTTTTGCAAAAACTGTGGTGCTTTCTTATCACTTACATTAACTCGTGCCCGCAGAACTTGTGGAGAAGATGGCTTCCAACCAAGGTTGGAGTGAAGAGCGTCAATCTCGCAAGAGAGGAATGCACCAGCTAAAAAGAAGTAGATATGCTATCCGCTAAAATGAACTTAATTATGAAGAAGCTAGAGGATAGAGATCCTCAACCCAAGGCGCTTCTCAAAATCCAAGACTCACGTATGACGTGTGAAGAATGTGGAAACACGGGCCACACCGGCAGAGTTGTCCGTAGATCCCGGAGGACATCAACTTCATTAATAACAACAATAATTTCCGTCCTCAATCAGAATCAAGGTTGGAACCAACGAGGGCCCAACTATCAAAGCAACTATCAAGGAAACTACCAAGGTAATAGCCAAGGTAACAATTTTAATACTTATCAACCTTCTTTGAGAGATCTTGTTATTAACCAAGGTAAAACCATGGAGAATCTGTCAAGAAAAGTAGCAACTAATGATAAAGCTCTTGAACTTATCAATACTGTATGGAGAGCTTTTCTTCAAATTATAAAGAATCAAAGACAAAATTTTAATAAGATGATAGAATCTCGATTTCTCGCTTATATCGCTCCACTAACCACACCAGAAAGATTCCGGGCAGCCGAAAAAGAATTAGAAACTATAAACCTTGTCGATATTTATAATGCGTGTCGTTACTATAGAGAGACCTCGGGAAGTCGTTGGTTGGATGACTCGATGCCACCTAAGAAGAAAGATCCGGGAGGCCAATCATTACGATCAAGATTGGACAACACACATTCGACAATGCTCTCTCGTGATTTTGGCTCAAGCGTCAACATACTACCGAAGGTAATTTATGAAAAGATTTATAGTGAACCACTTTGGAAAAACGAATATGTGCTTGCAAAATTTGCGAGATCAATCATTCTCATTATCCGAGGGGATCCTTGAAGACGTGTGTGTGGGAATCGAGGCTCTTATGTACCGTTAGACTTCGCAGCTTGTAGACACGGGAAGAAATGAAAGAGCAACAATCATACTTGGTAGACCATTCTTATGCTCACCAAAGCTATCATCTACGCAGACAATGCGAAGATTTGTTTCAACATCAAAGGGAAAAGAGAGAAATTCACTTTTAAGAACAAGGTACACACCTCTCTTACTTATTCCCAAAATTCCAATTATTATGTTTTAGAACCGAAAGTGGAAGTTTACAACAAGAACGTAAGGAGGAATCGGAACAAGAACAAGACGGCACTGACCTACAAAGGTAATGGTAGTAAATAAAATAAAATCTTATAATGACCATTTATTACGCCCTCGATGCTTCAACAAGATGATCCGTACTTCTACCATCGCATGCTCTATTCAATGCTTAACTTTCTATAATACATTTTGCGATACGGGATCCGAATTAATCTAATGGCAAAGGTAACATATGAATGATTATTTTGAGATTTGTCGTTGCAACCAAACGTATGTGCAAAACCGCAATGGCGTGACCAATCTTCACGAGTTCCCGAAGGAATTGCCAAAGACGTGCGCTTAAGATCATGGACCACTATGTTCTCACCGACTTTGTAGTCATGGACATGGGGAAGGAAGAAGATCCTCCATTAGTGCTTGGGAGACCATTCCTCAACACTACTCGCGCAATCATCTACATCCATACGGGGAGATTTCATTTCCAATTTCCTAAAGAAATGGTACGTGTTTACTTTAATAGTTATAATGAATATACAAATCCTGGGGGAAAAGCAGGCGGCTACTCGTCAGCCCATAATAGACGATGGATCAAAAATCTAGAAGATGAAAAGGTAAGTGCGTAAATCAATACTATTACACCTAATACATTCACAGAGAAAACAGAATCAACTACTCCAGAGAAGAGTACATCATCTAAAAGATGGAGGAAGAAGAAGACATCTCCCGTAACATCATCGAAGAGACTATAGAATCATCGGTGCCACCGATTGTGACAACCGATATACCATGGGAGTAAAGAACGTAACTTGAAGTCCCGCTCGAGGACTCAAAACACCGAATCCTCGCCGAAAGGTAAGATGGTAAGTTATCCATATTTAAAATCCCCGCATTGCATATTTTATTATTTCCGTATCATGTTTATCATTTCAGTATTTTATATATACATTTGAAAACAACAAAAATATATTTTGAACTTTGTTTTATGAAAAACCTTTAAGCCCCATGCTAATATCCCCGAGCCTTAATACCTCTAGGCTATCTGCGTGGTGGCATAAAAAATAAAAATTTGAAAAAAATAAAAAATCCAAAAAATATTTCCCGTGCAACTTAAAGCAATGTGGCTAACCCCTAATGCTTAATCAAGTTCCACTAGCTTTGTTGTCTATTTGAGATTAGCGTGATTTCAAGAGAAGAAGAGATATGTTAGGCGCCATCCCTGTTGCCAACTACCTTAGCTTCTACACCATTGAAGATTACACTCCAATCTAGCTTGGGGAGTGGAACCCCCGATTATCCGATATAGTATCTCTATCTATTATTATATATATAATATTATTAGTTAAGTATTTTGTTTGCTAGAAGTTTGTTAAGAGTCTAGTTTTATTAAGTCTAGATGTTTAAAAAGCCTTTTGTTAGAGTGTGAATAAAAGGATCAAGAGAGAGTGTTCACTAAAAAGTTTACTTTGCTCAACTAAAATGAACCCCAAAAAATTTGCCAACATGGAGATGATGAATAGTTGCTCCGTTGTTATACTTTTCTAGTACCTAGCTTTCAAGCTTAATTTCTCTTGAGCTCCATTTGCAAAATTACTTTGTTTTGACATTTACTCTAAACCCGAAACCTATGGGTTGCAAATGCTTGCTCTAAAAGTCTAGGTAATTGACGGATATGATATATGATAGTCCGAAATGCTATTTGATCTTACTCCTAGTGACACTAGATTTCTAGAGATTTATATTTTTGAAAATTGAAAATGCACATGATAAGTTCTGCGGTGACAAGAGTGTGAACCTCCTACCACGCCCAAATATACATGCTACTTAGATTAGGAAAACCTTTTGATATATATATATAGGCTGCTTGCTTTGCATTGAGTTTGTTCAATCTTTGTCGACCTAGAAACTTGTCATGCCGATGATGCGAGATTGTACGCTCCGCAGGTCGCACGAGTCGGAGTTTGACGGAGGTTGTCATGACAGATCACGAGTTGCCGAGCTCTGGAGCTCGAACTGCAGCAGGTCGCGGCGCTCCGTGGAAACGCGGATCGGGTCCGTGAGGGATCGCGAGCTCCCGAAAGAGAGTCGGGTAAGTTGTACGCGACGCCTCGGGCGAGACCGTGGGCTCCCGACCTCTCCGAGCTCGGAGCTCGGGGGTCGTGGCGAAGTCGGAGTCGGGATGCGCTCGCGGCCCGCCCCTAAACTCGTTCGAGATGGAGTTCGGGTGTATGGTCGAGCTCGTCGGCGAAGTAACCCCGTGGGCCGAGCTCGCGTTGATGCTGATCCGGGGCTGAGTGCCGCTGGGCTTTTGCCGCGATTAGTCGGGATGTTTTGGGGTACCCCGATATAGGTATCCCACAAGAGGCCCCGAAAGTGTCCGGGGAGATGGAGTCTCCTCCAGACGCTTTGGCGACCTCGAGATCGTGGTGAGGATAAGGGCCGTGCTCGGGGTTGACTTTGTCCGCGGGTGCGCGGCGCACCCGCGGTGTAGCTTGAGGCTCCGTGAACGCGAAGTTCGTGGAGGCTTTAATTGGTTTGTGTTTTCGCCGCTCCCCCATGGTTGCCTGTGGAGAGGGTGAGCTCAAGCTCGATGACCCTCGAGCGTTTGGGAGAGGTGGATTCTCCCTCATGCGCCTAAGGCCGAGGTCGAGGTCGTCGTGATTGCCGTCGGGTTCGTTCCCGTTCCGGAAGGTGCGCGCGAGCGCACCCACCGGGTGTAGCCCCCGAGGCTGTACGAGAGTGTTACACTCTCGTAGAGGCTTGTATTTTGAGTCGATAGGTGGAGTTCGTCTTGACTCGTTTGAGTCGTTTTTTCATTTTTCGTTCCCCATTCTGCTCTCTCGCGGAGAGGTGGGGTGAGCTCGTGCCTTGTCTTGCCTCGGTGGCCAAGACGGGGTGCTCGGTGAGTTACTAGCGGGTAGCTCGAGTGAGGCCCGAGCTCGTCGGCTCGTTTATCCGATCGCCTAGTGGATCGACCTCATATTCCGAGCCCGACCGCATTTCCTTGAGATCGGGTCTCGAGTTTACGACGCCTTTTCTTAAGTGGAAGAGGCGGAAGGTCGGTCGCGTCGCTCACCCGGCGACTTGAACGCGAGTTTGAGGAGACTTGCGGCGTTTGTAGCTCGCAGCGAGAGTCGCTTGGACTTCTCCTCGATCCGCCCCTCGCCCCCAAGGCCGGGCGGCCGTCGAACCCTCGTCGGGCCGGCCTTCGAACCCGGAGCCCTGAATCGTGGCGACTTTCTTTGCTGCGCCATCCGCTTGTCGAACCGAGTCGACCACTTTGTCGCGTGAGACGGGCACGATGTGTTAGTCGAGAATCGGAAGAGGAAAAGATTTTACCTCCTTATTTACCTTCGGAGAATCCTGATGTCATGGTTTCCGCCGTGGTTCGGCGATGCCGTGGTTGTTGTGCGGGAGGGTGGAGACCAGGTGTGCGGGGCGCCTCGAGTCGCGCGGTCGTGCGCGGGCGCCCGAAGTTGAGCAAGTCATGCGAGGGCGCGCGTAGGGTGGTGTGAGTCGCGCGTGGTCGGAAAGGAGGTGGGGCACACGCCATCGGTCGTCTTGTGGCCCCACTGGCTCCGAGTCACGCGGTTCGCGCGGACAAGTTGCGGGAGGCGGGACGCCTTTCGGACTCCTTGAGGGCGGAGATGACGTGGCCCCACCGATCGCGGTCATGCGGGACGGGAGAGCGAGGCGAGGCCATGCACCCAGTTAAATACACCTAGGTGCACATGCACCCACACCGTGGACCACATGATACGCATTGTGATCCGTGCTAGCACACTTCTCAATGCACACCGCTGAGAAGTGTGCTAGCACGGATCACACCGCGATCCTCGTGGGGTCCACACGCAAGGTGCATATGCACCTAGGTGCAAAAACCGCTTCGAGGCCGGGCTCTTTTCGCATGCGAGCCGTGGGACGGGAGCGTGAGGCGGGGGCGTCCCGGAGTTGGAGGTCGCGTCATGCGCGAAAGTGTCCGTTCCTCACCTCCGGCGGCGTCCGAGGCCTCCGGCACACTTGTTGTGTGAGACCGGGGCGATCGGCGGGTGTCCTCGCCCGCGGTCGTGCGGCGAGGCGGGACGGTGGCAAGCCGCCACGCGGCATGTTGATCGCGCGGTGTGGCGTGGAGGCGAGCGGCCCACGGCCCCTAGGTCGTGGCGGAACGGAGGTGATGGCGTGGCTCCGCGGCGTGAGGTCGTGCGAGGCGGATAGCCTCTACGCTGCGTGCCGCCGGGGACGCGCGCGTGACGCCGCGGCGCTGCATCGGGCGTGCACGACGAGGCCGGTCTTGCGACGGTAGGTCGCGCGGGACGCCGCATGCGTGACAAGGTCGATCGCGCCTACGATCCATACGGCAGGTCGCGTGCGGGAGCGCATGCGGGGACGATAGCAGGGTTCGATCAGAACACCCTAGGTGTTAAGCATCTTGAAAGCATGATCATTTGCATAGCATCATTATCATTTCATGCATGAGCAAGTTCATAATAGCTTTTAATTTTGAGTTGCTTTCGTTTCATGCTTGCTTGACTTAGCTACTATAGGATCCTTGCTATAATCATGTTTTGGACCTAGATTATGCTTAGATGTATTTTTGACATAATTTAGGACCATGTTTGAGCTTGTGTTTCAATTTAGAAAATTTTTATAAAATAGCCCTAGTGTGTCAAACCTCTTTGACCCATTTTGAAACTCATTTCAAAAGTGCTTGATAGAAGTGTTTTTAGCATAAAGTTTCTATAGATGAAATGAAGTACTTTTTATGTAGAGCAAATGATCAGTTGTAAGTTTCTTGTGAAAAGGTTTTGAAATGACCCAAATAGAGCCCCCAAGTTTGAGTCAAACTTGAGTCAAATTCAAACTCTGTTTTTGAATGTTTGATTTGACCTTCTTTGTTTTTTTTTTAGTTTCAAATCTAGGCCGAATTAGAAAAAGTTCATATTGAGTGTTTTGTAGCTTATGAAATTCTCTACAAAGTCCGTTTTCTCGCCGTCGTTGTCCGTTAGGGCTTCTAGGTTGCTTGCATGTCATTTGTTAGGCCTAGGAGAGTAGAGAACGCCCACCCGGCGCCGTTATCGCCGGAGAATGGCCGAGCACCGACGTCCGCGCGCCGCCGCTGAGCCGCCGTCACGCCGCCGTCGCTTTTGGTCGGTTTCAGACAAACCAAGTGCACCAACGTGTTCGCCTCGTCCGCGTAGATGCTTTTAGAGTATTTGGTTGCGCGATTTGGTCATCGCCGGCGAAAATCCGCCGCCGACCGCCCGCGCGCCGCCGTGCTCTGCTTCCAGTGTCGCTAACACGCGGGCCCCGCCTGATTTCTTTTTCTTTTTCCTTTTTTTACGTTTTTCCGGTTTTTTGTTGAAAAGCTTTGGAAATTCATATCTTGGTCATTTTGAGTCCAAATTGAGTGAGACAAATTTTGCTATGCTTATTAGAAGATAGGCTACAGTATAAAATTATGAAACCCTATTTTCTGAGAACTTTTATATAGAGTTTTATTTATGGCCATAAATGCAAGGAAATTGAGGAAAATCATATCTTTTAATTGGTACAAGATAAAAATATGCTTTCTGTATGAAAAGTGCTTGTTTTTGTGAGTAGAGTCCAGGAAAAATATCATGCATGGTATGTTCTGTAGAAGAAATGTGATTTTCTATTTATGTGCTTTTTGCTATGTGATCTTTAGAAATTCATAGAAAAATAATTACTAGGGTTTTGGATGTAAAACTTGGTGTGGTGGTTTTTGATAGGTTTTGGTAGATGTTCATACTCAAAATCTGTTGTCCGACACTTTTCATAGTACAAAGTATTTTCATGCCTAGGTTTGGTGTCAACTTGTCATTCTTGTGTAAGGCTGTATAAGCATGATCTTGCCATGATATTTTTATGGTAGCTGTTATATTCCAGTATAATGCTCTGTAATTTTTATAGAATTTTCTGAGGTAGTTGTATATTTATCATAATTATGGTGCTTGGAAAATAGGCTAGAAATATAGGTTTATATGATCATGTTGGGTAATTGTATTTTTATTATGTGTTCCTAGCATGTTTATGACCTGTTAGTGAGCTTGGTTTGGTTAACTTAGAAGTTTCTACATTTTCTTGTTCTAGCATTTTATTTGATTATAGTGTGCAAGTGTAGTGTTTTGCTAGGGCATATTATTTTATGTGCGTTAGATTATCTTTTGGATTGTCCAGTAGGTTTATTTGGTAGATAATTACTTGATTTACTTGTTGGTCAAGTTTGAGATAAGTTGCATGAGTAGTTTTGAAGTTATGGATATTATATGTGGTGTTTGGGTTGAAAACAGGGTCTCTGTTTTTCCCAATTTCGAGGCTGATAGGTTTAGATTTAGCTCTGGATGCTGTGGAATGTTTTGTAGGAAATTTTGTTAGCTTTCCATAGAGTCCTAGTTCACTGAATTTGGAGTTGTAGAACTCCCTCAGTGATTGTTTTTAGTGACAGCCCTGTCGTGCTGCCATTTTCTTGTTAGTAGAGAGAGATAGGGTGTGGTTTGATGTAACGTGTTAATGTTTCTTGTGTAGATTAAGTTGTGTTTCTGCAGAAGAGATATGCACTTACTAATAGCTTGCATCATGAAGCATCCATTCATCATACATATTCTATTTATTGCAAGTTGTTGTTCATGCAATTATAATTATTTCTTTTCTCCATCATATGCATCATCTCGGGATCGGGAGGTTCCGGAGGAGCCGATCGAGGAGCCGGGGAGCTGTTCCAGCTGGGAGTGCAGTCCGGAGGAGTCACCGGAGGAGAAGGATCGACCGACGAAGTTGATCGAGTGCCCGAGCACGCCCGGCAAACGTTTCGAGGCAAGCCCCGGAGCATTCTCGCCCTTTCCTATTCTTCCAACTAAATTGACTTGAGTCCTTTATATGTTTCCTGCATTACGTATAGGAAATGGTTGAAACCGTTGATGCATTATAATCCTTGCTGAAGTTGTTACCCTATCCTATTAGCGCAGTCTAGGTTAATGCTCGCACCATGCTTGCAAAGAGACAAAGATGCCGGGTCACTTGAGGAAATGTTGTGTACAATCACATGGGTGATTGTCAAGCTGCCGCTGAGAACCCGATAAAATAAAACATGTGAGATTGGGTGGAGTTTGTGGTCCTTTCCACCGATCGACAAGGACTCATACTTTGTCGGGCGCGGTCGGAAGTTGAACGCATTCGGCATATAGTAGGCTCGCAGGGGTCGCGAGCCACCTAAACTCGCAAGAATGTTAGGGGCCGCCATGCTCGCTTTATCGCTCCTCCTTTGGCGTTGGTTGCGGGGTTTTTATTGGGTGCAAGAAGATGCGCCGACGATGATGTCGGTCTCGTTGCACGCTCACTTGGCACCCGAAGGAGGGGGTAGCCGGCAAGACCGAGACTTTTACGTCCCGTAACATCTTGAGGAGTGATCGGTCCGCCTTTTGCAAAGTAGACTTGGTGTGTGTCGGGTATTCGCGCCCGGGTTTGCAATCGATTCGAATCGCCATCTCTCCCGGATAGTGAGAACCCGATACCTCCACGGCAATGTAGTCTTAATCACTACAACATAAATGTCTTTTATCATGTTGCGCCTAATTTATCATGATCCGCCATTTATACCTTATTTATTCTAATGAAAGCAATGATTAATCTTGACTATACAGATCTATGTTATGTAAGTAATAAGAACCTTGTTAACTTGGAATAATACAAGTAGTATGTGTAGGCTCACTAAACAACCTTATTTGCGAAATTAATGTGAGTCACCAACCCCGATAAAGCCTAGCATAATCCTTGGAGTCTTTATTTTATTTTTGACTGGTAAGTCTAGCCGAGTATTTTGTACTCGTGGTTTTATTCCCCGTTGTTGCGGGTGATCATATTTACCATGGTTATTGTAAGACTTGTCCATTTCCCTCGTTGATGAAGAGTAAGGCCGTGGGCAAGGCAATTCCATATCCCCGCCTCATGTTTGCTACAGGGATGACTATCTACCGGCACTATCTTATATTTGTTTTCGTTAAAAGACTATTTGGTTTTCGCAAACTACCGCCTCGCATAATGAACCTGAGTTTGTAATAAATCATACTGCGACTCGATGTTTAATATATCGAATTTGGTTTGAAATACCGGGCGGATTTTACTACCAAGCTCAACGATCCTGTTGTATGTTGTTGATGAGTTTGAAATCACTCGAGATTTCCGAATACCGGGTTTATATGGACTCAAGTGTAGACTGCGATTGCCCGGTGATTGCGACTTATACTTGATTTCTTATAAATTGGTCGGCTCTATCACACCGCCCCCGATCTCAAGTCGCGCCGCATCGTCTTCGGCCCGCGCGCGAGGTCGCGCTGGAAGTGAGGCGAGACCGCTCTGCGCGGCAAGTCACGCGGGATGGAGCGGGGGGAGCGGCCCATACGACCGGGTCGCGGCGCGTGGCACGCGTGGCGCCGCTTCGGGGCGGACAGGTCGCGGCGGCCCGTGGCCCCCATGTCATGCAACGTTGCGTGAGGGGAGGTCGTGCGGGACGGACCCGCGACCGTAGATCGTGCGAGGCGGAGTTGACCTCCGACCTCGATTGCGTTGATACTCCTATGTGCTATTGTTAGTAAGCACGCTTTCCTTGTTCAGCTCTGCAAGCGGTTTATGCATCGGCTTGTGGCCTCCGTGTGTGGAGATAGTTTTGCTTGATTGGCACTCAACCACTAGCTCGGCTCGGCCGCCGCCATGGCCGGGCGATCGCGGGTACGTGGGTCGCGTGCGAGCACGTTGGTGCGAGTGAGACCGGGCTGCCCGACCACGAGGTCGTGGCGAGACGGACGAGCCTCCGCGACGTGGCGTGGTCACATGTGTTCCCGACGTCCCCGACCTGGAGGTCGTTGCGGAGCGCGTGGCCTCGGCGACGATCCCGAGGTGCCGGACCTCGGGGCGGACCCTAGGCGAGTGGCATGGAGCGCTCGGTGTGAGCTCGTGGGTCTTGATGACGTATGCTGAAGTCCGTCAACACACCTGCAGTCATAGAAGTAGATGTAGATCGAGGCAGTGCCTATTTCGGTTGTAAATGAACAGAGTCCCCCGGAGTCGGGCACATAACTTTAATCGTAAAAGCGACGTGCTGCTTGTTCTTTTTCTTCCTTAAAGGGCTCATCGAGTTCCTAAGCTTGAGGTCGGGTTTTAGAGGAGCGGATGGCCTTATCTCCGTAGCCGCGGGGGCGTAGGAGGTCGATAGGCGCTCGCGCCATGCCTCTTGACCTCAACTTATAGCTTAGTCGGACGATGTTCCCCATAAGGTTTAAAAGAACGAGAGCAAACAAGACCAACAGGTGGGTGTGTCTTTGACGAGCTCGAGTCATCCGTGGTCATTAGACGAGTTGACTAGCTCTTAAGCTAAAAAATACAGGGCACTGCCCTTCTCCTCTGCAGCCAGCGAGCAAGGGCTAGCCTCGCCCGGGGCGGAGGTCAGGAAGTACTTTCTATCATAGCGATAATTTACGAAGTACATTAAGGGTAAAAGAGACATAGCTGTTTGATGTCGGAGCTCTTGTACGAGTCGGGAGCGAGCGTAGTTGCACGAGCGGTCGAGGTCGGAGCCTTGGACGCTGTAGAGCTTGGCAAAGCTCGTCGGTGAAGAGCTCGGAGAAGTTCGGCGGCGCGAGAGCTCGTGGGTCGGCTCGGCGGCAGAGGCTTCAGCGACGCCATTGGTGAAGAGCTCGGAGAAGTTTGGCGGCGGAGAGGTCGTGGCCGAGCTCGGCAACCAGGACCGACAAGCTCGGGCGGCAGAGAGCTCGTGGCCGGCTTGGAGAGTCTCGTTGGAGAAGAGCTCGGAGGAGTTCGCGGCGAAGAGCTCGTGGGGAGCTCGTCGGCGAGACGGGTCTGGCGCACGAGCACGCGGAGGATGAGCTCGCGGTGCGGCAACTCACAACGCTGAGCTCAGACGAGCTCTGGGACGAGGGTAACTCAGACGAGACTGAGTCGCTGCGTCTTGGGCGCGGAGAGCTCGGGAACCCCGGCGCCTTGTTCGAGGCGGAGCCTTCAGGGCGGCGTGAGAGCTCGGGGCGAGCTCTCGCCGAGGTTGAGCGGTTGGTTCGGTGGAACCAAAAGACATAGGGCTGCGGAGAGCTTGGCAAGAGAGCTCGGAGAAGGTCGTTGATCTAAGAGCCCGTGGAGCCTGGCTGCTGCCCTACGGGAGCACGTGGAGGTTATGCGACGGAGCTCATGGAGCGCCGATGGACGGAGAAGCCCGGTGAAGTTCGGGCGGCGCGGCAACGAGGCCGCTCGTGCGCATGGAGCTCGAGGTGGAGTTCGTGGATCGAAGCTCGAAGCAAAGCCTGCTGGCGAGGAGCTCGGAATGGATCATGGAGCTCGGCAACAAAGCTCGATGGTGGAGCTCACTCGTCGATGGAACTCGGCGGCGGAGCTTGACGGGGTAAGAAGCTCGCAAATGGAGATTTCGGCACGCAGCTCGGCAACGAGCTCGACGGCTTGCCGAAGAGCTGCGGGCGTAAGCTCGCAACGGAGCTCGGCGACGAAGTTGTCGGGCTTAAGTCGTGATGAGAGCAGTTCGCATTTGGGTAGAAAGAGGTCCCTGAAATCCGGAGCTTGCTTGTCTAGTTCGGCCAAGCTCGCACGGAGTGGAGAGAGGTCGTGGGACCCGGAGGTCAGGACAGCCCCGAAGCACGGGACCACGGTCGCCCCGAGGCGCGGTCTCGGGGCCTCGCATCGAACGTGTAGGAGAGTCGTGACCTTGGGCGAAAGACGCCCGGGTGAGTCCGCGTGGCCCTCGAGTGGGTCTCGGCGTTGGGCCCTCTAGGCGCGCCAGAGCGAAAGTGGCTTGCCGGTGGGCAGCACGACGGAGCTCGGCGGCGGAGGCTAGCATGACGGAGCTGGACGAAGTGCTCGGTGGTGAGCCGGCCGGCGCCAGGTGGCTTCTCACCGTGGGTCGCAAGGCCGAGCCCGTAGCCGCCCCGCCCGCCAAATCGCGGCGCGCTGAACGTGCGCGGGGGCAGGTCGTGCGTGACGGGAATTTCCGCGGGACGAAGGCCGCGGAAGCGTCCCGTGATGCATGGCGGGTGCGTGGGAGGCCGCCCATCGACCCTTAGGCGCTCGGCACCCTAGTCGTGTCTGCGACGAGCGCGAGAGGTCGACCGTGGCCTTTAGGGCGTGGGGACAGAGCCGCGACCTCGCCCTCGCTCTTCCGACCTCCGCCACAGGTCCCGCGAATCGTGAGGTCGTACGAGCGCGCTGCCGTCTTTCCTCCCGCTGCTCAGCCTAGTGCGGGATGAAGCGGGCGGCCTCGCGCTTCGGTCGCGCGAGGCGGACGACGACGCACGGGACGAAGATGGGGAAGTGAGGCTCGAGGTCGCCCCGCGGGTCGCGGCGGCACGGAATTGAGGCACTTGTCGTCGCGCCGGGTCGGTCGCGGCGCACGGGCGCTTGGGGCGCGGGTGTGCGAGAGGCTGCGCGAGGCGAGGGCCCTGGCTCCGCCCCTAAGTCGCTGAACGATCCGCTGGCGGTTTAACGGATTCGTGGCGCTGAATCGGATCCCTAGCGCCGACTGAGTCGGCGTCACCGTGCGGCAAGAAATTGGCCCAATGAGGGTTCCCCGGTCGACATAGGCGAAGATCACCGTCCCCGGCATACCGGAGCTCCGGGAGCCGGGCGACGTGGTGGATGAAGCCATCGGCGGTGACTATCGCCACACGAGCGCTTCCCCTACCTGGCGCGCCAACCGCCGGGTTCTAATATCGAGGGTATGCCACAAACATAGTGAAATGGCTCATGTGGGACTTCGGCGGGCCTAGCCTCAAGGGACACAAGACGCAAGATTTATACCGGTTCGGGGCAATCGGGCCCCTAGTCCACCTCCTGGTCGGAGTCACTATGTGGCCGAGCTCAAACGCTCATATCGGGTGAATACAAGCAGGTCGAGAGAGGGAGGCCGGCTCCCGTGTCTCTGTCAGAGTGTGTGCGTATGAATGTCGTAGAGTTTTTTGTGTGCGAGAGAAGTCCCCGGCCCCGGTGGCCGAGGGATCCCTTTATAGCGCAAGGGGATGTACAGAGGAGCCAGCCGGAGCGGCGGGGGAAAAAAGGAAACGTAGAAGGACTCGGAGGTCGCCAAGGATTGATCGGAGCCGCGACGGAAGTTTGGTCGCCGCCGTATGCCGGATTCCCGGGATGGGCGGAGTCCCATCTTCGTGTCCCGCCGCCAATCGGGTAGGAACGCTGGGCCTTGTCGGTATGGCTCGGGTGTACTTCGACGACGTTGGATGTACGTGGATTTGACGTGCTAGGCGGAGTGGTTGGCCTAATTCGATTTGACCGTCCGCAAGGAGTGGTTGGCCTAACTATGTACTCGATGGCTTCCTCGGAAGGCCGAGCCGAGCCGGCCTAACTATGTACTCGATGGCTTCGAAGGCGCTGGAGGCGGAAATCGCTCGTCTCCGAGCTCATGTGGGCGGAGGAGAGCTCGTCGCCGGAGAGCTCGTGGCGAGGCGAAGATGGCTCGACCGATGACCTCGTGCTCGTCCGGGGACGGAAGGAGCTCGTACGAGACGGAAAAGAGGTCGAGCGAACCTAGGGGTCGCATTACGCCGCGAGGCGGGTGATTTGCATGACTTCGAGGTCGTGGGTGCGCTGGGCAAGGTACGGGACGTCCTGCACGACTTCGTAGTCATGCGTGGTGGCGGGCGGAGCCCGGCTACATCTTTTGAGCTCGTGCAAGGCGGAGTTCGGGGTTCCGCTTCTCCGAAGCTCGAGGTCGCAGGTCGGAGGTAAGCCGCGCGATGTTCACAAAACGTGATGCGAGATTGTACGCCTGGAGGTCGCACGAGTCGGAGTTTGACGGAGGTTGTCTTGACGGGATCACGAGTTGCCGAGCTCGGAGCTCGAACCGCAGGGCGGCGCCCGCGGAAACGCGATCGGGGTCCGTGGGATCGCGAGCTCCCCGAGCGAGCCGGGTGTTGTACGGACGCCTCGGGCGAGACCAGGCCTCACCGGCTCCGGAGCTCGGGGTCGCGGCGAGGCCGGAGTCGGGATGCGGCTCGCGGCCCGCCCCTAAACCTCGCTTCTCGAGACGGGAGCTCGCCTCCTCCGCGAGGAGCTCCTCGAGGCGGAAGTAACCCAAAGGGCCGAGCTCGCTGCTGATGCCGATCCGGCCGAGTGCCGCTTGGGCTTTTGCCAGCGATTAGTCGTGATGTTTTGGGGGTACCCCCGATATAGGTATCCCACAGTCCCCATCTTTACAAAAGGACAAAAAGGCTCCTAAGGTAGCTCCACACCAAAAGAAGAACCAAAACAAAAGAAACAATCAAAATGCGCCCCTCCTCAAAAGGTGTGGAAGCTAAAAGAAGTGCGATTCTCCGTATTCCGTGAGCAGGTGCACCATCGAACAACAAAATTGGAGAAGGTCCCGATCCACGGACTCAAAAGAGTGGACCCTCCGCCGAAGGTAAACGGCAGCTATCTCGTAAAAGAACAAAATAAATAAAGATACCCACGGGCCTCCGTGATAGCTTGGGGGACGACCCCAGCAGTAACATTGCATTGCATATTTACTTCCATCAAATTTTATTTTATTCTCAAAGATGTTTAAATTTCAGCAATCTTGCATTGAAAAAAAAACTAAAAAAAATCCAAAAATAGAATAAGTAGCTCTTCTATGTGCCTTAATGCTTATATATATGAGCTATGAAAATGTTTAGTCTTAGTCCCTTGTTGAAATGATGAATAGTTGCTCGCCTTATGTTTCACTGTGCCTAGTTTATAATTCGAATTTCTCTAAAGTTTGGGTTTAGTGGCTAAGTCTAAAAACTCATCCTGAAAACCCGATTCATGTGGGTTGCATAGGCTCTATCTAGTCTAAGTTGTTGCCAAGTATGATATGGTACAAATAGATTTGCTATGATTTCGTCCAAAAGAGAAACTTGACATCCGGGAAACTACTTTGAAAAAAAAAAAGAAATGATATGGGCTATGTTAAAAAAAAAAGAAAAGAAAAAAAAAAATGAGATGAAAAATGGACACGTGTCCGAGGGCGAGTAGAGCCCACGCCTCTAAAAAAAAAAAGAGAGAAGAAAGAGAGGAAATAAAAAGACAAAAAGTCTAGGGCGAGAAGAGCCCACCTGTGGGGATCGATATTTGGGATGTCCCTAAGAACACGAAGTCTTCACCGAACACGGGTTCTCCCATGAATAAACCCGAGCACGGACGCCCGAAACCTACCGCCTCGGTCTTCATCGAGTTCTCCCAGGCGAACAAGCTCGCATCAAAGAAGGGCTCGAAGCCACTTTCCGCCTCGCCCGAGCTCTCTCACACACGAGCTCCCGCATACGAGCTCTCTCATACACGAGCTCCCGCATACGAGCTCTCCGAGGCAAGAACCTCTCTCCGCCACGATCGAGCTCTCCCGAACAACAAGCTCTCCGGATTTCTGCCTCGCTCACCCTCGTCCGGAGACCTCTTTCCGCCTCGCTCGAGGTCCCACGCAACGAGCTCTAAGACGACGTCCGCTGAGACCTCATCCACCTGCCTTCGCGAAGAAGCCAGTGGGTACGAGAGTTGGTCAACCACCCTCTGACAAGCACAATAGCTCTCTGACAGTCACTGTAGCCATGCTGGGTTACAATGGCATAAGAGCAGTCAGTCGATCACCTCACCATACCCCGTTGGCTCCAACAACTCTGCTACAGTACCGCACGGGTACATACGGTGTACACCTTCCCATCCACGGTATGGACGTGCCCATGCCGAGAAGACACATTCCAACCACGATTAGGGACGGGCGACGCCGACCACCGCCCAAATCACATATTCCGCCACGGGCGACGACCAATTTCAACATCCGAATGTCTCCGGAACTCCTGAGGGAGCTCTCATCCGCATGATGAGCCTCGCGTGTGCGAGCTCTTACCCGCACCTTCCACCCTGAAAATACGATTCTGTCTCCCCAAATCCTCAACCCGAGAGGAGCTCATGTACCTGCCCCCCTTGCGACTATAAAAGGAGAGGTAGGCCTCCGGGTTGTGGCACGTTCACTCCACGCTTCACAGCACCCACTCACACACCACTCGATATTGGCACTAGCCTCAATCATAGAGACTTGGGAACCCTCTCCCTCTCTCGTTTTTGCTTGTACTCGCCCCGGTATGAGCATTTGAGCTCGGATAGTGATCACACCGACTAGGGAGCCCGATTTGCCCCTGAACCAAAGATAAAACCTGTGCCACCGTCTCTAGAGCTAGGCCATCGGAGCACGATTAGCCGTACATTACGTGACGGTGGTATTAGCCATGACAGGTTGGCGCGCTAGGGGTAGCGCTAGTCGCGGCGTTTCTCCACCCGATGGCTTCCTCTACTTCACCGACGGCCGCAGCGCTTAGCGATGCGCTTTGGCACCATCGACTTCTCTGGCGCCGAGCTAGAGCGAGCCCTCACCGGAAAGTCTTCACCCGCCCGATGCGGCGTGAAGACATCCCCGCCGCCTCCGAGGCACCACCGACTCCGTCCTGACGAGCATGGGGCGGAGCTTCGACTTCCGCGCCGGTCAGCCCCATCCACGCCGCCGCGGACCGCTTCTTCGTCCTCATCAAGGACCCGCTCCCAAACATCCCGGGGCGAGATACGCAGCCCCGTTCGCCGATGTGACCTTCTCCACCGCCAACATCGCCCCGCAGCTCGCCGGGAAGAGGCGCCGTCGGTCGACGAGTTCACGACACCCCACGCCCGGATGTACCCGACGGGCAGCCAAGCCTTCCACTCTACCGGGCGACGAGCCCCGGCAGAGCAAATGTCCACGAGCTCGAGCTCACCCTCGATGGGATGAGCCTCATGGACTGCGACCCCACGCGCCGTCGATGTGCCACACCCCCGAGGGTGCGGTGAACAGCCAATTGCCGAGCGACGCCCGAGCACACGCCCCAGACTCCGCCCCGCGCCAACGCGAGCCACCCGCCAACCGCGTCAAGGCTCGGCCGGAAGATCTCGAGGAGCTCAAGCGCGGGCAGCTCAGAATGCGGCCCTCCCCGCCGAAAGCCGGGGAAGGCAAGAATCGCGAGCACGAGCTCGAGCTCGTGGACGCCCATGACCACATCAACTCGGGATGAGGGCCCCGAACAGCCCCACCGGTGTTCGGGAGGGCATCCCCTAATCCCGGCGGCCGCTGCGCTGCTCCTTTACGCCGCTGTTCGGCCCCCAAGGAGCCCGAGGCACGGCGGACCCACGAGCAGCTCAAGAGGCTCTTGGCGGAGACAGCGGTCCAAAGAAGTGGCGAGCTCAGCGTCGCATCATCGGGCTACAGGAAGAGCACGAGGCATCCTCCCACCCCGATGTCCACGCTACGCCGGCGGATCGGCGAGAACCGCGACGCGGGGACACCATCAACGCCCGACGCAGCAGGCGAAGCTCGGGCCGACAAGAACGCGCCCCAGGATGACGGCAAGCACTACCATGACGATCACGACAAACGCCCTCGCACCTACAGCAAGCGACGCCAGGCGCCCACGATAGCGAGGAAGACAAGAGCCGCAGCCCCACGCCGGCACGCCGCCCACGGAGCCCATCTCCCAAACGGGATCGCCGGTCCTCGAGCCCGAGCTCGAGGAGGCCGAGGGCGTTCGGCTCACGCATCCACGACGCCCATTCCCTTCGCGCTCCGAGCCCGACCCTGCGTAAGTACAATGGGGAGACCGACCCCGCCACCGGCTCGAGGACTACCGCCTTGGGCGGCCAGTCGGCGCCGACAACGACTACTTCATCATCCGCAACCTCCGCTTTACGCTGCGGATTCAGCTGTCGATCGTGGCTCGAGCACCTCCCGAGGGCACCATCCGCAACTGGGAGGACCTGCGTGACATCTTCGCCGGCAACTTCCCAGTGGCACCTACACCCGGCCGAGCACGACGTGGGACCCGCGAGGGTGCAAAGCGAGAAGAAGGGGAAGGCCCGCGCCGACTACATCGACACTTCTCCAAGCTCGCAACAACCTCTCCGAGGCCTCCGACCGTCATCATCACGCTTTCATGTTCAAGACCACCACGCGAGACCCTGATCCACGAGCTCGGCATCGGAAGCCCAAGACCGTGGAAGAGCTCCTTGACCTCGCCACTCGCCACGCCGAGGTAGAGGACGCCGTCCTCCGCCGTCACGGCAAGGGCAGGTCCAAGGCCGACGACGACGCCTTCGAGGGATCTGGCTCCGCGCATGCAAGAAGAAGAACAAGCGCCCCCCGCGATGACGACGACGACGAAGTTCGCCGCCGTGGGCGACAAGCGCAAAGGCCGGCCCCAAGGGAGGCGCGAATCTCGTGCCTAAAGAGCACTTCGACAAGATGCTCGAGGTTCGCGGCCCGCACCACGAGGGTCCGATCAAGCACAAGATGAAGGATCGGCCGCCTCATGAAGAAGCACGTGATGGGCACACCGCGGGGAGGAGACAAGGACGATGATGACAAGGCCGCTGGCCAGCCTCCCGACGAGTTCGACCGGGCGACATCTACATCGAGGACGGCCGCCGCCAACGTGGTCTTCTGGGAGCTCCCGCCACGTCCAAGCGCGACAAAAGCTCACCCGCCGCGAGGTCCTCTTCACCGAGCCCGCAATGCCCGCCTACCTTAAGTGGTCAAGCTCGGCGATCACGCTCAACAAGGCGACCATCCACGGCACATCCCGCACTCGAGGTACCCGCCGTCGTCGACCCCATCATCGGCACCAAGCGCCCGCAAGGTGCCGATGGGACGGCGGCAGCGGCCTCAACCTCCTCTACATCCCCAAGGCGCGACTCCGCCCCGGCGGAACCGATCCACGGCGTGGGTGCCGGGGAAGCGATGGTCCCGCCGGCGGATCGATCTCCTGTCACCTTCGGCACCCGGACAACTTCCGCAAGGAGGTTCTCACATTCGAGGTGCTCCCCTTCAGAACGCCTTACCACGCGCGCTCTTGGGGCGGCCGTGCTATGCGCGGTTCATGGCCGTCCCCCAACTACATCTTTACCTCAAGCTCAAGATCCCCGGGTCGGTGGGGTCATCACCATCGACTCTACCGAGAGCACGCCGGCTGCGAAGCGCCACCGTCCAAAGACGCCGACGCCGCCATCGAGATCGAGGAGATGCCTGCCCAAGACGGCAGCCCGGGCCAGTAGAGGGACTCCCCGAGCTCAAGAGGATGGCGAGCACAAGCACCGCCGGTGAGCTCAGCAAGCCGGGGAGCACGAGCTCTTCCGGCGAGCTCGACAAGGTCACCGGCACGTTCGAGCCCGAGAAGGGACGCCAAGGGAGGTCAAGATCGACGGGGACGGGCGCTCCCTCTGCGTGGGGTCCGAGCTCACCCCCAAATAAAGCGAAGCTCGTTGACATCCTCCGCACGAACCTCGACGTATTGGCGTGAGGGCCTCGGATATGCCGGGCATACCGAGGGAAGTCCGAACACTCCTTGAACATCAAACCCGGCTCGGCGGTGAAGCGCAGGCTTAGACGTTTCGACGACGATCGACGCCAGCAATCGCCGAGAGATAGACAAGCTCTTAGCCGCTAGGTTTATCAAGGAGGTGTATCATCCCGAGTGGATAGCCAACCCCGCACTAGTTAAGAAGAAGAATGGGAAATGGAGAATGTGTGTTGATTACACGGGTCTCAACAAAGCATGCCCAAAGGATTCGCTTTCCTTTGCCGCGATCGACCAAATTGTTGACTCCACCTCCGGGTGCGAGACACTCTATTTTCTTGACGCATACTCCGGCTACCACCGAGATCGCGATGAATCGCCGACCGATCAGCTCGCCACTTCCTTCATCACTCCCGCTTGGCGATTCGTTACGTAACGATGCCCTTCGCTTGAAAAACCGCCGCGCCCACCTTCCAAAGGTGCATGCGAAAAGTCTTCAAAGAGCTCCTCGGAAAGCTCGTAGAAGCATACGCCGACGACATCATTGTCAAGACAAAAACGCCGAAAAGAGCTCATCCCCGACCTCGAAAAGGTCTTTGCCAAAGCCCGCGCGAGTTTGAGTCAAAGCTCAACCCCGGTGCGTGTTTTCGGGTCCCTCGAGGGAAGTTGCTTGGCTTCATCGCCTCTCGAACGCATCGAGGCCAACCCGAGAAAAAAATCGCCGCCATCACGTACATGGGGCCGATTAAAAACGCTCAAGTGTGTAGCGGCTCACGGGCTGTCTCGCCGCACTAAGTCGATTCATAGCCCGACTCGGGGAACGAAGCCTCCCGCTCACAAGGGTGCCGAAGAAGACCGGCGCGCGAGCTTGACCGACGACGCCCAAGCCAGTTTCTCGACTCCACCAAACACCTCCTCGCCAACCCGCCGTGCCTGCCGCCTCCCGCACCCAACGAACCAATCCTCCTCTATATCTCGCCACCGGAAGGTGGTGAGCACCGCGCCGGCCGAAAGGGAGGAGGGAGGCGCGCTCAAGGTACAACGCCCGTGTACTTCATCGCCCGGTCCCTCACCGACACCAAGACCCGCCACACGCAGCCCGAAAAGCTCGTGTACGCGCCGATCACCCGCGAAAGCTCGTGCACTACTCGACTCCCACCCGATCACGGTCGCTCCTGGCCCCCCCGGGCGGTCATCCGCAGCCCCGAGGTTGCAGCGCCGCATGGCCAAGTGGGCTATCGAGCTCATGGGGGCCGACATCACCTACGCCCCGGTAGACGCCATAAAATCTCGTGCCCTAGCCAACTTCATCGCAGTGGACCGGAAACAAGTCGAGCAGCCGCCCTGCACCCGGCGACATCGAGTAATCGACGCCGTACTTCCGACGGATCCGTGAAGAAGTATGGCGCCCGGCGCCGGGCCTCGTCTTCACCTCCCCGAAAAAGGTGCGCATGAAGTACTCCATCCGCCCCACACTTCCCGCGGCCCAACAACGCGGCCGAGCACGAGGCTCGTGAATGGCTTGCGCATCGCGCGACGAAGCTCGACATCCGGCACCTCGAGGTCCCGGCGATTCCGAGCTCGTAAAGAACCAAGTCATGAAGGAAGTCGATCGCGTCAACCCGAAGATGATCGCGTACCACCCGGGTCCGCGAGCTCGAGGAACACTTCCACCGCTCGAGGTCAACCACGCCCATCGCCACCTCAACAACGACGCCGACGCCCCCGCCAAGCTCACGTTAGACCGCTCGCCGATCCCGCCGGGCGCTTCATGCACGAAAGCAAAGACAAGCCCTCGATACGGCTCAAGGGAGAGCCCGCGAACGGGCAGACGCTGACTCGACGCCAAGGCCCCAACTCGATCCCGTGGAGGTCGACGCCCTTGCGAGTTCGGAGCTCACCCAACACGAAAGCTTGCCTAGCCGCGAGCTCGAACCGACCGCCTGGGCCGGGCACCTGGCCGGGTCGATCTCAACCGCCGAAGCTCAAGCCCGATTGGCGAGTCCCCTTCTACGGTGGGTTCAAGGAAGGCAAGCTCCCCGGCAAGAAGAGTCAAGACGTTTAGCCTGAGAGCCAAGTGCTTTGTCCTCGTCGGAGAAGAGCTCTACCGACGCGAGCCTCCGGCGGCCCTTCAGCCACAGATCACCTTCGAGCAAGGGGAGGAGCTCATCAAGGAGATCCACGCCGGTGAGTGTGGCCATCACGCTTGTGGCCACGAGCTCTCATCGGGAAAGCGTTCCGTCAAGGCTTCTACCGGGCCAACCGCCATCGCCAACAACATTCAAGTCGTCTGACGCCGCGAAGGCCGCGCCTTCGCCAAGCGTGCACACATCTCCCGGTCTGGTCCTCCAGACGATCCCTCCCACCCGGGTCGCCATGCGTCCGGGGCCGACATGGTAGGACCTTTCAAGAAGACCGTCGAGGCTACACGCACCTCCTCGTCGCCATCGACAAGTTCTCCAAGTGGATCGAGGTCATGCCCGCCGCGCGGTGCCGAAATGAGGAGACCGCCAAGTTCTTCACCGGCATCATCCACCGATTTGGGGTCCCAAACTCCATCATCACCGACAACGGCACCAACTTCGTGGGAGAAGCCTTTCATCGACCGGGTGCAGCGACCACGGCATCCGCGATCGACACGGCCTCCGTGAGCCACCCGAGGACCAACGGCAGGTGGAAAGAGCTAACGGTATGACCTGCAGGCGTGAAGTCACGCATCTTCAAGAGGCTCGAAATACGCCCGTCGGTGGCTCGCCGAGCCCTTCGGTTGTATGGAGTCTTCGCGACAACGCCAAGCGAGCCACGGGCGACGCCGTTCTTCCTCGTTTCGATTCGAGGCCGTCGCGGTTCCCCATCGACCTCGGTATGGCTCGCCCCGCGGCCCAGCCTTCAACGAGCACAACAACCAATCACCGCCAAGACGCCGCCGATCAGCCGACGGAAAGCTCGCGACATCGCGCCATCCACTCCGCCAAGTACCACGATCGCCACGCCAAAGGACCAGCGAAGGCCCGGCGATCACGCCTTGCACCGAGTCCAGAGCTCGAAGGACAAGCACAAGCTCTCGGCACCATGGGAAGGCCCCTTCACCATCGATCAAGCGCCGAGGCCCCGCACATACAAGCTCAAAGACCACCAAGGCCGAGTCCTCACCAACGCATGGAACATCGAACAGCCTTACGCCACTTTTACCCCTAAAATGTACTTCAAAATGTTGTAGTTGTAAAGCTCAATAAAGCACCGATTCGATGCAAAAATCTCAGCAAACATCTCGAATTCTTCCTTAGCTCGACTGAGCAACGGCAGCCTTCGCCCGCAAAGACCCGCCCTTGCTCGTGGGCTACAAGGAGCGGGTGCACACCCCACGTTTTAACACACCCTTTTTTTTCGCAAAGTTTACGAGTTCGAGCTCAATGACGAGCTCAAACTCATGAACTCGTACTCTCTTCTCTCAACTCAAACGACGTATCGAAATGACTAAGTCACCAGCTCGCCACTTTAGAGTGTGGTGCGATCGCTCTAACGACCCATCACCACGCCCCGCCAATGAGGAATGGCCCACCACTGACTCTCGAACTATGAGTTCACGAAAAGGTCAAAGTAGGAACTGAAGTGAAATAAGAGAAGAAGAGCGATTTCCATTAAGCTACCATAATGAAGTTTTACATTTTGCCTCAACCATGAGGACTTAAAAAGCTCATAAATGCAAAAAGAGGCTCAGCCTCGAGCTCCTACTCGGGGTCTTGAACCATCGGCCCGGGACGGAGGCGCGTCCCGCGCTAGCCTTCCTCCTCCTCGGTGTGCTCGGCCGCTCCGTCTCCGCCGCCAGGGGGGACAAGACTTCAAGCTCCTCGGCAAGCGAGCTTGAAGAGTTCAACTGACAGCTCGGGGTCGCAGCCTCGGCGGCGGCAGCCTTCCGCTCCACGTCGGGCCGTGCCAACCCCGGCGGCCACCCCTTCTTCACGATGTCGACCTCAAAAATAGGGTAGTGGGCGAAGACGACGCCGACCGCCTTTGTGGACCACGCTGCTCGCATCTTCCGTCACCCAGGCGGACGGCCGGTCCGCCACGTCCTTCCACCCCGAGGACATCACGGTACGGCCTCGACTCGAACGTTAGTCCCTCGTGGCGCGGCGAGCCTCTCGGGCCTCCTCACGGCCTTGGCGGCGGCGCTCTTGATGGCTCCCGAGCTCTTTCTCGACATCGACGAGGTCACTTTGGTCCCTCTTCCCCCGAGGTCCGCCTCCTTCTCCCGCAGCACGAGCCGTGTGCTTCAGGAGAGGCTTGTGGGCGGAGGTCCCGACCCTTGTCCTCGAGCTCCCAGCGTCACCTTTAGAGAGTTCCGCTTCTCACCTCGAACAAAGACAACGGGTCGAGAACACAAGTCACAAGACGACAAGGACGCAAGGTAGAAGACAAGCCGCCGCTTACCCACTGCTCATCATAGAGCTCTTGCTCGCTGTACCAAAGCTCGTAATTTCTACCAAACCGAACCCGCTCCGCCTCCGAGGCGCGGAGGTCGCACCACAGCCCGAAGCCTCGTGGTCATGCTGAAGCCCCGCCGATGAGGACAATCAGCCGCAAGCGCTAAAGAAACAAGACAACAAGACAAGAGCGAAGCAATCACTCTCGAGCTTGGTGTCAGCGAGGTGGAGCCGATCGTGATCTCCTCCCTGTCCTTCCTCGGAGGGGCTCCGCTCTGCCAAGCGCCGAGCGCTCAAGCTCCCTTGTCGCCGAGCATCCGGCGGAGGGAGTCGAGCCTTCCTTCATCTTCTCGCCGCCCGTTTGTGAAGCGAGCTCAAGCTCCTCCTCCCGCCGAGATGCTTCCCGCAAAGACGGGGCGTCCACCCTCTCCCGAGCCTCCCGGCGACTCGCTCCTACGCCCGCGGATGAGGTCCGCCGCCTCCCGCTCTGGCTTCAAGGACCGGTCTTTGGAGCTGCGTAGAGCCGAAGCTCGCAAGACATCTCCGACACAACGGCTCCGTCGCCCGACGAAACCACCGGCCCTCGAGAAGACCCGCCGCGATTATACCCCCCCGACAGCCTCCCCTGCATGCCCCCGCAAAACACAAAACAACCGAGCTAATAGTCGAAGGACACGACACGGAGCCCTCGACTACAATGACACCGACGAACCCGAGAAAGACGACGGCACACTTCGCCCGGCGCCGATGGCGACGACTTCCGGATCCTCCGACGCCGAAACCGCCCGTGGGACGACCGGAACGAATGTCGGAGGGAGGGCGACGCCACACGCCCGCTGAGGCGCTCGCCGCACTGGCGGCCGACTCTCAATTGTCGCCGTGGGCGAGGAACGGCACACTAGAAACGCCACGCCATTCGTGGCCACCACGCCTTCCACGGCCGCGTCCCCGTGTCTTTCACTTCCCGCCGCGTCCTCGCCATCTTCGTGGCGTCCCCCGTCATGAGACGCCGACGACGGGTGCTCGGCGATGACCTCTTTTCGGGCTGAGGGCGGACCTCGGGCTTCGGCGGGCTCCTCTCGCACGCGTTCCCGACATCGGAGTCCTCCCGAACCACCTTCTCCGCTGCCCGCCCCGAGGGCCCACCGCGGCCGAGTCCCCGCGCCTTAGTCGCCCCAACGAGGTCGTCGCCGGCCGAGCTCGTCGACGGAGCTCATCACGGGCCCGCAGCGCCGACCACACCTGATGGTCGACGCCCCTTCGCCCGACGGCCAACACCGAGATCAACGAGGCGCCCAGAGGCAAAGAACCCCTTGAAGGGGAAAAGCGCCATCATCTTGAGCCCGTCGACACGCCCGCCATCATCGACCTTGAGCTCGTTGACGGGCCTCGTCGCCATTGCTCCCGAGCTCAAAGGTGCCTCGCCGAGCTCATGGGCAATGAGCTCAACGACGACGGCATCGCCGAGCTCACCACCACCGAGCTCGAGCCGCGCCGGGCCGAGCTTCGGACATCCGTCCCAGGCGCTCGGGATACCGCCGCCGCCCTAAACACCACCAAAGCTCAACACGCGCGGCCGATACAAACTCACGACGACACGAAAGGGCGAAAAACTTACCGCGTGGCCACCCTCTTCTTCTTGTTCGTGCTCGCGCCGACCGCCCGGACCCCGAGCCGTCCTTTCGATCAGCGCCCGCCCGTCGCACGGCGCGCGGCCGGCGCCGGTTGAGGCCGAGGAGCCGGCGCGCCGGCTGAGGCCGAAGCCGGCGCCGCCCGCATTGGTGCCATCAGGCAGCGAGCTTTCGCGGGCCCCGACGAGGTCCCGGCCTCTTCCACGGCGCCCCTCGCCGAGGGCTCTTCCCCGCAGCCTCGACGGGTTCCACCTCCTCGACCGCGACCGCCGCGCCGCCGGATGAACCCGCCCCTCACCGACGGGCTCGACGGGCGCGGCAGCGCCGGCCCCGGCCTCAGAAGAGGGGATGGGAGCCGAATGACTCCACCACGCCGACCTGTATAGCTCGAGCTCGTCACCGGACTCAAGGCGGTGAAGGAATTAACGAAGTGGTGCGACGAGCTCTTACCGGCGCCGAAGTCTCTGGGATTGGGGAGGATCACGGGGAGCTCCCGGTGGCCTCACCGCCCGTCTTCATCACCTGGTCCATCGACCACTCCACCCTGGGTCGTCGGTGAGCCCGGGGCGTTCGCCATCCCCACGAACGGAGCGCGCTCCTCCGTCATCTCCCACATTCGGAGGGCTTGGCGCTGAAGGGGCACCACGACCTTGGAGAGCCGGGCCTCGATGACGTGGTTCACCGTCGGCCCGGCCCCGGAGCGCCTTGATCTTGCTCACCGCCCGCTCCACCTGCTCCGCGGTGTGGTCGCGGCGGTCCCTCGCGCCACAGCTTGCTCGCGGTGGCGAAGGTGCGGCCGGTGAACCGCGGCAGGGATGGGAGGGGTCGTTCATGAGGTAGAACCACTCCTCCCCTCCACCCGGGATTGGCGGACGGAAGTCATCCTCGGGGAAGGACTCGCGGGATCTTCCCTCCGCGCGCTGCATCGTGACGCAGCGATCGGGGCCGGGCCGCCTCCCCTTGCCGGCGGGGCGTATCTTTGCATAGACGGTGCTTGAAGAGCTCCCAGTTGGGAGGGATCCCCCCACCCCCACAAAGCATGGTGAAGGCGGAGCGAGCAACACCCGTTCGGCGTTAGGTCGGAGCTCGACGCCCCAAAGATGCGAGATGAGGCTTCGGAAGAAGTCATCGGCGGGCACACCGAGTCCGCTCGTGGAAGGCCACGAACGAGACGGCGTAGCCCGGTGGCGGGTCGGGAGTCTCGTGCGACGACGGTGGAATAATCCACTCCTCCACCGCCGTCCGTGGGTACGGAAGCCCACCGATGAGGCCGCATCTCTCAATCGGCCGCCTCGGTGGCCGTCGACGGCGGCCCGGAGCCCATCTCGACCTCTCGAAGCGGATCTCCGACGAAACAGGGAAACGAAGGGATTGGATCTAAGAGGAATCGGTGGCGCGATTGATCTCCCTCTTTCTTTGCGAAGGAAGGCAAGAAGTGGGATGGTGAATCCGCTCCCCAATCTCCGCCCATTTATAGAGGTCCGGCGCGACGGAGGCGTCGAGGTAAAAACCGCCGGGAGGGGCCCACATCACGTCACTACGCCTACAACGGACCTCGCGAGGGTCGACGGGCGTCCGACATCCGCGGAAGCCGAACGACGCCCCATTAATGGGATAACTCCTGCGCCAGCGATAAAAATCTCAACGTGGAGATCCCAACGGCTATTTTTTACGCGGGGTGAAAATCCAAGAGCTCGGCCTAGCGGTCGGGTGCCGAGCTCCAAAAGCGAGCTCGAAACGAGAGCTCCCGCGTCGGGGGTTCAAGGGCCAACTCACTCGAGGCCGAGCCTCCCGAGAGACACCACGAGCGAGGGAGCGCCTTGAGAAGCGGCATCGACGGCCACGCCTGAGAGCTCCCGAAGGGCTCGGGGCTTTTACTCGCGCGCGTCCGGGTCGGCGAGCCACGACGACTCGAGCCAGCCTCATCGATGAGGAAGCCGCCGCTCCCGACATGCGCCGGCCGAGAACCCCTAAGTCGAGCTCTCGGAACTTGAGAGGTCAATCCGGCGCCAGATTGTACGAACAAGCTCGAGCCTCCTGCTCCTCACGGACTATCCGACGGCAGCTCACCGAGCACTCGATCTCGGCTAACGAGGCAAGATCGAGCTCGAGCTCACCACCTCTGAGGAACAATCACAAGGGGAACAGGTCGACGAGCCCATGGAATTCTAAAAAAGCCCTCCCGCGAACCCTGTTTTTTGTTCACGAGCCTCTGAGCACCACCCGAGGCGGTGCGCACGCGCACCCACGAACAAACCCAAACCCGAAACAAGGGGTCCCTCTGCCGAGAAAGGCCACCGCGCGAGCAAAGATTCGAGAAGAACCCCTCTCCCAAATGCTTTCGGGGCTACTGTGGGGGGGATCGATATTTGGGATGTCCCTAAGAACACGGAGGTCTTCACCGAACACTGGTTCTCCCATGAATAAACCCCGAGCACGGGACGCCCGAAACCTACGCCTCGGTCTTCGCCGAGTTCTCGGGCGAACAAGCTCGCGCATCAAAAGAAGGGCTCGAAGCCACTTTACGCCTCGCCCGAGTTCTCTCACACACCGAGCTCCCGCATCACGAGCTCTCTCATACACGAGCTCCCTCGCATACGACCTCCGAGGCAAGGACCTCTCTCCGCCACGATCGAGCTCTCCCTCCTAACAAGCTCTCCGGATTTCTGCCTCGCTCACCCTCGTCGGAGACCTCTTTCCGCCTGCCGAGCTCCGTGCAATGAGCTCTAAGGCGGCGTCTGCGAGACCTCATCCACTCGCCGTGAAGAAGCCGATGGAGAGCGAGTTGGTCAACCACCCTCCGACAAGCACAAATAGCTCTCGGCGATCAACTTTGTAGCCATCTTTGGATTCTGATGGCATAAGAGCACGTCGATCACCTCACCATACCCCCGTCGGCTCCAACAACTCGCTCTGCATCGCTTTTGGTACATACGGTGTACACCTTGCCATCCACGGTATGGACGTGCCCATGCCGAAGACACATTCCAACCACGATTAGGGATGGGGCGATGCGACCACCGCCCAAACCGCGATTCCCGCGTCGGCGGCGACCAATTTCAACATCTGGCGCCCTCGAACTCGGAGGGAGCTCTCATCCGCACGACGATGAGCTGCGTCTGCGAGCCTTACCCGACCTTCCACCCCGAAAATACGACTGTCTCCCCAAATCCTCAACCCGAGAGGAGCTCATGTACCCGCCCCCTTGCGACTATAAAAGGGGAGGTAGGCCTCGGAACAGAGACACGTTCACTCCACGCTTCACAGCACCCACTCACACACCACTCGATATTGGCACTAGCCTCAATCACAGAGACTTAGGGAACCCTCTCCCTCTCTCGCGTTGCTTGTACTCGCCCGGTATGAGCATTTGAGCTCTGATAGTGATCACACTGGACTAGGGGAGCCCGATTTGCCCCGAACGATATAAAACTCGTGCCACTATCTCTAGAGCTAGGCCATCGAGCACGCATTAGCCGGACATTCTTATCAGAATCTGTGGTATTAGACCACGACACCACCTCTCAAAAAAAAAAAAATATATATAGCAAATAAAGCCCATACTTTCGAAAAACAAATATAATCTAAATAAATAAAAACCCTGATAAAAAGTTGATCAAAAGGATGAATGATAAGTATTTCTATTATAACCATTCTATCGGCAACCGCCAAGACTTTGAGAAAAGCTAAAAAGCCCCGCTACGATGAAAAAGGTAATAAAAGGGTGAGAAAAAGATGTTGCATTTTATTCAAACTCTAGTAGAAAATCTTCTTATAACCCCGGCACTTGTGAAATGTAATCAGCATAGTAGCAACTCCCGATCAACAACCAAGTAATTATCTTTTGCTCGAGGATGCGCAAAGGGTAAGCTTTGGGGAGTTTGTTGACGGTCACTAATCTACATATTTTTCCCTCAACTTACTACCATAAAGGGAGTAAAACTATACCTTTTTATACTCATATACATTTATCACTAACAAAATTCCACTTGTAGTGTCTAGTATTTTATTTTGCAGATTTATAATAAAAGCAAGTGAAAAATCGGCCCAAAGTACGCCATCCCGGAAGCCGCATTATTGCAAAAACACAAGCCTGTGAGCAAATCGACCCAAAACATCAACATTGGGCAGCAAAGCCCTACCCACAACTTTTTCAAGACGAAGGACGCCGGCCACCGAGACTCGGGCCAAGCCGAGCCCGGGGTGCGTCTTGTGGCCCTTGGTCTTTGTGGGAGTTCAGTGAATGCCTCGATGGGAAGCCGGGCTTCCCGCCGGGGTCTCCCCGGTATCCTAGACCTAACCATGCTTAAATCATGTTTGCATATGATCCTAACTATTCATTTGTATGGCCATGACTAGATATACATTATAATTACTCCATTAGGTTATTCATTTATTCTTTATCTATTTTCTTTATCTTTTTTGTCGTGGATTCTAAGTGCGTGTCACACTATCCATAAACCGTTATTGCTTACCCCCGTTATGAACAAATTGGTCTAAGCAAACACATGTTCCTCTATTCGAGATGCCACGCTAGCTTATTAAACACATGCCTTCCTTTGGGAAAATATAAATAACGATACCCCGAATACTTTCGGGTGAAATGCTACAATGATAGATCCGCGCGGCGCTGAAATATGAAATATCTAAGATGGCAAGATCTATCCCGTTGACGTTCCCGCTCGGATCACCCGACATGGTGGTTTCACTTGGGGATGTCGGCGGCACATTTCTAGCGTCGTTATTGGGGATGGGTTTTAAACCTCGTTTCCTTTGATTGCACTAAGAAATGTCAACAACTTCTTGTCGTGTCTAGGTGGTGGAGCTCGGCGGCACGCCTCCGAGCCCGGTGATGGTGAGCTCGACGATGCTGTCGTCGTTGAGCCTCGACGCCGCGAGCTCGAGCGCGGCGTTATGAAGCCTTGGTTGATGACGACGAGCCGACGACGACGGCTCGGGGCGACCGTTGGCGGTCACTATCATACATCTTATACCGCCAACTTAGCTCTAATTAAGAGAGATAGAACACACCTATGGCAAATAAACATTTACTACTCACCTAGTTCCACTTGTATTCAAGAATATTTGTTTTGTAGGAACAAACACGGAAAACAAAAAGAGAGTACGCCAAATAAAGAGTAAAGTGCAAAACTTCGGAAATACGCTTTGACCAAGGGGAACGTGACAGCCGTAACCAAAGCAAAATTGACCCAAACACCTCCGGAAGGCGACCTACACCGGGCCACCAGCCCACACGCCAAGGATGGGCGCGGGCGGCCAAACTGGGCCGACCGACGCAGTCGCGGCGGCCCCCGCAGCTCGCGGCCATCCCGCCG
Organism: Hyparrhenia diplandra; assembly: GCA_015847255.1. Lineage (NCBI taxonomy): Eukaryota > Viridiplantae > Streptophyta > Magnoliopsida > Poales > Poaceae > Hyparrhenia > Hyparrhenia diplandra. The sequence continues at coordinate 119,018 of JADLZK010011968.1, read as the reverse complement.
CGCCTTGTCTCCCGTGTCCGACTCCCGAGGAGCCGAGGCGTGCATGGCGGTGTTTTTCGAGGATTTGGCGCCAAAACTCCCACCAAGAACCACTTTCATTTCATTATAAATAAGATGCCACACCCCCGGCCCTAAGACACAACACACACACCCCTTGAGCACTTCACTCACTTTCTTTAGTCCTAGTTGTAGTTTTGAGCAAGGTTGAGCTTCAAGGAGGGCTTGTCTCCTTTGGAAGGATCTTTTTTGTAATATTAATATTATTATGGAGTTTCTTTCAATATTCAAGTCTTTATATTCATATTGCAATGCGTTCAACTAGAGTATAGTTACCCTCATGTTATCTTATTAATGTGTGAACTATGATCTAGTTGACATATTAGTAGATAGGACTTGGCTAATTATAGAATTAACCGTCGTGTGTCGACTCGCTAGAGAGTGGTCGGGTTTATGTAGATTATGATGGTTTGGTGTACCTTCAGGTTTACCTTTATCCTGCTTGTCGATCCATAGGGTCGGAGTCCCGGGGATTTAGGTAATTTTTCTATACACGGGGACGTGGTGTCCGTGTTTATAGTAATCATCGAAATGCCGGCATCCCACGGTAGTGAGGTAGGGGCGTGTGGTGATGCCTGTTCCGCCCATCGTATTCCTCCATGTTCGGATGTTGAGTTGGAGTTCCGAAAGTGTCCATCGACCAGCGTACTAGTCATGGGGCATCTCCTCATCATATGATTGTAATCCCATCATGATTTAGCCTCCTCACATGTAAAACTAGAGTTCACCCATGTGCAATATTTAGAACCACCTTCTCATTGTAGATTCTCTTTTATCCTTTTCTTTCTCTCTAGTGGTGTAGTAGCTTATGTGTGTTTGTCACTATCCCGAATACCATTCTTCTTACCCCTCGCAATTGACTAATGGTTATTCATAAATACATTGTGGATCATCATCATCATTATGCTAGCTAACCACACAAGCCTCGCCTTCCTTTGGGAAAATATAAATCACGATACCCGAATACCACCGGTGAAATGCTACAATGATAGATCCGCGGCGCTATGGATTGACTGAAGTAAACACATGAATCCATCTATCATCTCGATATCGCTTAACGGATCTCCGAGAATATTATTTATTCTTAGTGATTGCACTATGAAATGCCAACAAGCATTTCTGGTGCCATTGCCGGAAATATGTTATTATCTATTTCTATTAATGTCGTTAAGAGATATCAACAAGCATTTTCGCGCCGTTGTCGAAGGCATGGTTTTCTAAAAAAAAAAAGTCATAAAGCTAGCATATGATGATTATAACCACATGTATGAATGATAGCCCTAGTCTTTGCAAAGCTAACTCTTTTGTTTTCTTCCGTTGTGGATGAAAATAGGGATAGTATATGATCGGTTGCAACCTACCGAACAACTTCAAGTGACAATCCTGAGGCATTGATCGTAAAGAGACGGTCCCCAGATCGTAAGACTCGCCGCTACTCCACCGAGGTTGAACCCATCATCACCGTACCATCTTCATCAACACTCATGGCCAAGACACTCCATGACTATTCAACCCCGGAGGGCAATGTCCCCACTTGCCAAAGACTCAACGTTGAGACAAGAATTTTGAGATCCGCGACCGGCCTCATCACGATGGTACAGGCCAATCCATTCTCAGGATTGCCAAGCGAGGATGCCAACGCACACCTTCAAAATTTCCTACAAATTGCAGGACACCATTGTCATCAAGGACGGGAGCCTAACGCCATCAAGCTCCGCCGTTTCCTTTTTCTCCCCCTAGTAGGAAGGGGGCAAAGCGTTGGTTCTACAAAGACAAAGCTCAAGTCAAGCACTGGAGCAAATGCTCCAATCGCTGTTCCTCGCGACGCTTCTTCCCAATGGGCAAAACCAATGCCCCAAGGGCAAGAATTTCCAATTTCTAGCGTAATCCAAATGAACCAATTCCTCGGCGTGGAAAGGCTGCAAGAATACATCCTTGCACGCCCACATCACGGCATGGAAACATGGCTCGTGCTCGTAACTTCTACAATGGTCTTACACCTATGTGTAAGGGCCATCTTGATGTCACCGCTGAGGGGCATTTCTGCCCCTCACCGTTGAAAAGCCGAAGCGCCATCGAGAAGATGATCGGCAGAACCAAGCATGGGGAGAAAATACAGAGCCCCAACTAAAAAGAGGCATGCACAATGTCAAAGAGACGGACATGCCGTTGCAAAGATGGACCTCGTTACTCAAAAGATTGGGAGATCAAGCTACCGAGAAGGAAGTCATGAACAACACTCTACCACCTCCGTAAGCATTGATGACTTGTGAAGTCTCGTGGAGAGTTTGGACATTCGGGCAACAACTCGCCCGAAACTCGTGAAGAGCTTGCCTTCATCAACAATGGGTTCCATCCGTAATAACAATGGTAACAATAATAACAATAACAATAGGTGGAACAATCAAGGACATCTACAAGGAGGTAATGGTTTTAATTACAATTACAATTCCAATTATAACTCAAACCAACCTTCTTTGAAAGATTTAGTTCTTGGTCAAGCAAAGATTAATGAGTCCATCAATAAGAAGATTTCTTACAATGATAGAAGATTAGAGAACATTAATTCACAACTCGATAACCTTACAAATCAAGGGTTTACAAAAACCAAATGAAATTTAACAAATTGGTTGAGTCAAAGTTATCACATCGGCCACTATTATGCCAATTAATGAAGAAGGAAAAATTCCTAGCCCGGCCGAAAATGTTAATGAGGTGGTCACGAGAGGAGGTAAGGCCACTTTCGTGATCCACCATATATCCTAACCATTCTCAGCTCCACCACGTGATAAATCAAGCGCTACAAAACAGCCTCCCCCGCACCACAAGTACCACTACCTCGGGAGGAGGATGAAGAAATTCCACCCATCATTGAATCAATGGAGAGAAGGGTCACTACCGAGAATTTTGGGGATACAAATCACATACCCTTCCCATCTAGGAGAAAGAGGCCAACCACGCGATGACCAATTTGCCCGATTTCGAGATGATCAGCAAGATCCACATAGACATGCCACTAATGGATGTTCTCGCACATGCCATCATACTCAAGATACATCCGGGCCATCATCAACAAGAAGGTGCCAATGCAGACTACAGAGGTGGTGAGGCTTATAGAAGAATGTAGCGCCGCTATATTCAATCGCCTACTAGAGAAGAGAAAAGATCCGTGGATGTCCCACCATCGGTTGCTCCATAGGGTCACAAAAGATTGACCACGCCCCTATGCGATCTTGGTGCAAGCGTCGGTGTCATGTCAAAAGTCAGTATTTGACAAGATGAACTTCACTCACCTAGTACCAACGGATATGATGCTTTGCGGTTGACTCAACAATACGCTACCCATCGGGGTAGCTGAAGATGTTCCCGTAAAAATTAGGAACTATTCTCAGCCGGAGTTGATTTTGTGGTTTTGGAAATGGAAGCCACGAAAGAGACACCCTTTGATCCTTGGGCGACCTTTCCTCAAGACAGCTGAGCACAAATCAACGTTAGAGAAGGAGAAATCCACTTCAATATTGAAGGTCGAGGAAACCTTCAAATTTCGCCCCAAGCCGTAATCGAAGCTCCATGATTTTCACAACAGAAGGAAGTCCCCTCAGAGAAAGATGGGTACAACGTAAAAAGGGTCGACTCTAATTTCCGACAAGGAGCACCGAAGGTAAGTCAAGAATAAATTAAGTATTTATTTATTTATTTATTTGAATTTTTTTGCTCACTTAAAAAAATAAATAATTAAATAAATAAATATATATATGTAGATGAATCTTTATTTTTCCTTTCCAACACTATATAGTATCAAATTAAAAATAGAAATAAATATACCCTATAAATAAAATTTTCTAACTCATAAAATAAAACTCTTGATTTTTAGCACCCCATTTATTCTACCATAAATAAAAATGTATAAAACATTTTCTAAAAATAATTTTTCATTTCATAAGATATTAAAATAAACTTGGGAAAATTCGAAAATTTGGGACAATCGGTCGAAACCGCCAAAGCACCAACGGTCCGGGGCAACACATGGCCGTTCTTTTGCCCCCCGCCAAAGTTGGGCGCCAGGGGGCCCACCCGGGCCGCCGCCACACTTGGCGGCGATCCGCCGCCGTCAGTGTCCCCCACGCTGCGTGGCCAAAGTAGCCCGTTGTTCGGCCCCGTGTCAGCCGGTGTTTTGCTCTATAAATACTGGAGGTGCCCTGAGAGCTCACCACCCCTCTCATTCTCACATTTTCACTCTCCCACTTCACCTCTCCATTCTATCTCTTCTCCAAGAGCTTGTGCAAGAAACCTCTTGCAATCAACAACCCCAACGTGTCAAAAGATCAAGAGCTAGTAAGAATTTTTTGAGCTAACATCACCCTTGTTCTAGTTCTTGTTCTTGTTTTGTTCTTGTCAACATGAGCGGGATAGGAAGCAAGATCGCCGGAGCATTCAACAAGACGTTGAGAAGGAGCTCCCAGCTTTCCCAAGGCTCGAGCTCTCGCCACACCGGCCGAAGGAAGCCCGATGCACGAAGACGGCGCCCTCCTCAAGTCCACCCACATTTGGCGATCGACCCGGTGATGCTCGCACCTCGACCTCTAGGATGCACGAGAGATACAAGCATACCACATGCTCAAAGATCGACCCTTCGCCACGCACCACGCTTCTCCCCCGTGAAGCTCTCAAAAAACTAGGTATGGATTCCGAATTTCCTAGCATGTGGAGAGTCGTAGGATGGGCAAAGGTAGATCCTCTTGATGAACTAGGCTCTAAAATGCTCACTATCCAGTTCCTCGCACTTTGAAAGTTCATGATGAGGTATTTCTTTTTCGACTTTTTCATACCCCCTACTACCGCACATGGAAACAAATTGCTGGGATTTTGGGGTTTGATAAAGCAAAGTGCTTGATTGATTTTGATGCAGCCCTTCGCGTATAATCGTGATGCTTTCTTCATGCACATATCTGATATTGATTGCTCTAGTGCTAGATTTGAGGTCATTAATGCAAACATACAACATTAATCATTAAGGTTTATGCACAAATGGATGTCTAGCACTATTTTTCCCGGACAAGATCCCCGCCGCATTCATGATGCTGAATTAAAATGTCTCTTTGCAATGTTAAAACGAATCAAAATTGCTCCTATGAAAGAAATGATTAATTGGATGCTAGAAACCATCAAGCTTACCACCAATCGTTTATTGCACCTCCCTTGTGACACGGATTGCTCATGGTATTGGTGTCTTTGGAAGGACGAAATGTCCTTTACATTCTTGACCAGCGCCCGAGATCACGATCCAATCCCCGGTTCAAGGGCATCATATTAAGCTTGATGCGGATGACCGCGAGAAAGTCATTTATTATTTTCCGGCTATACAATGGAGATTCCGCTTCCTAACCCGAATACTCATTGTATAAGTCCGCTGGCGCCATTATCGAGTAATTAATACCGCCAACTTATATCCAATTCATAAGAAAAAAAGCAAACTTATGTCACATAAACCGCTACTACTCACCCGAGGAAATCATGAAGGATGGTAAGTCCACTCGTGAATCTATCATACACTAACCATGCGGGTAAGGCCAAGAAAGCACGGGGGTACAACCCCATCCATCAAGTTTGAGCTAGCTTGGGGGAGGACCATAACAAGGTAATGTGAAACCTACACTTTCATGTTTGTTCATTACCTTGCAAAAAAAAATCATCTTGTTCACCATTCAAAGTTTTCTTTTCCATTGGATGAATCTTGTTATCTTTCCATGCTTCCTTTGTCTAGGCCAAAGATATTTTGGTTTAGAAGTGATCATATATCTCCTAAATTAAGCAAGGTGTTTAGTTTAGAGGTTAAGATCATGTTTCTATAGATTTTTTTGAATTAAGCGTGGTGCTTAGGTCAAAAGGTCTTCCTTAATCGAATTAGACATGGAGTCGAGTTTGATTATTGAACTAAAAAGTCGCTAGTATAGATTTTGGTTGATCATATGGACTAATCCATGCAGGAATTTGTCAAATTTATAAGGGTAAGTCCTTGAGATGAAAATGGAGATGAAATCTTGTTAACCAAAAAAAAAAAAAATTTAATAGTAATAAAAAAATAAACCTTTCAACCAAAGTATTTCTTGTCCCGTTATTTCGATGACATCCAAAGACAAGCTTGGGGAGTCTCTAAGCGCTCAAGAGAGGCCACAATCCACAAATCAAACTATGGCGTCGCCAACTAGCGGTACTCCCCTCAAGGAAGGTAAGTCGGTAATAATTTTTATGATTCTTTTTTATTTAAATAAAAATTCTTTTCTTACATTTTGTTATCCTTCATCATTTTAATTTACTTTATCATTATAGTGAACTATGTATTTTAAAAAAAAAATGAAAAGAACAAAAATATGATTCCACTCCAATATGTAGTATAAGGATGCTTAATTTCTCGAAGTTGAAATGATGAATAGTTGCTCGTCTATAGTTCAATTTGCACCTAGTTCATAACATTGTATTCCCCAATGTTTAAGTTTATTGGCTTAACTTGTCTTGTCCTAAAACTTAATGATTTGTGGGTATGCTTTGACTGGCCACCAACTACATATTTTTAACGTCAACATTCTACCAATAAGGGGGTGAAACTATACCTTACTACACACATATACATTTATTATTGACATAATTCCACTTGTAGTGCCAAATAATGTTTTTGCGGGATTTATATAAAAAACCAAGTGGAAAATGCACCAAAAGGCGCCTCCTGAAAGCGCATTCACGAGAGCATCAAGCCCAAGGGAGAAAAGTCCATAAAATATCAATATCCAAGCACAAGCCCAAGAGGTCGAGGCCCGAGTCCAACATGAAATGATAAACGGGCCGCAGGACATGGGTTCAATATTTTGGGCATAACTTTCTCATACGAAATCGGATTTCAGCGAATCGAATACTTTCGAACGAAGCTTACTCCGAGGCCCACGTGCTCATGCAAAGTTTCAGGCCAAACGGACAAAATATTGGTGCGGGCGCACCTTAGGGTGCGCGCGCACCCTCCCGGAGGCCAAATCGGCCCATCTTCGTCCCCGGCCCATCTCGACTGAAAAGTTCGGAGGCGGTGTTTGCTTGCCCGAAAAAACGTGCGGATTAGTACCAAATGGCTAAGCCAAGAGGATCCCCCATGGTGAAGGTCCTATAAATAAATGGGCACTCCCTCACTTGTAACACACACCACACAATGTAGCCTCTCTCTTCTTCTTCTTCTCCCTCCTCTTCTTTTCTTCTTCTTCTTTCTTCTTCTTCTTCCTCTTCTTCTTTTTCTTCTTCTTTTTCCTTCTTCTTCTTCTTCTTCCTCTTTCTTCTTCTTTTTTAGTTTGTACCTAGGAGGAGTTGGGCAAAGAAATAAAGGAGACAAGACATTTTGGAGCTATTCGGTATGAGCAATTTAGAGTTCTTCATCTTGTTCTTGTTCTCTACTTATCAATATAGTCATGTTCTTGAATTAGAGTAAAGTTCTTGTGATATAATCTTGGTTGAAGAACTAGTCTATAGTTCCTATATCATGATCTTGTCTTATAGAACTTCGTGCTTAGTCTATCATACATACATGTTTAGACCAAAGAGCTAGATTGCTATGAAGAGTTCTACCTAGAGTTAGCCTTGGTTGATGTTGGGTTGCGGGATTGATAGTCGTTCCTTCGGGGGCGGCGCTCTAGTAGAAGGACCTCGGGGACGGGTAAGCCTTGTTAACACGCTAGAGTGATAATCACTAGTGTAGACGTGGTGTCTGGGCTAGGGGTTGCCTATCTTTTGTGGCGCATCCCACGGTTGAGGGGGTAGGCGGCTTGGTCGTGACAAGCCTTGTCCGTCCCTTGAAATCCCCCCCCACGTTCGGGTGTGGCGCAATTGCTAATTGCGGGACACATCGTTCTTTTGAGCGTGGGCGGTGCCCGAAAGTAATTCGGCAGAGACCTTGGCTATCTTGAATTGGAATCTCTAAACAGGTTGAACATGTGTGTATCTGCTATCTTGACATGACTATCTAGGATATGCCTGCTCCATATTAGATTTATTCTTTTATTCATTCTTTTATATTTATCCTTGAGATTGGCTCGAGTGTGTGTGTCAAGTTATCCTACTACCTATTTTATTTTACCCCTATTATGAGCATTGGTCTATTATACATTAGTGTCATCTTGACCATGTCCGAATTAGAGACTTTTACACCATGCCTTCCTTTGGGAAAATATAAATAACGATACCCGAGGAATACTTTCGGGTGAAATGCTACAATGATAGATCCGCGGCGCTATGATGAATATCTTCTTTGGCAAGATCTATCCCGTTGACGTTCCCATTGGATCATCGACATGGTGGTTTTACTTGGGAATATCAACGGCGCATTTATTTCCCGTTATTAGAGATGGGTTCTAAACTTTGTTTTCTAGTGATTCTTTGCTTAAGAAATGCAACAAGCATTTCGGCGCCCGTTACGGGAAGGCGTTGGTTAAAGGAATGATCTATTAGGACATGTTCCCGATAATATGCATGTGTAGTGATCTTTGTTCATCTTAGGCTTATCTAAAAGAAAAAAAAAAAAACTTTTATATATATAAAAAAAAACTCTTATAAAAAAGAAAAAAAAAAATCTTATAAATAAAAGCAAGGACTTGTTATCAAGTTAGTATGCACCTTCGGGTATTCTTGTCACTAACCATTTCGGTGGAGACTAAGAAGAACAAAGGGGCACGCGGCGCTTGAAAACATGGGGGCTACATCAAGAAAACGTTGATGCTATTGGGCTGAGGAACACACTCAAAAGGAGACCACGACTTTTTTCACACTTGACTTTTTCACGAAAAGTCCAAGTGTGAGAGGGAGGACGGTGATAATATCAAGTTCCACGTGCAAGGGATCATAAAAAGAAGTGAAAAAAAGAGAGAAAAAAGAGAGATAAATAAGAGATTAGCCTCCCCCCTTGCTATAAAAAGAAAAAGAAAAAAAAAAAGAGTTGAAAAAAAAAAGAGATATAGAAAAAAAAAGAGAGAAAGTGTTATTGAAAAAAAACTACAAAAAAAAAATGGTTGTTAAAAAACAAAAAAAAAAAAAAATATATAAAGAAGAAAAAAAAGCAAAAAGAAATAAGAGGAGAGAGGAGCAGGGTTGGCCCCATATGGTCAAAATAAACAATGAAGGCACCTGACTCCACCCGGCATTGCTTCCATATAAGCAAGAAGGGATCTTTCTCTCCCAAGGCCTTTGTCACGCCCACTGAGTGAGTTTGGTATGCCTCCCTCCGCTTTCCCGGCCAGAAGTCATAACAAACCAAGATCATCATGCTACCGACGCGGCAATTCTGAACTCTATCATCAAGCTTATTGAATAAAAGACGCCAAGGAGTGGATCAATCAAGAGGACCAAACCCCAGCACAATTTGGCCCATGCACCATCATAGGCCCAACATTTGAAGGACAAAACGCGCATCAGGGGAGAAGGCCGGGGCGGGAGGCCCAGCCCGAGGGCGGCCGGCGCGATCTTTCGGCGGTCGGCGCAAATTTTCACCCCCTTTGTTCCCGCCCTTTCTCCGGGCGGTTTGGAGCGGTTTTCACTTTCGGTGGTTGCATGCGGTGCAAGGTTTCGTTCCCGCCAAGAATACCTCGAAGCAAGGAGAGCCCTCCATTCCCTCCTCCTCTCCACTATATAAAGAGAGGCACTCCTCACTTGTATACACACACACGAACATACACACAAGAGCTTGTCTCTCTTCACTTTCTCTTCTTCCTTTTATTAGTTAGGAGTTAGGCACAATGTAAAAGATCAAGATCTTCCCCGAGGTACTTGGTATGATTAATATAGTTTTACTTATGTTGATCAATACTTTGCTCTCCACATTATTCTTTTTTCTTATTATCAATAGCTAAATAAAGCACGATTCATGCGATATGATCTTAGCATATGAACTAGCATATAGTTTGCATGTCGCGATCTTGTCAAATAGAACTTTATGCTAAATGTATTATACATACATGATTAGACCATAATGAGTTCTCTCTTAAGATAATTCTTGGTTGCTTGTCGGTTTACGGGTTAGCCGTCCGCCCTTGTGGTGGATGCTGCGTAGTAGGGCCTCGCCGCCCGGGTCACCCCGATCAACGCTAGAGTAGTAGTCTTAGCATAAACGTGGTGTTTATGCTAGAGGCTGCCTCGTTTGCCTCGAACGCGTGCGGTCCGAGGGGTAGGCGGGTGGTGGTGACACTGTCCGCCCTTTGTATTCCCCCACGCGGTGTTTCGAGATAGGGCTATTGGCGGCATCGCTTGGCAAACCAAAGCGTTATCCGGTGCCCGAAGTAAACCAATATAGTAATTGAGGTTATCTCGAGTTAGAATCTCGGACGGTATACGGCATGCATGTATATCTACTATCTTAATAAAGCTATATAGGATATCCTTCTCCTAGCATGTTTTCTTTTTATCCTTTGAGACCGGGTTCAAGTGTGTGTGTCAAGTTATCATACCATTTGATTTATCCCTATTATGGATTGTGGTCTATTGCATAGTCATGTTATCTTGTCCATGTTCATATTAGAGACTTTTACACCATGCCTTCCCTGTGGAAATACGATACCACGAATACTTCCTGGGTGAAAGCTAATGCGGCATTTCCGTGCGCTTGCGGAACTCTTTTCTGCTTGCATTAAGAAACGCCAACATACACTCCACTCCTATGTACAGGATCGCGGATCGCGCCACTAGGAGTACCACCGGAGTTCACGGACATTCGTGCACGAGAGGAGCAGCGCCAAAGCCACGGGGAGAGCCCTTTGGCTCCACATGGGGTATAATCCGGACCCATAGGCTTTGATGCTAGCTTGGGGAGGACCCCCCCAAGGTAAGCCTATAATTTTCCAAGTCATTTTCAATTCCTTTCCTTTCAAAAAAAAAAAATCCACTCCTTTATTTGACATAAGATGGTGTAGGTTTCTCTTAAGATGAAATGATGAATAGTTGCTCGTTTATGAATCGCCTTGCACCTAGTTTATAACTTAGAATTCCTTGATGTTTAAGTTTGTTGGCTAATATTGTCTTGTCCTAAAAACTTGATAAGCATGGGTTGCAAGAACATGATCCTTTTCTAAGTTATTGCCGGATATGATATGGTACAAAGAGACTCTACTATAACTTTGTTCTTAGAGAACTTGACATCCTGAACCTGAATATAAAAAAAAAAAAAAAAAAAAAAGAGACGAAAAAATGGACAAGTGTCTCGAGGGCTTAGTAGAGCCCACATCTCCGAGAAAGAGAGGAAATAAAAGACACAAGTCTAGGGTGAGAAGAACCCAACTCTCCAAAAAAAAAAGAAAGAGAGAACATCACACTCTCTCAAGTATTCAAAAAAAAATATACATATGCTAAATAAAATCCCGGATGAATAGTTACTCAAAAGAACGGAAGAAGTAGTAGCTCTACAAAACCGTTCTATCTTGCAATCACCCAAGAATGTGGAAAAATGTTATGAGACCCATATGATTCGAAAGTAATAAGGATAGATGAAAATGCCAACTTATTTAAACAATAAGTGAACACTTTGTTATAAACATGGTACACTTTGATTTATATATAAAGATCAAGCAACTCGATCATCAACCAAAACACTTAGCTATTTGCTCCGGGGCGAGCAAAGGTTAAGCTTGGGGAGTTTGTTGGCGGTCACTATCATACATCTTATACCGCCAACTTAGCTCTAATTAAGAGAGATAGAACACACCTATGCCAAATAAACATTTACTACTCACCTAGTTCCACTTGTATTCGAGAATATTTGTTTTGCGGAACAAACACGGAAAACAGTGAGAGTACGCCAAATAAAGAGTAAAGTGCAAAACTTCGGGAAATACGCTTTGACCAAGGGGAACGTGATGCCGCGAACCAAAGCAAAACGGACCAAACACCTCCCGGAAAGGCGACCTACACTAGGCCACCAGCCCACACGCGAAGGATGGGCGCGGGGCGGGCCAAACCTGGGCGACCGTAGCCGGTGCGGAGGCCGCCCGTAGGCCTGTGCCCGATCCCGCCGCGCCTTGTCTCCCGTGTCCGACTCGGAGGAGGAGGCGAGGCGGTGCATGGCGGTGTTTTTCGGGGATTTGGCGCCAAAACTCCCACCAAGAACCACTTTCATTTCACTATAAATAAGAGGCCACACCCCTTCCTAAGACACAACACACACACCCCTTGAGCACTTCGCTCACTTTCTTTAGTCCTAGTTGTAGTTTTGAGCAAGGTTGAGCTTCAAGGAGGGCTTGTCTCCTTGGAAGGATCTTTTGGTAATATTAATATTATTATGGAGTTCCTTTCAATATTCAAGTCTTTATATTCATATTGCAATGCGTTCGAACTAGAGTATAGTTACCCTCATGTTATCTTATTAATGTGTGAACTATGATCTAGTTGACATATTAGTAGATAGGACTTGGCTAATTATAGAATTAACCATCGTGTGTCGACTTGCTAGAGAGTGGTCGGTTTATGTAGATTATGATGGTTTGGTGTACCTTCGGGTTTACCTTTATCCTTGCTTGTCGATCCATAGGGTCGGAGTCCTGTGGGGATTTAGGTAATTTTCTATACACGTGGGCGTGGTGTCCGGGTTTATAGTAATCATCCGACATGCCGGCGTCCCACGGTAGTGAGGTAGGGGCGGTGGTGACAGCCCTGTTCGCCCATCGTATTCCTCCACGTTCGGATGTTGAGTTGGAGTTCTGAAAGTGTCCATCGGCTAGCGGAGACTAGCTACGGGCATCTCCTCATCATATGATCGTAATCCCATCATGATTTAGCGTCCTCACATGCAAAACTAGAGTTCACCCATGTGCAATATTTAGAACCACCTTCTCATTGTAGATTCTCTTTTTATCCTTTTCTCTCTCTCTAGTGGTGTAGTAGCTTATGTGTGTTTGTCACTATCCCGAATACCATTCTTCTTACCCCTACAATTGACTAATGGTTATTCATAAATACATTGTGGATCATCATCATCATTATGCTAGCTAACCACACAAGCCTCGCCTTCCTTTGGGAAAATATAAATCACGATACCCAATACCACCGGGTGAAATGCTACAATGATAGATCCGTGCGCTTTGCGGATTGATTGAAAAAAACACATGAATCCATCTATCATCCGATATCGCTTAACGTGATCTCTCGAGAATATTATTTATTCTTAGTGATTGCACTATGAAATGCCAACAAGCATTTCGGTGCCGTTGCCGGAAATAGGTTATTATCTATTTCTAGTAATGTCGTTAAGAGATATCAACAGCCCGATTTTGGCGCAATGACGGGCTCGAAGATGATGGCCCTTTTCCCCTTCAAGGGCTTGCTATCCACCGGGCGCCTCGTTGATCTCCCGGAACTTGGCCGCCAGGTGAAGGGGCTTCCCGGCGCCTTGGACGCCCGGTGGCGCCGACCGTTCCGTGGCCCAGCGCCAAAGCGCGGTCTTTGGGTTTCGACGACAAGCTCCGGCCGGCGGCGACCTCATTGGGGGTGTCTTTGTTGACACCTATTATAGCATAATATTAATAGTCAACTAAACATGAAATAAGGGCGTAAAATGAATATCAACATAGACTAGGGGTTTTACTAACATAATTCCACGAGCTTTGGTGATTTATATCTTTCTGAGGACTTAAATGGATAAATGCGAGAAGAATGTAGAAAGTTCCGGAATATACATCCCATAAGATGACAAGACTTGACCGTGAAGTAACTCAACCCGAAAAGTGGACTAAAACATTCTAGAAGATACCGGAAGACACCGGGAAGAGACGAGAGGCCGAGAGGAGACTCGACTGGCGGCCGCCCGATTGCCATTTAGTGCCGCCCGCGGGCAACAGAACAATCCGGCCCATCTTTATTTCAGTAGGTCGGTTTATAACCGACATTGAGGTTGTATCTACACCGTTGCCAAGGCCTGTTTGATCCAATGGTCATCGCTCATCGCCAAGGCCTATATAAGAAGACCCCCGACCCGAGGGTGAAACCCTAATTCATTCTATCTCATTCTATTCATTATCTCTCGGTTGTAGAGGTGTCCCAATGTAAGGATAACCTCTCTCTCGGGATTAGTCAATTAGAACTAGATTAGCCATGTAATTAGAAGTAGATTAGACATGTAATTAGAACTAGATTAGATCTAACTTAGATCTAATCAAGAGTAAAGGAGAGTGGAGCTATGCTCTTGTTCTAGAGATGTCTTCTCGAGTATGGTATGTCTATGTATCTTTACTTTACAAGACTTATGCTTTTATATTTATCTTCTCTATTATTTTATGCTTTCCATATATGGTTAAGTATAGTTGTTATATTATTGCATGGGATTTCAGCTCGTATTGAGTGCTCTAGTTATTCATGGTAGCTAGAGTAGTAATCTATAGTATAGACATGGTGTCTAGGCTATAGGTTACCCGAGGTTGCTTAAAACTCTACGGATAGTTGTGGTAGCCCTGGGGTGACTTGACCACTGTCAGGGCCTTTGTAGTCCACCACGTATGGGTTGTTGTTTTACAGTAGAGCTTTAGGCAGCCTTCTCCCAACTACCTTCTTCCCAGTCTTTCTCGAGAGTTGGAAAGGAACCATTGCTCCAAAGTGCAGTAGTGTAATTGCTATCATAGAACCTAAGTAATAGAGAATTACCCAGGAACCTTGATCTCTCTCTTTGACCTCTTGATTAGTTTAGTTTTTCTTTGATATCTTAGGTAGGTTATTATTTTATGCTTTGATTTTTATTTATCCTTTAACAATTACCTCCTCACTATAGTCTAGTGGTTTGCTAAGTAGCGGATACATTAGAATTCTTTAGCCAAAGCTTCCCTGTGGATACGATACTCTAGAATACTCATCCTAGGGAAAAGCTACAATGGTAGGTGTTACGTGGCGCTTGCGAATCCTTCATATTCTTTTAGCACTTAACAAATGCCAACAAGCTTTTTGGCGCCGTTGTTGCGGGGAAGCAATTGGCCTAAAGATTCTAATGATGATCATGATGTACGCTAGTTTAGTGTATCACTAGCTTTAGTAGGATTACCCTTGTTACGTTGAGTTGTGGAATAGACGGGACAAAAGATGTCGTTCGCGACCTTCCAACAAGATTCCACAAAGAAAAGAAAAGAAAAAAAGATTGAAGAACCCAGGGGTGCCCGATCATTCAAGATTCATCATACATTGGAACCCTGCCATCTCAAAGGTATGTAATTAAATATATATTATTCAAACCATGTATAGATTAAGAAGAAGTCGCCACAAAGAATTCAATGAACACATCTCAAGTGACGTACATAGAAGCTGCACATCATGGTAACTATGATTAAAAAGGTGAGAAAGTCTTGCTCATGGACTATAAATTGATTGAGTAGTTATCATTTAATTTATTACATTGCATTGCATGTTTACTTGAACAACTCATGCATTCACTCCGCTTAGTTTATGCTTTCTCATTGTAGATCCATTGCATGTTTATTTCCTTGCATATATCCATATAGTTTGCATCTAAAAAGAAAATAAATAAAATAAAATAAAAATCTCTCACCATGATCATGCTCTTCCATCTCTTTTTTTGAGTAGATCTCTTTAGTGCTTTCTTGCTACCTTTGTTTGCTATAGTATGATATAGTTTGGGAATATTCTATAGGCCTATAGGGTATTTCCAAAGGCTTTTAAATTAAAAGCGTGGTGCTTAGGTTAAATGGCCTTCCTTAATTGAATTATACATGGAGTCTAGTTTGGTTATTGAACTAAAAATTGCTTTGCGTAGACATTGGTTATTGTGTTGGACTAACCCCCGCAGAAAACTCTCAAATCCAATTCGGGTAAGTCAAGAGATGAACTAATATCGAGAGATGAAGCAAGGCATATGATGAACTTCACCCTTGTGCAAAAGACACGGTTCATTCATCATTGATGGAAGAATTAATCGTGCTATGTCTATTCAATGAAGAAGAGTGTTATACAACACGATCTAGAAAAGCTATCACTTGAAAGAAGTGGATGGACAAAACAATGCACCAAAAGAACATCAAAAGGCAGGTAAGTGAATATAAATCATATATTTGTATACAACTTTTGTCTTATGTTCTAAAGAAAAAAATATATAAATAATAATAAAAAAATATAATAATATATATCCGAGCACATGAAGGCTTATGGTAAAAGAAACATGTTCCTAGGACAAGTTCCCTTCGGGTATTCTTGGTCACTAAACTTGCGAGAACAAAGGATGAACAACGTCTAAGGACATGGTGATTGCAACACACGATTAGGGACAATTCAGC
The DNA here is from genome assembly GCA_015847255.1 of Hyparrhenia diplandra. Classification (NCBI taxonomy): domain Eukaryota; kingdom Viridiplantae; phylum Streptophyta; class Magnoliopsida; order Poales; family Poaceae; genus Hyparrhenia; species Hyparrhenia diplandra. Next base: position 102,678 of record JADLZK010011968.1, on the reverse strand, counting down.
ATTCACACTTAAAGTGTCGAGTGACGAAGGCTCGAGCATGGGGGAGGAAGGTCGATTTCTCTAAAGATCAACTGACATACTCCTCCTCTACTCAAGCTCCCATCACTCGACATGCTGGTTTGCAATCCCTCTACTCACTATTACTTTGTCTCTCTAAGTTTGATTGGTTAATAAATGTCATACATCAAAGTCAAACTTAAGGTATAATAAAATTTCCAACTAGAGAGAAAGTAATGGTGAGCATATAAAATATCCAATCAAAACTTTTTTCGACATGAAAGTAACCTTTAGCTCCGTGGCAATTCTACCCTTGTTTACAATTACTTCTATATTCCTTCGGGTATATGTTGTCAACTAATACTTGTTGACATTTCTTAAGCGATCAAAGGAAAGGTATAAAACCCATCCCCAATAACAGTGCGAGAAATGCGCCCGGCATCCCCCTGTGTGAAACCACCATGTCCGGTGATCCGAGCGGGAACGTCAGCGGGATAGATCTTGCCATCTTAGATATTTCATTCGCAGCGCCGCGGATCTATCATTGTAGCATTTCACCCTAAGTATTCGAGGGTATCGTTATTTATATTTTCCCAAAGGAAGGCATGTGTTTAATAAGCTAGCATGGCATCTACATTGGCGTTTCTTAACGCAAAAGCAAAAAGAGTTCATAAAGCGCATCGGAAATGCATTTGTAGCTTTCACCGGAAGTATTCGAGGTATCGTATTTCCACGGGGGAAGGCATGGTGTAAAAGTCTCTAATATGAACATGGACAAGATAACATGACTATGCAATAGACCACAATCCATAATAGGGATAAATCAAATGGTATGATAACTTGACACACAAACTTGAACCCAGTCTCAAAGGATAAAAAGAAAACATGCTAGGAGAAGGATATCCTATATAGCTTTATTAAGATAGTAGATATACATGCATGCCTTATACCGTCAGAGATTCTAACTTCGAGATAACCTCAATTACTATATTGGTTTTGCTTCGGGGGCACCGGATAACGCTGGTTTGCCAAGCGATGCGGCCAATAGCCCTACTCGAAACACGGCGTGGGGGAATACAAGGGCGGACGGGGTCACCACCGGCCGCCTACCCCTCGGGACCGTGCACGCGTTCGAGGCAAGCGAAGGCAGCCTCTAGCATAAACACCACGTTTATGCTAAGACTACTACTCTAGCGTTGATCGGGGTGACCGGCGTCGCGAGGCCCTCTACGAGCATCCGCCACAAGGGCGGACGACGAACCCCGTAAACCGACAAGCAACCAAGAATTATCTTAAGAGAGAACTCATTATGGTCTAATCATGTATGTATAATACATTTAGCATAAAGTTCTATTTGACAAGATCGCGACATGCAAACTATATGCTAGTTCATATGCTAAGATCATATCGCATGAATCTGTGCTTTATTTAGCTATTGATAATAAGAACAAGAATAATGTGGAGAGCAAAGTATTGATCAACATAAGTAAAACTATATTAATCATACCAAGTACCTCCAGGAAGATCTTGATCTTTTACATTGTGCCTAACTCCTAACTAATAAAAAAAGGAAGAAGAGAAGTGAAGAGAGACAAGCTCTTGTGTGTGTGTCCGTGTGTGTGTATACAAGTGAGGAGTGCCTCTCTTTATATAGTGGAGAGGAGGAGGGAATGGAGGGCTCTCCTTGCTTCGAGGTGTTCTTGGCGGGGAACGAAACCTTGCACACATGCAACCGCCGAGTGAAAACCGCTCCAAACCGCCGAGAGAAAGGGCGGAACAGGGGGGCGAAAATTTGCGCCGACCGCCGCAGATCTTGCCGGCCGCCCACGCCGGGCCTCCCGGCCCCACCTTCTCTGATTCGCGCATTTTGTCCTTCGAGATGTTGGGCCTATGATGGTGCATGGGCCAAATTGTGCGGGGTTTGGTCCTCTTGATTGATCCACTCCTTGGCGTCTTTTATTCAATACGCTTTCTAATTTATTTGACGACTTTGTACTTGTTTCCACTCTTATACCGGCAAAACATAATTTCTACGAATACAAGTGGAACTAGGTTAGAAGTAAAGGTATATGTAACATATGTTTGCCCTTTCTCATGAATTGGATAAGGGTTGGCGGTATAATATACTGATAATGACCGCCAACAAAGATCATCCTGAATAGAGGAACATGTGTTTGCTTAGACCAAATTGTTCATAAACAGGGGGTAAGCAATAACGGTTTATGGATAGTGTGACACACACTTAAGAATCCACCAAAAAGGATAAAGAAAATAGATAAAGAATAAATGAATAACCTAATGGAGTAATTCTAATGTATCTAGTCATGGCCATACAAATGAATAGTTAGGATCATATGCAAACCTGATCTAGGCATGGTTAGGTCTAGGATACCGGGGAGACCCTACCGGAAGTCTCGCTTCCCACCAAGGCATTTACGAACTCCTACATCACATACGAACGTGGGGGATTTCAAGGGACGGTCAAGGCTTGTCACGACCTAGGCGCCTACCCCCTCAACCGTAGCATGCTCTCATATTCGCAGTGTCGTAATACCCGGTGCCATGCCCGCATATCGAGCACTACTCTTGTCCCCCCAGATCCCCACTCGTCGAATGGACGGACTAGAACAAGAGCAAACCCGAAGGAACAACGAACCGATATCCCACCTCTAATCAAGTTAGGCATATGATGATCGATGATGAACGAGATGAACATGTCAAGATTATGATATGTAAACTATATGCTAGTTCATATACCAACACAAGAACATGAACAAGACTATACTCTAGTTCATAAGTTAGGCCAAGAACATAGATATAAGACTTGCAAATAGAAGAATGCTCCATTGAGAAGATATATTACCAAGGCACTTTCTTCTAGGAGACAAGCCCTCCTTGTAGCTCTTCTACTCCAAGTGCTAACCAAGAACTAAGAAGAAGAAGAAAGAAGAAGTAGAAGAAGAGAGAGAGGTAGAGGTGGTAGAGAGAGGAAGATTGTTTGTTTGCCGGACTCCAAGTGGTGTGTGTTGAGAGAGGAAGAGAGGGGACTACTTATACACTTGGAGGAGGGGCCTAAGTGCTAATTTACACCAAAACCGACCTGGTAAACCTTCCTAATCAGAGCAAACCGACCATCCCACGTCGGTAACCCCCATTTGGCAGGTGCATGAACCGCCTCCCCGAGGCTGAGCGAAACCGCCCTCGGGGAGGTGCGGCCGCACCGGTGGTGCGTAGCGCATCCCCCCAGGCTCGGCCCGGCCCGGTCTCGGTGGGGTGTCTTCCTTCGTCTTGAAAAGTTGTGGGCGGGCTTGGCTCGTGGCCCACCTTTGATGTTTTGGGTCGATTTGCTCTGGGCTTGTGTTTTGCAATAATGCGCTTCCATGGATGGCGTACTTTTAAAATATTTCCACCTATATTTATTATAAATCTGCAAAATAAAATACTAGACACTACAAGTGGAATTTTATTAGTGATAAATGTATATGAGTATAAAAAGGTATAGTTTTACTCCCTTTATGGTAGTAAGTTGACCGGAAAAATATATGGGTTGGTGACCGAGTCAACAAACTCCCCCAAGCTTACCCTTTGCGCATCCTCGAGCAAAAGAGATAAGTACTTGGTTGTTGATCGGGAGTTGCTACTATGCCGATTACATTTCACAAGTGCGGGGGTTATAATAAGATTTTCTACTAGAGTTTGAATAAAATGGCACATCTTTTTCCCACCCTTTATTACCTTTCATCGTAGCGGGGCTTTCTAGCTTTTCTCAAAGTCTTGAAGCGGTTGCGAGATAGAGCCTATGCAACCCACATGAATCAGGTTTTTCGGGATGAGTTTTTAGACTTAGCCACTAAATCCAAACTTTAGAGAAATTTGAATTATAAACTAGGCACAGGCAAAACATAAGACAGAGCAACTATTCATCATTTCAACAAGGGACTAAGACTAAACATTTTTATAGCTCATATGTATAAGCATTAAGGCACAAAGAAGAGCTACTTATTCTATTTTTTGGATTTTTTTTTAGTTTTAGTTATCTTCTTTTTTTTTTTCAATGCAAGATTGCTGAAATTTAAACATGCTAAAATAAAATAAAATTTGATAAAAGTAAATATGCAATGCAATGATACACGTGGGGGTCCTCCCCAAGCTATCTGGAGGCCTCTTGTCGAGGATCGAAGCCTTGGTACCTCGTAATGCTTCCTCGCGTGCGTTCTTGAGTAGCCATGTTGGACTCAATTGGGTCCATCTCTGCCGACTCGCTTTGCCCGCCTTCTGCTTGCCAGCATGCGGTGTTTTGCACATGGGTATTGAGCGTGTGCTCAATGTTCCTAGTGCGGACGCCGAGGTGTCGCGGTGGATACCGATAGCCTCCACCCCTTGTGGTGGCCGCACATCTTTGGGATTTGGTGGGGGCATATCGTCGAAAGCACGTCAACGCCAAATCTGTTGGCCCTCCATGCTTCGCGTATCTCCTTCGGGCCACTCGGGTTGTACGGTGTCGAGGTGGCGGCTCCCACCTAGGATCATACCCGTATTACCCCCGGGGTCCCCATAGGATGAGGCCATGCTGCTGGAACATCGGTGTGGGCCGTGGTCGTGGGCCGTGGCGTGAAGTAGGGCCCATGGGAAGAGGATCCGACCTCCGGTCTCCGACACCTCGCGTGAGGAACCCGATAGGGGTGTTGGCATTTCTTAACGCAATCAAAGGAAACAGGTATAAACCCATCCCCAATAAGAGCGTCAATGCGCGCCGACATTCCCAAGTAAACCACCATGTCGGTGATCCGAAATGGAATCGTCCAACGGGATAGATCTTGCCATCTTAGATATTCATCCGCAAGCGCCGCGAGATCTATCATTGTAGCATTTCACCCTAAGTATTCGAGGTATCGTTATTTATATTTTCCCAAAGGAAGGCATGTGATTAATAAATTAGCATGGCATCTGAATAGAGGAACATGTGTTTGCTTAGACCAAAATGTTCATAACAGGGGTAAGCAATAACGGTTCATGGATAGTGTGACACACACTTAAGAATCCACCAGCAAAAGGATAAAGAAAATAGATAAAGAATAAATGAATAATTGAATAACCTAATGGAGTAGTTCTAATGTATCTAGTCATGGCCATACAAATGAATAGTTAGGATCATATGCAAACTGATTTAATCATGGTTAGGTCTAGGATAGCGGGGAGACTCCCTGGATACCATACGGCCCGATAGGAAGCATTTACGAACTCCTACAGAACATACGAACGTGGGGGGATTTCAAGGGACGGTCAAGGCTTGTCACGACCAAGCCGCCTACCCCCTCAACCGTGGCATGCCCTCATATCCGCAGGTGTCGTAATACCCGGGCACCATGCCCGCATATTAGAGCACTACTCTTGTCCCCCAGGGATCCCCACTCGTCGAATGGGCCGGACTAGAACAAGAGCAAACCCGAAGGAACAACGAACCGATATCCCACCTCTAATCAAGTTAGGCATATGATGATCGATGATGAACTGTAATGAACATGTCAAGATTATGATATGTAAACTATATGCTAGTTCATATACCAACACAAGAACATGAACAAAACTATACTCTAGTTCATAAGTTAGGCCAAGAACATAAATATAAGACTTGCAAATAGAAGAATGCTCCATAGAGTGGATGTATTTCCAAAGCACTTTCTTCTAGGAGACAAGCCCTCCTTGTAGCTCTTCTACTCCAAGTGTTAACTAAGAAAGAATAAAGAAGAAAGAAGAAGAAGAAAAGAAGAAGTAGAAGAGAGAGAGGTAGAGGTGGTAGAGAGAGAGAGATTGCTGGTTTCTTTGGACTCCAAGTGGTGTGTGTTGAGAGAGGGGAGAGAGGGGGCCTACTTATACACTTGGAGGAGGGGCCTAAGTGCTAATTTACATCAAAACCGACACAGTAAACCTTCCTTGTATCGCAAAACCGACCAACGCAGGCGGAAACCCCGTTTGGAAAGTGCACGAACCGCCTCCCCGAGGCCGGGCGAAAACCCGCCTCGGGGGAGGGTGCGGCCACACCCGGTGGTCTTGTAGCGCACCCCACAGGCTCGGCCCGGGTCTCGGTGGGGTGTCGATCTTTTCGCCCGAAAAGTTGTGGGCGAGCTGTGCTCGGCCCAGTTTGATGTTTTGGGTCGATTTGCTCTTGGGCTTGGGTTTTGCAATAATGCGCTTTCTCGGAAGGCGTACTTTGGTCGATTTTCCACTTGCTTTTATTATAAATCTGCAAAATAAAATACAAGACACTACAAGTGGAATTTATTAGTGATAAAAGTATATGAGTATAAAAGGTTTAATTTTACTCCCTTTATGGTAGTAAGTTGACGGGAAAAATATGTCGTTGGTTACCGTCAACAAGGGGTATCTTTCTGCGCAAGCTATCGCCAGATCTCGAGCTCAAATATTAGTACTGGCTTTTATACAACTATAAGTCCGGTTAGGTAACCCGAACTATAGTTGCATAGCCGGGGAAAAGATGACCAAGCTTCGCCGGATGGTAAAATCTTAATTAAATGCCCCGCACAAGGCTGCGCAAAACAGTCCAAAAATCCTGGATGTGGAAATGTACTCTATCTGGCGATTATCCAAAGCTCCAATCGCGAAGCGAGACGCGTGTGATAAGAGATGTGCGAGGTGGCAGAATAGCAACTTTCGTGATAATATGTAAAAAGTTCCCGCACATCTCTACCATTTGGAGCTACTTTCTCCTTGTGGACAATAGCATAGAGTAATTTCAATTCAATTTCATTCACCCATCTAACCCCATGTCTAGGAAACAAAAGTCGTGAGATCCAGCGATGAATATATCTAAGTGATGGATCTTTGGATCTCGTGAGTGGCGAGGTTTGAAAAGTACCGGCCTCATGAGCACCTGGATATCTCCTCTCAAAAGTGATTCCTAACAAAGCGGGAATAGCGGCATTTATGTCTAGTGCACATCTATAGCTGAAACCCCCGGTGGACGAGCTAGATCCACCCATGTAACATGATAAGGTGTACCAAAGAGGCGGAAAGAAATTCCTAGCTGGTCCTCTACTAGTGTGCATAAGAACTGGATTGTCGGGGGCGAGAACCTTCCTCCTCAAGAGGGGAATATCCTCGCCACCCGACTCTCCAAAGGATAGGGAATTCATCGTCCATACCGTTTGTTCGAGGAGCTCGGAAGTCGATTCCCGGCGTGTGTTGGAACACACGGTCCTTGAGTAAGCGATATGCTTGCATCTCCCGATCTACACGGATGTCAAGGATGCAGTAGCGTCGGCTTCGTCGATTGTCGGGGAGCTTGAGCTTCTTCCTCCCGACGGGTGCGGCATCTTCTTGCATGGGGAGCCTTCAAGATCGTCCGGTTGAGGGTGGAGCTTGTGCTTGTATGTCGTGAGCTATGTCTTGATGACCGCCTCAACCCGGCAAGATCTTCCTAGCTTTCTTCATGGCTACCGCAAAACGATTGAGCAAGACCTCGGGTGTGCAAGGGTTAGATGAAAGTATGAACTTTCACACCCGTGTTCTTGCTCGGCACAATGTTTTGGTGGAGAAAATGGAGTGTAGAGCAAGTGGGAGAGATGTGAGTGAGAAAGAGTGAAAATGAGAGGTGGGTGCTCTCACACCTAAGCTCGAGGCTATTTATAGCCGAGCCAACGGCGAGGGATTCCCACACAACGGCTAGGAGCCGTTGGTGAAGGCGGGGCCCGCGGGGCGCCAAGCAGGGTGCGAGGCGCACCAGGTGGTGCGCGCGCACCGCCCCGAGAGGCTTCTTCTTTGCTACTTTGGCGAGGCGTGCACAACGGTCACGAAAAGTTTGTGACCGTTGTTGGCTCGCTACGGTTTCGGCCGTTTCTCCCCCCTTCTTGATTTTCTCCAAAAATTTTCAAAAATAAGGTTATAGAAAAATTATTTTAAAAATATTTTTTGTATATATTTTTTTATGTAGGAAATATTTTTTCTTTATTTTTCATGAAAGAATTTATTTTATTTATAAAGATTTTTTTTTTATTTTAGTTTTCGAAAATATTTACTTAAATATTTTTATTTATTTTGATAATAAAATATATATATATATTTAAATATACCCCATTTTTTTAAATATACCCCATATTTTTTTTAAGGCGGGTTATTTATAGTCGGCTGTCGACTCTCCACCCTTCTTGGGGGGAAGCACACACCTTTCGGGGTCTCGAGTCGAATCCTTCAACACTCCACACACGGTTTCGATGATGATGATATCCGGGTGTGTTGTTGTTTGTACCCGATGAATGGGCACTTTACCGCCTTACTCTCGGCGTGGAAGACTATGAAGCCTTTCCCCATGCGGATATCGGCTTTGGCGAGTAGAGAAATGGTCTCCCGGGGAGGAGAGACGTATCCTCGATGGGCCCATATCCGGGGATCACAAAATCTGCGGGGATGTACTCCCGTGCGTATTTTGACTAGCACGTCTTTGAGTATTCCCTCCTCGCCTTGTTGATTGATCTGCCATTTGGAGGGGCGAAGTTGGCGAGTAAGTGTCCCTCCATGGATTACGTTGAAGGTGGCCTTGGACATCACATTGATACGGCCCCTAGGTCACGAGCAATGCATTGACGAAGGTGTGGGGGCCAACAAATGCGGATGATAAGCGAGCGTCGAGTGGTCGCCCTTCTTGGTAATGAATGGCGAGCTCACGGGGGATCTTCTTTAGCTCATTGGGTTGGCCGAGCCTCGGAGATATCATGTTAACCGACTCGTCGCGGGACCTCGGGTTGCCCCGGATCCTTCCCCGAATCGTTAAGCGGCACTTGGCAAAGAATGCAGGCCGGTGTGTTTCTATCATCTTATTGAAGCCGAGTTGGTTTTTCACAGTGGACGTCAACCCTTCTAGCTTGTTATTCACTCCTTCAAGGATCTTGTCTTGATGGCTCATCTTTTGGTGAGATTTTCGTTAATCTTGGCTTGGCCCGATGCGAGGTCCTTTAATGACGGTGACCGGGGGTTAGTGGTGGGGGCCGCGGAGCCTCGAGCATCTTGTCGAAGTGCTCCTTGGGCACGGTTCACGCCTCCCTTGGGGCCGGCCTTCATACTTGTCCGCCCGCGGCGGCGAACTCGTCGTTAAATGCCGGTAGATCTCGAGGATGCTTGTTCTTCTTGTTCTTCTTCTTGCTTGGCGCGGAGCGGATCCCTCGGCGGCGTCGTCGTCGACCTTGGACCTGCCCTTGCCCGTGGCGGTGGAGACGGCGTCCTCTCCCTCGTGGCGAGTGGCGAGGTCGAGGAGCTCCCCTTCACGGTCCTCAGGCTTTTCGGCCCCGAGCTTCGTGGATCGTGGTCTCCGGGTGGTGCCGAACGTGAAGGCGGTGATGACTTCGGTCGGAGGCCTCGGGAGAGGTTGTTGCGCGGAAACTTGGAGAAGTCGTATGAGCCTTCCCCTTCTTACGCTGCACCCCACAGTCCCACGTCATGCTCGCTGGTGTAGGTGCCGGAAGTTGCCGACGAAGCGTCGGGCAAGTCCTCCCGATTGCGGATGGTGCCCTCCGGGAGGTGTTCGAGCCATGACTCGCTGGCCGAATCCGCAAGGTAAAGCCGGTGGTTGCGATGATGAAATAGTCGTTGTCGGGCGCCCCGGCGACCAGGCGGTAGTCCTCGAGCCGTGGCGGGTCGGTCTCCCCATTGTACTTCGCACCGAGGTCGGAGCTCGAAGCGAGAAGGGAAACGTGGGGCCGTGGATGCGTGAGCGAACGCCCTCGGCCTCCTCGAGCTCGAGCTCGAGGACCGGCGATCCGCTTTGAGACGAGCTCAGCGGGCGTACCTTTGGCGTGGGGCTGCGGCTCTTGTCTTCCTCATTGCCGTGACACCCGCCGCGTCGCTTGGTCGTAGGTGCAAGTGTTTTGTCGTGGTCGTCGTGGTAATGCTTGCCGTCGTCCCGGCGCGTTCTTGTCGGCCCGAGCTTCAGCCTTTATACGGGCATTGATGGTGTCCCTTGCGTCGCGGTTCTCGCCGATCCGCCGGTCTTGCGCGTGGGGACGTCGGGGGTGGGAGGAAGGCAAGTTGACACCGTTATAACATAATATTAATAGTCAACTAAACATGAATATCAACATAGACTAGGGGTCTAACTAACATAATTCCACGAGCTTTGGTGATTTATATCTTTTAGGGACTTAACAGATAAATGCAGAGAAGAATGGAGAAAGTTCGAATATATCTCACATACGATGACAAGACTTAAGCGTGAAGTAACTCGACCCAAAATGTGGACTAAAACACTCTAGAAGGTACCCGAAGACACCAGAAGAAAGATGACATGGTTTGGCCACAAGGGCCGGCGGCCGCCCAAATGTCTGGCGGCCGCCAAATCTGATGCTAATCCAATCCGCCCATCTTCGTAGGTCGGTTTGTAATCGACCTTGAGGTTGTATCTACACCGTTATTGAAGGTCGGTTTGATCCAATGGTCATCGTTCATCGCCAAGGCCTATATAAAGAAGACCGCCGACCCCGTGGTTAAACCTAATTCATTCTATCTCATTCTATTCATTATTCTCTTAGTTGTAGAGGTGTCCCAATGTAAGGATAACCTCTCTCTATGGGATTAGTGAATTAGAATTAGATTAGAAGTAGATTAGTTATGTAATTAGAAGTAGATTAGTCATGTAATTAGAACTAGATTAGATCTAACTTAGATCTAATCAAGAGTAAAGGAGAGTGGAGCTATCTTTCACTGTTCTATATGTCTTGAGTATGGTATGTCTTTATATCTTCTCTACAAGACTTATGCCTTAATATTTATCTTCTCTATTACTTTATGCTTTCCATATATGGTTAAGTATAGTTGTTATAATATTGCATGGGATCTCCGCTCGTATTGAGTGCTCTAGTTATGCAAGGTAGCTAGAGTAGTAATCGATAGTGTAGACTTGGTGTCTAGGCTATAGGTTACCCGAGATTGCGCCCAATCCCACTAAGTTAGTTGTGCTAGCCCTGGGTGACAAACTCTGTTAGGCCTTTGTATTCCACCACGTTCGGATTGGTGTTTTAGTAGAGTTTTTTTGGCAGCCTTCTCCCGACTACCTTCTTCCCAGTCTTTCTCGAGAGTTGGGGCCGGATCTGGCTGCTCCAAAGTGCATTAGTGTAATTGCTATCATAGAACCTAAGTAATTGAGAAGTACAAAGGAACATTGATCTCTTCTTTTGACCTCTTGATTAGTTTAGTTTTTTTTTTTTATTATCTTAGATTTGCTATTATTTTATGCTTACCCTTTATCAATTATCCCTCACTATAGTCTAGTGGTTTGCTAAGTTAGTGGATACATGATTGTGACTTATTAGAATTCTTTAGCCAAAGCTTCCCCCCCGGATACGATACTCTAGAATACTCATCCTTGGGAAAAGCTACAATGGTAGGTGTTCGTAAACTTGCGAAATCCTTCATATTGTTTTAGCACTTAACAAATGCCAACAAGCTTTTTTGGCGCCGTTCTTGGGAAGCAATTGGCCTAAAGATTCTAGTAATGATCATGATGTCCGCTAATTTAGTGTATCACTAGCTTTAGTAGGATTACCAATGTTACATTGAGTTGTGGAATAGACAGGACAAAAGATGTCGCTAAGCGATCTTCCGACAAGATTCCACAAGAAAAGAAATACAAAAAGATTGAAGAACCCAGGGGTGCCCGATCATTCAAGATTCATCACACATTGGAACCCCGCCATCTCAAAGGTATGTATTCATATGTATATTATTCTAACCATGTATAGATTGAAGAAGAAGTCGCCGTCCACAAGAATTCAATGCACACATCTCAAGTGACGTATACATAGAAGCCGCCGCACATCATGGTAAGTATGATTAAAAGGTGAGAAAGTCTTGCTCATGGACTATAAATTGATTGAGTAGTTATCATTTAATTTCTTGCATTGCATTGCATGTTTACTTGATCAACTCATGCATTCACTCCTCTTAGTTTATGTTTTCTCATAGTAGATCCATTGCATGTTTAGTTCTTTGCATCTATCCATACCATTTGCATCTTTAAAAAAATCCTCACCTTGATCATGCTCTTTCATCTCTATTTTAAATAAATCTCTGTAGTGCTTTGATGCTACCTTTATCTACTATAGTATGCTTTAGTTTGGAAATTCTTCTATTCAAGGCGAATAGGTATTTCCAAAGGCTTTTTAAATTAAGCGTGGTGCTTAGGTTAAGAGGCCTTCCTTGATTGAATTAGACATGGTGTCTAGTTTGGTTATTGAACTAAGAATTGCTTGCATAGACATTGGATATTTTGTTGGACTAACCCATGCAGAAAACTCTCAAATCCAATTTGGGTAAGTCAAGAGATGAACTCATATCGAGGAGATGAAGCAAGGCATATGATGAACTCCAACCTTGTGCAAAAGACACGACTCATTCATCATTGATGGAAGAATTGTAAGTATCAACTATCACTCGCGTTTTCTTTTTTGTTACAAGTTACATTTGCCTTGATCCTCATACTAGAGTGCAGCCATAAAAATAACAATAAATAAATAAATAAATAATTTTGGTATAAGACGAGATAAATAAAATCTGTGCTAAGAGTAATCAAAGAATCACCTTTTCATTAGCATAGATTGGATCATATGAACCTTGGACAACAACCCATGCTTTAAACTTGTTGTATTCCCTCGAGTATGTGTCCACTAATATTTTGCAGGAAAAGAGTCTATGCTATGTCTATTCAATGAAGAAGAGTGTCATACAACATGATTTAGAAAAGCTATCACTTGAAAGAAGTGGATGGACAAAACAACAGACCAAAAGAACATCAAAGATAGGTAAGTGAATATAAATCACATATTTGTATACAACCTTTGTCTTATGTTCTCTCTAGAAAAAATAAAATAAATAAATAAATAAATCTGAGCACATGAATGCTCATGCTAAAAGAAACATGTTCCTAGGACAAGTTCCTTCGGATATTCTTGGTCACTAAACTTGCGGGAACAAAGGATGAACAACGTCTAAGGACATGGTGATTGCAACACACGATCGGGGACGGTTCAACATTCACACTTGAAGTGTCAAGTGACAGGAAGGCTCGAGCATGGGGGAGGAAGGTCGACTCCTCTAAAGATCATCGACATTACTCTTCCTCTACTCAAGCTCCCATCACTCGACATCTTTGGTTTGCAATCCCTCTACTCACTATTACTTTGTCTCTCTAAGTTTGAATAATTAATAAATGTCATACATTAAAATCAAACTTAAGATATCATAAAATTTCCCACTAGAGAAAAAGTAATGGTGAGCACTTGTTAATTAAAATATCCAACCAAAACTTTGACTAGAATAAAGGCAACCTTTAGCTCTATGACAATTCTACCCTTATTTACAATTACTTGTATATTCCTTTGGGTATGTGTTGTCAACTAATACTACAGGAATAAAATCAATGAGAGGAGCAAAAAGGTTTGAGCATAATTTAAAGAACAAGAAAGAAAGGATGATGCAATAAAAGAGATAAGGAGCAAGATATATAAGAGGCCAAAGAAGGAAAGCTTCGAAAGCGTAAAGAAAAGGACCACCACAAGGTGTTACAATGTTGTCACATTCCAATAATAAGGTAACACTTTGAGGTAAGTTGTCATTACTTAAGCTTTTCCTAAAGTATGGCATGTTTATAAACAAAGAGCCAAACATGTTAGAGTAACACCCTTGCTTGATCTAGCTTTAGTAGCTCATCATGTTTTGTTTCTTTAGTTGTTCCTACCATCACTCTCTTTGATCTCTTGGTCCTAATCATGTAAGCTAGAATGTCGCACATGTTGCTTTGGAAGAAGATAATCAATGCCTTCGATGTTTAGATAAGAAAACCCTTCCAAGAGTCAATGAGCTTGTTTTGATCTGTTGAAAGTTTTAATCACAAACAATCATGCTCAATCTTCTGATCTTGACACCCAAGTTAGGCTTAAGCAAAGCGTATAAGAAATCAACTTTATCTTGTTTGTTGTGCCTATGGTTAGAGAAGAATGAATGAAGTTTTGGTTCTGTTGGTGTTTACCCACCAACAGAGCCCATGCACTTGATCTCTACCATGAATTTGCAAGCGTGATACACTTTGAGCATATGTAACACCCGCCCAATAAGGATGTAGCCCAAGAGGGGCCTATGAGTGCAAAAAGTGCACATGTTTAGTACCACCTTGCTAGTTGAGTAAGGGTGGAGTCAACTTATAAGCCTTTGCCTACCAACCATATCACCTTCGGGTTAACCCTTTTACACGCGCGAGGACGAAAGTGTAAGCAAGGTGCTATGTGTACGCGTCGCGGCGCCCCTCGGAAGGGCCATGCGGTGCGGCTTTGGAAGGCGGGGGTGTTACACCGGCTCTAGTCGGTCGAGGACCTTGTCTAACTTTGTTGGTAGTTTGCGGAATGGGAGAAACGGGTTGTATCGCCGTTGGCTGCGCTAACATTGTTAGATAAACCTTTGGAAGGCGGGGCGGGGTGTCACGCAGTGGTATCAAAGCCGACCCTTGCGGTTTCCGCGGGTTTGGTGTAGCGCTTGTTCGGGCATGGCACGTATGTGCGGCAGATCGCCGCAGTGCGTGTGCCAAGAGGGGAGGTCCCGGTTAAGTTGGCGCTCGGCGAGGGGCGTCGAGTCCTTTGAGGGGGTATGTAACACCCGCCCAATAAGGATGTGGCCCAAGTAGGGGCCTATGAGTGCAAATAAGCACATGTTTAGTACCACCTTGCTAGTTGAGCAAGGGTGGAGTCAACTTATAAGCCTTTGCCTACCAGCCATATCACCTTCGGGTTAACCCTTTTACACGGCGAGGGGCGAAAGTGTAAGCAAGGTGCTATGTGTACGCAGCGTCGCGCCTCTCGCAAGGGCCGTGGCGGTGCGGCTTTGGAAGAAGGGTGTTACACCGGCTCTAGTCGGTCGGAGGACCTTGTCTAACTTTGTTGGTAGTTTGCCGGAATGGGAGAAACGGGGTTGTATCGCTCGTTGGCTGCTAACATTGTTAGATAAACCTTTGGAAGGCGGAGCGGGTGTCATAGGTGGTATCAAAGCATCTTGCTTACACTTTTCGTCCCCTCGCCGTGTAAAAGGGTTAACCCGAAGGTGATATGGCTGGTAGGCAAAGGCTTATAAGTTGACTCTACCCTTGCTCAACTAGCAAGGTGGTACTAAACATGTGCACGCTGCACTCATAGGCCCCTACTGGGCCACATCCTTATTGGGCCGGGTGTTACATAAAAATGGTGGTGAAGCCTACCAGTCTCTCCAAAATTCAACAAGTGAATGTCCTACAAGCATGCACACTAAACAAGAAGCTGCTTACGCTTCACTCCAACTCATAAGACCAGCTAAGAACATGGGTGACGTCGCCCTTCACTATCTCAAGGAGCATAACCGTCAAGGTCGATAATACACTCAAGGAAACGACAAGGGTAAGAAGTCACGTTCGGAGGACTTAAAACACTGAACCCTCGTCGAAAAGGTAAGATCAGTAGTTATCCATATTTATCTCCTTGCATTGCATAATTATTTTCCTTTAGCATATTTACTTTATAGCACAAGTCTTGCATTAGAAAAGAAAATAAATATTTGTTTGTTGCATATACTTTGAAAAACTTTAAGCCCCATGTGAGTAATTTTGTGGTGTGTAACAACCCACAAGGATATTTACTGTGGTGACATAAAAATAAAATAAATATGCATGCATCATCATTCTTTACTTTGCATAGAAAATCCAAAAATATTAATGCTTTGAACTACTGCCTTAATGGTATTATCATCCTTGGCAACAACAAGCTAAATGGTTAAAACCACTAACGCCTAACTAGTTCCACTAGCTTTGTTGTCTATTTGAGTTCAGCGGGATTTCAAGGAGGAGAGGAATGACACACATGGTGTCCAAAGACTAAAGAAGATCAATGAGCCACCATCACTATCTACCTCTACTTCCAACCATCAAGAACATTGAAGACTATGTCAACATCCAAATTTTGGGGAGGGCAACCCCCATGTATCCGCATAAGTATCTCTCTGCCTTATATATATTAGCTAGATATGTTTGTTTTATTAGAAAGATATAAAAAAAGATGCATAACTAAGGAAACCAAATAAAAAGAGTCTATCTAGTCTTTATTAAAGAGTTGTTATTAGAGTGTGAGAATAAAATAAACTCAAGATAATCTCTAGCCTTGGAGATGATGAATAGTTGCTCCGTCGTAATTCCTTTCAAGTACCTACCTTTCAAGCTTAATTTTTCTCGAGCTTTTAAATGCAACTGCTTTGACTTGAGATTTGCTCTGAACCTGAAACCTGTGGGTAGCAATGCTTGCTCTAAAAGTCTAGGTGATTGACGGATATCATATATGAGAGTCCGAAATGCTATTTATCTTACTCCTAGTGATACTAGATTTACGAGATTTATCTTTTGAAAATTAAAGTGCACATGATAAGTTCCTGTGTGACAAGAGTGTTGAACCTCCTACCACGCCCATATATACATGCTCCCAAGATTAGGAAAATCCTTTGACATATATAGGCTCGCTTGCTTTTGCATTGAGTTTGTTCAATTTTTTGTCGACCCTTAGAAACTTGTCATGCTGATCATGTACACTTCACCACACTCCACTCCACCTCATTCCACTCTATTCCACTTGCATTTATGCTACTTCTACCTTGGAAGTACGCATCCACAAAGCATCCTCCAAATATCCACCAAAAATGTTCTCTACTCTTATCCTAGGAGAGAACAACCAAAAATATTCCCTATACCCATCCACTCACACATTTCTAGCCAATGTCTTACAAAAAGCTCCATTACCCTTGTCTATCTCTCAAAAGTTATTGCAAAAAGAGATTTGGGTTGTATTTAAAAAAATAGAAAAGAAGGGGAGATGAAAAATGTACAAGTGTCCTACGGGCGAGTAGAGCCTACCTCCCTAAGAAAAAGAAAGAATAAAGGAGAGTTAAAAAAATGGACAAGTGTCCGCTGAAAACAATGGGCACTTAGATGCTCGCCTCTCCATAAAAGAAAAATAAAGAAAGAAAGAAAAAGATACAACTCAAGTTTTCTCCCAAAGTTTTCGGATCCCAAAGAGAGATGATTCCTCAAGGAGCAAAAGTAGAATTAGGCTTTCCCCTCATTCATTCCACACACCCTCCTATATTTCCTACCATATTCTTTATACCATACACATGCACCACTTGATCAGTGTGACTCGTGACTTTGGATCCATTACTTGAACTTACAATATATGCTTAGTAAGTAGATTTAAGTTTCTCCTACCTATGAGCTCCAGATATAAACCTTAGATATAGGGTGAGAGAGAAGAAGGCATAGTGTGCTACTGCCTTTAGCCAAAAATACTACATATCATGAGTGTTATGCGTTTCCTAAGCGCCAAGTGCCAAAAAGGCAAGAGCACTGGGAACCACGGGTTGACCTCCCACAACGACTTCGCCGAATTGTTACATTCCAGCTACCATCGCCACGGATGTCGGGTGGCATTCTCAGAGCATTTACGAACAAGTCCGCAAGCGCACGGAAATACCGTTGTAGCATTTCACCCCGAGATATTCAGGGTATCGTTATTTATATTTTCCCAAAGGAAGGCATGGTGTAGGACTCTAGTAGGGGCATGAACAAGACGACATGTCTATGCAGGTTGACCAATACTCAATACAGGGGTAAGTAATGATATTTTAAGATAGTGGGACACACACTTGGGCCAACCTCAAGGATAAAGGAAAATAAGGAATAAAGAATATTCCTAAGTGGAGCGTGCATTCTAAAGTAGCCGTGCAAAGAACCGCTTAATAATCATGCAAACATAGATGACTAGAGTTTTAGGATGAGAGTGAGATGGACGGGGAGACCTCCCGGAGCATCCGCCCAAGGAAGGCATTTACTTAACTCCTACAAAGACACACGAACGTGGGGATTTCAAGGGGCGGACAAGGCTTGTCACGACCAAGCCGCCTACCCCCTCAACCGTGGCATGCACTCATATTCGAAGGATACCCGCATCCGGACACCACGTCCCCATACTAGGACAAGACTCATGTCCCCATGGCCCCCACCCTACGGATGGACGGAATAAGACACGAGCAAGCCCCGAAGGACACAACGAACCGCCACCTCGGCTGCTCTTACTCTACTCAAATACATGGCATGAATGGTTAGGCCCTAAGTTCTATACGACTAACCATGACATAGGAACTATAATCTAGTTCTTCTATCATGATTGTGTCGAGAACAACATGTCAAAAATATAACATGTAAATACTCTAGCTCTATTGCACAAGCATATGAGATCAAGACTTGAGGATAAACCATAAATATATTCATACCGAATATTCCTTCTCCCAAGTACAAGCTCTCAATGAAGCTTAGCCTTGCTCCAAATACTACTAAAGACTAAAAGAACTAGAGAAGTGGAGGAGTAGAGAGGAGAGGAGAAGAAGAGTAGAAAGTGAGGAGGCTCCAAATGGTGTGTGTTGAGAGAGGGAGAGAGGGGGGCCTACTTATACACTTGGAGGAGGGGCCTAAGTGCTAATTTACATCAAAACCGACCCAGTAAACCTTCCTTGTATCGCAAAACCGACCAACGCAGGCGGAAACCCCGTTTGAAAGTGCACGAACCGCCTCCCCGAGGCCGGGCCGAACCGCCTCAAGGGGGGTGCGGCCGCACTGTGTGGTGCGCCGCACCCCCACTGGCTCGGCCTGCGCCCGGTCTCGGTGGGGTGTCGAGTCTTTCGCCCTGAAAAGTTGTGGGTCGGGCCTGTGCTCGGCCCATTTGAAGTTTTGGGTCGATTTGCTCCCGGGCTTGAGTTTTGCAATAATGCGCTTTCCCGTAAGGCGTACTTTGGTCGATTTTCCACTTGCTTTTATTATAAATCTGCAAAATAAAGTACAAGACACTACAAGTGGAATTTATTAGTGATAAATGCATATGAGTATAAAAGGTTTAATTTTACTCCCTTTATGGTAGTAAGTTGACGGGAAAAATATGTCGTTGGTTACCGTCAACAAACTCCCCTAAACTTACCCTTTCTTGGCGTCCTCGAGCAAAAAGAGATAAGTACTTGGTTGTTGATTAGGAGTTGCTACTATGCCGACATTACGTTTTTCAAGTGCCGGGTTATAATAAGATTTTCTACTAGAGTTTAAATAAAATGGCACATCTTTTTCCAACCCTTTATTACCTTTCATCGTAGCGGGGCTTTCCAGCTTTTCTCAAAGCCTTGGGCGGTTGCCAGATAGAACGGTTATAACGGAGGTGCTTATCATTCATCCTTTTGATCAACTTTTTATCCGGGTTTTTATTTAGATAATATTTTTTTATATATATATTTTTTTTTCTCGAGAAAGCATGGGCTTTATTGCTATATCATTTTTTTAGAGAGGTGGGCTCTGCTCGCCCTAGACTTTTGTCTTTTATTTCCTCTCTTTTCTTTTTTTTTTTTTTAGAGATGTGGGCTCTACTCGCCCTCGGACACTTGTCCATTTTTCATCTCATTTTTTTTTTAGCATAGCCCAAAACATTTCTCTTTTCAAAGTATAGATTCCCGGATGTCAAGTTTCTCTTTTCGACGAAGTCATAGCAAATCTATTTGTACCATATCATATTTGGCAACAACTTAGACTGGATAGAGCATATGCAACCCACATGAATCGGGTTTTTCAGGGTGAGTTTTTTAGAATTAGCCACTAAACCCAAACTTTAGAGAAATTCGAATTATAAACTAGGCACAGGCAAAGCATAAGACAGAGCAACTATTCATCATTTCAACAAAGGACTAAGACTAAACATTTTCATAACTCATATATATAGGAATGAAGTTTGTCTTTTTAGCGTAACTCAACATTTCATAAGATAGAGAATATGATCAAAATGTGAGATACAAGTTACCTTTCTTGGAGTCCTCCCCAAGCTAGCCTTTTGCTTACCTTTTATGGTTCCGCTTTTAGCTTGAGCACGCAATGATCCGAGTTGCTTTGGTGGCGTGGTTAGAGGCTCCCCCAAGCTTGTCTTTTGATGTCGTTAAAGTAACAGGGACAAACTCTTGGGGTTGAAAGGTTTATCTCCTCTCTACTTCTTCTCTTCTCTACCCTCTTTTTTTATTATTATTATTTTTATTATTATTATTATTATTTTACTTTGTTAACCCCTTTGTCATCTTCAAGACTTACCCTACCCTTATGGATTTTGATAAATTCCTGCGGGGGTTAGTCCATATGATCGACCAAAATCTACACTAGCAATTTTAGGTTCAATAACCGGACTCGACTCCATGTCTAATCCGATCAAGGTAGACTTTTTTGACCTAAGCACCATGCTCAATTCAAAAAACGCCTATGGAAGTATGATCATACGTATAACCAAAACTTCCAAACCAAGACATGCCAAAATAGAAAGAGGAAGCATGCATTGATAAACAAGATTCTTCCAACGGGGGTAAATAATTTTATTTTTATTTATTATTTTTATTGTAAGCATCATGGAGTTATTATTGGAGATTATTATTGTAAAATAAAAGGATAACTACCGATTTACCTTCGGCAAGGGCTCACCTTTTTTTAAAGTCCGACGAGCGGGACTCTTCTCCATTCATTTAGTGCTTGACGGAGTGTTACCCGTGTCCCGAGAAGTGGATGCGATGTCATCCTTTCGTGCTGCCATGCCTCGCTTAACACTTTGTGGCTTTACCTTCTTGGGCTGCTTGTTTTTAGCATTCTTATGCTTGTTGAACCCATTGAATGGGCATCTCATTGTTTGGCCCCCTGCATATGGAAGCTAGCATGCCCTCGATCCCACGTGCAAAAACTGCATTTGTAGTGTTAAGAAATGGTCTCCCAAGGATTGGGGCAGCTCTCTCGTTGTGACCCATGTCTAGGATGACAAAATCCGTCGGGATGTATGCTTCTCGAATTTTTACTATAACGTCCCCGAGCTACTCCCTCCGGTTTCCTTAGTGATAGGTCCGCCATCTGCAGCTTCAAAATGTACAGGGACAAAGGTCCACGTAATATTTCATCATATGTTACCTTGGACATGATGTTTATGCTTGATCCAAGGTCGCAGAAGGCATCCTCGAAGACATGCGGGCCAACTGAAAGCATGTGATTGTCGGGCGGCCAGGGTCCTCCTTCTTGATAATGAGTGGTGGCTCGGTAGGGGACTTGTTGTCTTCCCGACATAGAGGCTTACCAGGACCTCGTTGAGACCATTTTAACAGATTCAAGAGAAATTTTGGGTTGCCCCAAAACTTTTCCCGACCCGACAACAGTAAAAAGCGGCGAGAAAAACCGAGCTAATTGGGTTTCTATTATTTTATTAAAAGCTCGCTTGTCTTTCATAAGAAGAGGTTAAACTTTTAATTTTGAAAATCATGTTTTCAATTATTTTATCATTAAGCATCAACTTCTTTGAAAGTTCCTCAATTATTTTTGCTTGGTCTAAGACCAAGTCTTCCAAGGAGAGAGGGTTCGAATTGTACCTTGAGTTTGAATTACCTCCTTGGTTTTGTGGGCGCGACCGGTTGTTCCACCCATTATGGTCTCCTTTGCCGACGGAACCCGTTGTTGATGTGAGTAACGCGTCTTCACGGGTTTTGAGGCGATCGTTCCCGAATGGCCAACATTGCCACGCAGACTTCACATGTTACGTGTGAGTATATGGCCTTGACAAAGGCCGTAAGTTTCTTCTTCTTCGGTTGGCACACTTGTCAAGTTCTTTCAATAGGAGATCCATTGTAGCGAGCACGTCCGTCTCCTCCACTCGATGCGCATGCTATCTTCTTGTTTTCCAAGACTTTCCTCCCCAAGCTTGATTGGATACTATTTTCTCCATAAGAGTCGTTTTGCTCTATTGATGGTGAGGGGAGAGGAAGGCACCTCCAAAGATGGCATCAATGTGCTCTTTTGACATGGGTGTTAACCCATTGTAGAAGTTACGTATCACGAGCCACTTTTCCATCCCATGGTGCGGGCATGCTTGGATGTACTTTTGTAGCCTTTCCCATGCCACGGTATGGGTTCCATGGAATTTTGTTTGGAAGTTGGCAATTCTTCCCTTTAGGGTGTGAGTTTTACTCATGGGGAAGAATTTAGTGAGGAACGCCGTGGAACACTTGTCCCATGTGTTGACAACTTCCGTCTCTTTATAGAACCATCGTTTTGCCTTCCCGTGATGGAGAAGGGAAACAAACGGATTCTAATGGCTTACGGTGTGACACCTTGGATGACAATGGTGTCACCGAGCTCAAGGAAGTGTTGCGGATGTGCACTTGCGTCCTCACTTGGCAAACCATAAAATTGGTTTGCCTCGCACCATCTTGATTAGGCCAGTGGAGCTCAAAGTTCTCTGTTCCCATGTCGACAGCGGGCCCAACCGCACGTTGGCAAAAGAGGGGATGGAGTGGTCACGGATCGACTTGGCCATGAGTGGAATAATGAGATGATGCAAGGGTGATTGGTTTGTTTGTCGGCGGAGTAGCGTGGAGAAGATTTGATATGAGTTGGGTTCTTCCTTAGGAGTGCCTCCGGTCCGCGATGTAGTTGTTCAACAGGGACAAACCAATCGAACACTATCCCGTCTTCATCCACAACAGAGAAAACAAGAAAGATTAGCCCGCATGAGTAATGGCTACTTACACATGCACATCATTATGAACATGTCTTTCTAGAATCTTTATAACCAATGCCTTCCCGAAACGGCGCCGAGAAATGCTTGTTGCGTTTCCTAAGCGCAAGTGCCAAAAAGGCAAGAGCACCGAAACCACGGGTTGACCTCCCACAACGACTTCGCGGAATTGTTACATTCCAAATACCATCGCCAGGGATGTCGGGTGGCATTCAGAGCATTTACGAGAACAAGTCCGCAAGCGCACGGAAATACCGTTGTAGCATTTCACCCGGAGATATTCAGGGTATCGTTATTTATATTTTCCCAAAGGAAGGCATGGTGTAGGACTCTAGTAGGGGCATGAACAAGACGACATGTCTATGCGATTGACCAATACTCAATACAGGGGGTAAGTAATGATATTTTAAGATAGTGTGACACACACTTGGGCCAACCTCAAGGATAAAAGGAAAATAAAGAATAAAGAATATTCCTAAGTGGAGGGCGGGCATTCTAAAGTAGCTGTGCAAAGAACCGGTTAATAATCATGCAAACATAGATGACTAGAGTTTTAGGTCAGAGTGAGATGGACGGGGAGACCTCCCTGAGCATCCGCCCTGAAGGAAGGCATTTACTGAACTCCTACAAAGACACACACGAACATGGGGGATTTCAAAGGGGCGTACAAGGCTTGTCACGACCAAGCCGCCTACCCCCTCAACCGTGGCATGCACTCATATTCGGAAGGATACCGGCATCCGGACACCACGTCCGCATACTAGGACACTACTCATGTCCCCATGGCCCCCACCCTACGGATGGATCGGAATAAGACACGAGCAAGCCCCCTCAGATTAACAACGAACCGCCACCTCAAAGACAACTCTTACTCTACTCAAATACATGGCATGAATGGTTTTAGGCCCCTAAGTTCTATACGACTAACCACGACATAGGAACTATAATCTAGTTCTTCTATCATGATTGTGTCGAGAACAACATGTCAAAAAATATAACATGTAAATACTCTAGCTCTATTGCACAAGCATATGAGATCAAGACTTGAGGATAAACCATAAATATATTCATACCGAATATTCCTTCTCCCAAGTACAAGCTCTCCAATGAAGCTTAGCCTTGCTCCAAATACTACTAAAGACTAAAAAGAACTAGAGAAGTGGAGGAGTAGAGAGGAGAGGAGAAGAAGAGTAGAAAGTGAGGAGGCTCCAAATGGTGTGTGTTGAGAGAGGGAGAGAGGGGGCCTACTTATACACTTGGAGGAGGGGCCTAAGTGCTAATTTACATCAAAACCGACACGGTAAACCTTCCTTGTATGCGCGAAACCGACCAACGCAGGGCGGGAAACCCCGTTTGGAAAGTGCACGAACCGCCTCCCGGAGGCCGGGCCGAAACCGCCTCGGGGAGGGTGCGGCCGCACATTCGTGGTCTTGCCGCACCCCCGGGGCTCGGCCTGGCCCGGTCTCGGTGGGGTGTCGTCTTTCGCCTGAAAAGTTGTGGGGCGGGCTGTGCTCGCCCGCATTTGAAGTTTTGGGTCGATTTGCTCCCCGGGCTTGAGTTTTGCAATAATGCGCTTTCCCGAATATGACTTTGGTCGATTTTCCACTTGCTTTTATTATAAATCTGCAAAATAAACTACAAGACACTACAAGTGGAATTTATTAGTGATAAATGCATATGAGTATAAAAAGGTTTAATTTTACTCCTTTATGGTAGTAAGTTGACCAGGAAAAAATATGTCGTTAGTTACCGAGTCAACAATGAGAGAAAGGCAACACAACATTATTGCCTAAGTGAGGATCCACAGAATACTACAAATGAGAGACTTGAGAGGGTCATACAAAAAGGAACTTTGAGTTTTATTTTGAAAACTTGCAAATAACTCGGAATGAAAGTTGAACGAAGAGCTTGAGACATAGTGCTTGACTTGATTGTTCTATTTTTCAATTGCCCAAGATCAAAGAAAAGGCTATAAGCTCCATGGTTAAAGGTAATATGGGTAAGTTGAAGGTTGAATAGTTTATTCTTATTTGAAGGAGAAATTTTGTTTGAAAGCATGTGTACTTTTGAGGCGTGAAAGCGTTGCAGCAACTCCTGATCCATTGCTAACTTTGGCTTTGCTAGGGACTAGCAAAGGGTAAGCTTGGGGGAACTTGTTGACACCTGTTATAGCATAATATTAATAGTCAACTAAACATGAATATCAACATAGACTAGGGGTCTAACTAACATAATTCCACGAGCTTTGGTGATTTATATCTTTTCGGGGACTTAACGGATAAATGCGAGAGAAGAATGGAGAAAGTTCCGAATATATCTCACATACGATGACAAGACTTAACCGTGAAGTAACTCGACCCAAAATGTGGACTAAAACACTCTAGAAGGTACCAGAAGACACCAGAAGAAAGATGACATGGTTTGGCCACAAGGGGCACGGTACCGCCCTATATACACCGTTATTGAAGATCGGTTTGATCCAATGGTCATCGTTCATCGCCAAGGCCTATATAAGAAGACCCACGACCCCGAGGTTAAACCCTAATTCATTCTATCTCATTCTATTCATTATTCTCTTAGTTGTAGAGGTGTCCCAATGTAAGGATAACCTCTCTCTATGCGATTAGTGAATTAGAATTAGATTAGAAGTAGATTAGTTATGTAATTAGAAGTAGATTAGTCATGTAATTAGAACTAGATTAGATCTAACTTAGATCTAATCAAGAGTAAAGGAGAGTGGAGCTATGCTCCTGTTCTATATGTCTTCAGAGTATGGTATGTCTTTATATCTTCTCTACAAGACTTATGCTTTAATATTTATCTTCTCTATTACTTTATGCTTTCCATATATGGTTAAGTATAGTTGTTATATTATTGCATGGGATCTCCGCTCGTATTGAGTGCTGTAGTTATGCAAGGTAGCTAGAGTAGTAATCGATAGTGTAGACTTGGTGTCTAGGCTATAGGTTACCTGAGATTGCGCCAAATCCCACGGTTAGTTGTGGTAGCCCCCAGGGGGGTGACACTCTGTTAGGCCTTTGTATTCCACCACGTTCGGATTGGTGTTTAAGTAGAGTTTTTAGCAGCCTTCTCCCGACTACCTTCTTCCCAGTCTTTCTCGAGAGTTGGGACGGATCTGCTGCTCCAAAGTGCATTAGTGTAATTGCTATCATAGAACCTAAGTAATAGAGAAGTACAAAGGAACATTGATCTCTTCTTTTGACCTCTTGATTAGTTTAGTTTTTCTTTTATTATCTTAGGTTTGCTATTATTTTATGCTTACCCTTTATCAATTATCCCCTCACTATAGTCTAGTGGTTTGCTAAGTTAGTGGATACATGATTATGACTTATTAGAATTCTTTAGCCAAAGCTTCCCTATGGATACGATACTCTAAAATACTCATCCTAGGGAAAAGCTACAATGGTAGGTGTTACGTATGCTTGGAGAATCCTTCATATTCTTTTAGCACTTAACAAATGCCAACGAAGCCTCGTGCTCCTCTGCCGGCCGACGGTTCGATCTTTGAGCTTCGCCGCTGGCTTTGGACCACCGCCTCCGCCGGGGAGCTCTCTTGAGCTGTTCATGGGTCCTCCCGTGCCTCGAGCTCCTCGGGGCCGGGCAATGGCGTAGGAAGCGGCCGCGGCGGCCGCCGGGTGCAGGATGCCCTCCCAAACACCGGCGGGGCTGACCCGGGACCATCGTCCCCGTTGATGCGGTCATGGACGTCGCGAGCTTGAGCTCATGCTTGCGATTCTTTGTCTTCCCCTTTCGGCGAGGAGGGCTGGCGCTCCTAAGGCGCCTCGGCTCGAGCTCCTCGAGCTCGTCCCGGTCGAGCCTTGACGGTCGGCCGGTGGCTGTCATATTTGGCGTGCGGCGGAGTTCTGTGGCGTGTGCTTTCGGAGAGTCGCTCGACGGATGGTCGTTGACCGCACCCTCGGGGTGTGGCATATGTAGCACTGCGGCGTGGGGTCGCGATCCATGGCGTTGGTGAGGACCGCGACCTTGGATCGAAGGCGAGGAAGAGCGGTCGCCCGGTGGCTCTACGCCGGTGTGGTGCGTAGACTCCACAACCCGAGAAGGGAGTTCGGCAAGCCACCGACGGGCGTATTTCTCGAGCCTCTTGAAGATGCGCGACTTCACGCCTGCGGGGATCATACCATTAGCTCGTTCTACGCCCATTGGTCCTCGGTGGGCGATCAAGCCGTGTCGACGCCGACATGCCGTGGTCGCTACACCGTCGGCGAAGACCTCTCCTACGAAGTTGGTGCCGTTGTCGGTGATGATGGAGTTCGGGACCCGAAATGATGGATGATGCCGGTGCGATGGGCATGACCTCAATCCATTTGGAGAACTTGTCGATGGCGACGAGGAGGTGCGTGTAACCCCCGCCGCCCTCTTGAAATGTCCTACCATGTCGAGACCCCGGACAGCGAACGGCCAGGTGAGCGGGATCGTCTAGAGGGGGCCGGGCGGTGTGTGTTCGCTTTGTGAAGAATCGCGCCTTTGCGGTGGCGAACGACTTGTATGGCATCTGTGATTGGTTGGCCAATAGAAGCCACGGCCGGAACGCCTTTCCGACGAGCTCGTGGCGCCGCGTGATGTCGCATTCGCCCGGCGTGAATCTCCTTGATGAGCTCTTCTCCCTGTTCGGAGGTGATGCGGCGGAGGAGGGGCCCGGAAGCCCCAGCCGTAGAGCTCTTCCCCGACGAGGGCGAAGATTTGGCTCTCGGGCCGGGCGCCTCGACTCCTCTGCCGGGGGGCTTGCCTTCCTTAAGCCATAGGAGCAGCGGGATCCGCCGGTCGGGCTTTGGGGGGCACGGGCGGTGGAGCTCGATCCGGCCAGAGCCCGCCCCCAAGCCCGGTCGGGCTCAAGCTCGTGGCTAAGCGGGCCCTTCGTGTTGGGCGAGCTCGAGCTTGTGGGGCGTCGACTTCCATGGGGTCCGAGCACGGGCGTCGACGGTCGAGTTCGCGTCGGTCGTCGGCGGGCTCACCTTTGAGTCGTATCGAAGGCTTGCGCTTGCTCGTGCATGAAGGCGCTGGTGGGACCGGCGGGCGATCACGATCTGACTTGGCAAGGACATCGGCGTCGTTGTTGAGGTGGTGATGGGCGTGTGGTTGACTTTGAGCCCGTGGAAGTGTTCTTCGAGCTCGGCGGACCTTTTGATGGTATGCGATCATCTTTGGGTTGACGCAATCGACCTCTTTCATGACTTGGTTCTTCCGCGAGCTCGGAGTCGCCCGGACCTCGAGGTGTCGGATGCCAAGCTCGTCAGGCGCGATCGCGTAGGCCATTCACGAGCCTCGCATGCTCGCCACGTTGTTGGGCGCAGGGAAGTGTAGGCGGATTGAATACTTCATGCGCGCCTTATTCGGGAGATGAAGACGAGTCCGACGCTGGCGCCATACTTCTTCACGGATCCGTCGAAGTACATCGTCCAGTACTCGATGTCGTCGGGCTGGGTGGCTGCTCAACTTCGGTCCACTCCGCGATGAAGTTGGCCAGAGCACGGGATTTTATGGCGCCTGCGGGGCGTAGGTGATCTCGGCTCCCATGAGCTCAATAGCCCACTTGGCCATGCGGCCGCAACCTCGGGGCTGCGGATGACTTGTGGGGATGGATACTTGGAGAGACGCCGTGACGGGGTGGGGTCGGTAGTGTCACGAGCTTCTTGTGCAGAGTGATTAGCGGCGACGATATCTGAGCTTCGGCTGCGTGTATCGGGTCTTGGTGTGTCGGTGAGGACTTCGCGGCCCGAATACCGACAGGGCGTACCTTGGCGCGTGCCCTTCCTCCTCTCTCTCACGACGGGCGCGGTGCTCACCACCTTCAAGTGGCTGAGATGTAGGAGGATTGGTTTGTTGGGCGCCGGTGCGAAGAGCCGCGGCGGATTAGCGAGGCTGCGGTGGGTCGAGCTTCTTGGGCCTCGTCGGTCAAACAAGCGCTCGGTCTTCTTCGACAACTTGTCACGACGGGAGGCCGCTCCCGGCGGTGCTATGGAGATCGACTCGGCGCGGCGAGGCCTTGGCCCGTGAGCGGCGCACACTCTTGGCGTTTTTAATCGGCCCCATGCCCGTGATGGCGGCGATTTTTCAGGATTGGCCGATGCACGCGTTCGGAGGCGATAAAGCCAAGTAATTTCCCTCGTGGGACCCCGAAAACGCATTTTTCAGGATTGAGCTCGACCCCAAACTTCGCGGAGCTTGGCGAAGACCTTTTCGAGGTCGAGGGGATGAGCTCTTTGAGCGTTTTGTCTTGACAACGATGTCGTCGGCGTATGCTTCTGAGCTTTCCGAGGAGCTCTTTGAAGACCTTCTGCATACACCTTTGGAAGGTGGCACCACCGAAGGGCATCGTCACGTAGCGAGCTGATCGAGCTTGTTCATCGCGATTTGGTGGTAGCCGGAGTAAGCGTCGAGAAAATGCGAGCGTCTCGCACCCAGAGGTGGAGTCAACGATTTGGTCGATGCGTGGCAAAGGAAACGGATCCTTTGGGCATGCCTTGTTGAGACCCGTGTAATCAACACACATTCTCCATTTCCCATTCTTCTTCTTAACTAGTACGGGGTTGGCTATCCACTCGGGATGATACACCTCCTTGATAAACCTAGCAGCTAAGAGCTTATCTATCTCCTCGGCAATTGCCTGGCGTCGATCGTCGTCGAAACGTCTAAGCCTTTGCTTTACCGGCCGAGAGCCGGGTTTGATGTTCAAGGTGTGCTCGGCGACTTCCCTCAGAATACCTGGCATATCCGAGGACCTCCACGCGAATATATCGAGGTTGGCGGAGGAAGTCGACAGCTCGCTTTCCTATTTGGGGGTGAGCTCGGACCCCACGCGGAGGGTGCACCCATCCTCGGCCGACCGCGACCTCCTTGGCATCCTTCTCGGGCTCGAACATGCCCGTGACCTTCTCGAGCTCGGCGGAGGAGCTCGTGGCTGCCACCTTCTGGAGCTCGACGTTTGAGCTCGTGCTCGCCATCCTCTTGAGCTCGGGGAACCCTCGGCGCCGCCCAAGCCGCCATCTTGGGCAGCATCTGCTTTCGATTTTGACCGCGGCGTCGGGCGTGATGGATGGCGGCGGCCTCGCGGCGGCGTGCTTTCGAAGGTGGAGTCGACGGTGATGACCCCTTTCGTCCTGGGATCTTGAGCTTGAGGTAGGTGTAGTTGGGGATGGCCATGAACTTTGCATAGCACGGCCGCCCCAAGAGCGCGTGTGGCGTTCCTGAAGGGGAGCACCTCGAGCGTGAGGACTTCCTTGCGGAAGTTGTCGGGGTGCCGAAGGTGATGGGAGGTCGATCCGCCCGAAGCGGGACCATCTCGGCTTCCCCCAGGCACCACGCCATGGATCGGCTCCGGCGGAGGGGCGGAGTCGTGCCTTGGGGATGCCAAGAGCTTGGAGCGGCGTGGACGTAGGGAGGTTGAGGCACGTGCCTCCGCATCAGCACCTTGGCGGCGCTTTGGTGCCGATGATGGGGTCGACGACGAGCGGGTACCTCCCTCGGAGTGCGCGGATGTGCCGTGGGTGATCCGCCTTGTCGAAGGTGATCGCCGAGCTCGACCACTTGAGGTAGGCGGGCATCGCCGGCTCGGTGAAAGAGGACTTGTGGTGGGTGAGCTTACATCGCACCGCTTGGACTCGTGGCAGGGAGCTCCTCCGAAGACGACGTTGACGGCGCTGTTGGCATTTGTTAAGTGCTAAAAGAATATGAAGGATTACGCAGCGCCGCGAAACACCTACCATTGTAGCTTTTCCTAGGATGAGTATTCTAGAGTATCGTATCCACAGGAAGCTTTGGCTAAAGAATTCTAATAAGTCACAATCATGTATCCACTAACTTAGCAAACCACTAAACTATAGTGAGGAGGTAAGTGTTAAAGGATAAGTAAATATCAAAGCATAAAATAATAATCTACCTAAGATGTCAAAGAATATCTAAACTAAACAAGAGGTCAAAGAGAGAGATTAAGGTTCACAGGTACTTCTCTATTACTTAGGTTCTATGATAGCAATCATACCATAACACTTGGGACATCGAGAACACCAGCCACGAAAAGAGATGAGAAGGGGCTAGGAAGCTCCGACTATGGTCCTACAAACACCAACCCGAACGTGGTGGAATACGTCGGCCATCAGGGCTGTCACCACCTAGGGCTACCACAAACTATCCGTGGGGTTGGGTGCAATCTCAGGTAATCAATAGCCTAGACACCATGTCTATACTACCGATTACTACTCTAGCTACCATGAATAACTAGAGCCCTCAATACGAGCGGAGATCCCATGCAATAGCATAACAACTATACTTAACCATATATGTAAAACATGGAAGTAAATAGAGAAGATAAATAAGTGAATCATAAGTCTTGTAGAGAAGATACAAAGACATACCATACTCAAGACATATCGGAACAAAAGCATAACTCCTCTCTCTTTTACTCTTGATTAGATCTAAGTTAGATCTAATCTAGTTCTAATTACATTACTAATCTTCTTCTAATCTACTTCTAATTCACTAATCCCAGAGAGAGGTTATCCTTACATTGGGACACCTCTACAAGCGAGAGATAATGAATAGAATGAGATAGAATGAATTAGGGTTTCACCACAGGGTCGAGGGTCTTCTTATATAGGCCTTGGCGATGAATAATAGCCCTTGGATCAAACCGACCTTGGCAACGGTGTAGATACAACCTCAATGTCGGTGGTAAACCGCCATAGAAAGGAGAGGATGACAAGGAGGACCCACGGCGTAGGCCTAAATGGCTCTGGCGGCTGCCGGGGGTCTAGAAGCTTCTGGCCGTGTTTTCTACGTGTCCTCTGGTACCTTCTAGAATGTTTTAGTCCACTTTTTCGGTTAGAGTTACTTCACGGTTAAGTCTTATCATCGTATGTGAGATATATTCGAACTTTACGCATTCTTCTCGGTGTTTATACATTTAAGTCCTGAAAAGATATAAAACACCAAAGCTCGTGGAATTATGTTAGTTAGACCCCTAGTCTATGTTGATATTCAAATTATGCCCTTTTCCATGTTTAGTTGACTAGTAATATTATGCTATAGCAGTGTCAACGGCGCCCGATGGAGACGTTCGCGCCTTAAGTCGAGCGCGTTCGCGGCGTCTGGTCGTCGCTCTGTCGCCACCACGCAGCGTGCCCATGGCGTGCTTCTTCATGAGCCGG
Source organism: Hyparrhenia diplandra (assembly GCA_015847255.1). Classification (NCBI taxonomy): domain Eukaryota; kingdom Viridiplantae; phylum Streptophyta; class Magnoliopsida; order Poales; family Poaceae; genus Hyparrhenia; species Hyparrhenia diplandra. The sequence continues at coordinate 70,865 of JADLZK010011968.1, read as the reverse complement.
CAGTCCTTCATCTTGTGCTTGACGGGCCCCTCGTGGTGTGGGCACGGCTCCTCGAGCATCTTGTCGAAGTGCTCCTTGGGGACGAAGGGGCTTGCCGCCCTTGCCGCCCGGCCTTGCGCTTGTCCGCCACGCCATGAACTTCGTCGTCGTTGTCATCGCGGCGCTTGTTCTTCTTGTTCTTCCTCTTGCGAGCTCAAGCCCTCTGTGTCCTCGTCGTCGCCTTTGGGTCGGCCTTTGCCGGTGATGGTGGTGGCGGCGTCTTCTCCTCGGCGTGGCGGGTGGCGGGATCGAGGAGCTCTTTCACGGTCTTGGGCTTCTCGGCGCGAGCTCGCGGATCAGGCTCGCAAAGTGGTGCGAAGGTGAACGCGGTGATGATCTCGGTCGGAGGCCTCGGAGAGGTTGTTGCGAGCTTGGAGAAACGCCTCTGTAGTCGCGTAGGCCCTCCCCCCCTTCTTACGCTTGCATCCTCGGAGGTCCCATGTCGTGCTCGGCCCGGTGTAGGTGCCTGGAAGTTCTTGACGAAGGCGTCGCGCAGATCCTCCCGGTTGTGGATCGCGCCCTCCGGAAGGTGCTCGAGCCAAGATCGAGCTGAATCGCAAGGTAGAGCGGGAGGTTGCGGATGATGAAGTAGTCGTTGTCGGCGCCTCGGCTGGCACCCAAGGCGGTACTCTTCGAGGCCACGTGGCGGGGTTGGTCTCCCCCATTGTATACGACCGAGGTCGGAGCTCGGAAGCGAGAGGGAAACGGGGCGTCGTGGATGCGTGGCCGAAGCCCTCGGTCTCCTCGGGCTCGAGCTCGAGGCACGCCGATCCCCGTTTTGGTGACGGGCTCGGTGGGCGACGCACCGGCGTGGGGCTGCGGCTCTTGTCCTCCTCAGCGTCGTGGTGTCCACCGCGCCGCTTCTTTAGAGTGCGGGGGCGGTTGTCGTGGTGGTCGTCGCGGTGGTGCTTGCCGTCGTCTCGGGGCATGTTCTTGTCGACCCGAGCCTCCGCCTTGCGTCGGGCGTTGATGGTGTCCCTCGCGTCGTGGTTCTCGGTGACCGTCGTCGGCGCGCGTGGACCTCGGGGTGGGAGGAGGCCTCGTGCTCTTCTGCTGACCATCGGTGCGGTGAGCTAGCCGCTCTGGACCGCCGCTTCCGTGAGGGAGCTTCTTGAGGCTGCTCGTGGGCTCGTCGCGCCTCGGGCTCCTCGGGGGCCCCGGACAGCGGTGTAGAAGCGGCACGGCCCGGCCGCTGGGTTACAGGATGCTCTCCCAAACACCGGCGGGGGGCTTCTCGGGGCCCTCGTCGGTTGAGCGGTCGTCCGCGTCGCGAGCCGAGCTCGTGCCCGCGATTGCTGCCTTCCTCTCCTGCTCGGCGAGAGGGCCTGGCGCTCTAAGGCGCTCGCGCTCGGCTCCTCCGAGCTCGTCGGTCGAGGCGCAGCCTTGTCGGCCGTGTGGCTGGCAGCTGGCGTGCTTGCGGGTGCGGAGGCGTGTGCTCAAAGTCGCTCGACCGGATGGCTGTTGGCCGCACCCTCGAGGGTGGCACATGTAGCATTGACGGCGTGGGGTCGCGGTCCATGAGGCTAATCCCATTGAGGCGGCTCGAGCCTCGTGGATGACCCGGTGTGCTGTGGGGCTCGTCGCCCGATGGGAGTGGGAGGGCACGGCTGCGGTCGGGGTACATCTGGCGTGGGCCGTCGTGAACTCGTCGGCCAAACGGCGCCTCTTCTCGGCGGCTTCGGGGCGGCGTTGGCGGCGGAGAAAGGTCACGTCGGCGGAGCGAGCTGTAGGCTCGCGCGGGGATGTTGGGGGAGCATGTCACCGATGAGGGGAAGAAGCGATCAGCGGCGGAAGCGGATGGGGCTGTGGGGGCGGAAATCGAATTCGGCCCATGTCCGTGAGGCGGTCGGTGGTGCCTCGGGCGGCTGGGGATGTCTTTGCGCCGCATCGGGCGGGACGAAAGACGGGCTCCGGCGATGGGTACTCGGCTCGGTCTTTGGAGAAGTCGAGGGTCCCGAAGCGCACCGCGGGCGCTCCGGATGCGGTGAAGTGAAGGAAGCCATCGGGTGAGGATCGTCACACTAGCGCTGCCCCTACAGCGCGCCCGGTGTCGTGGTCTAATACCACCGTCACAAGAATGTCGAGCTAATCGTGCTCGATGGCCTAGCTCTAGAGACAATGACACAAGATGTATCTTGGTTCGGGCGAATCGCGCACCCTAGTCCTGTGGTGATCACTATCCGAGCTCAAATGCTCATACCGGGGCGAGTACAAGCAAGGCGAGAGAGGGAGAGGGCTCCCAAGTCTCTGTGATTGAGGCTAGTGCCAATATCGAGTGGGGTGAGAGTGGAGAAGCTGAATGCTATGAAGCAGGAGTGTCTTGCCCTGACCCGATGGCAAGGCCCCCCTTTATAGTCGCAAGGGAGGTGTACACGGGCGCCATCGCGACCAAGGGCTTAGAGAGAGAGAGAGAACTGAAGTTGTGAGGGTGAAGACGCGAGGGGAGCCGGTTGACGAGCTCGTGACGCCGGTGAGAGCTCGATCCCGAGCTCGGAGGTGCGCCGGGTGTAGAAATTGGTCGCCGTCGTACGCGGGATTCGCGGTTTGGGCGGTGGTCAGGCGTCGCCATGTCTCCAATCATAGTTGGAACGAGTCCCCTCGGCATGGGCACAACCATACCGTGGATGGGGAAGGTGTACGTAGAGTGTACCCGCGCGATACTGTAGCGGAGTTGTTGGAGACGACGAGGTATGGCGAGGTGATCGAACGTCCGTCCTCCTACATTGTTGTCTGGCGTGGTTCTGATGCCGTCAGGGAGTTGTTGAGCTTGCCAGGGAGTGGTTGACCAACTCCCGTACCCGTCGGCTTCTCTGAGAAGGCAGGCGGCTGAGCTCCTAGCGGATCTCCTTGAGTTCGGAGTCGCAGAGCTCGTCACGCATGGAGCTTTCGGCGAGGCGGAAAGAGATCTCGGACGAACTCGAGCGCGTCGTGGACTCGAAGGCTGGCTTCGTGGGTAGGAGAGCTCGGTCGGCGCGAGGAGGCCATCGTGCGGAGAGCTCGTGGGTGAGGGAGCTCGGGCGAGGCGGAAGGTGGCTTCCCTACCGAGCTCTTCTTTGACGCTTTGTTCTGTCTTGGAGAGCTCGATCGAGACGGAGGTGGAGACCTCGGCGCCCATGTCCTAGCTGTCGTCGGGAAGCTCGTGGTGGCGAAGACTTCGTGCGCCTCGATGGGGTGCTTTGTCTTGTCACGTGCTTTGATTTGTTGATTGTGAGTCGAAGTAACTACTTAGGGGTATCCCAAATATCGATCCCCACCTTGCTGGGTGCGCCCCCCCTAGGCCGGCCGCTGCCGGTCGGGCTCCTCTGCCCCGTCCCTGGCTGCCCAATTCTGGCACGTGACACAACTATTTATGCCAACGTGAGAACCAAGAGGGCAGACTAGGACCTAGAAATAGAGAACAATAAAGTGATCTAAGCTTTGAAAATTTTGAAACAAAGAACAATATAGTGAATTAGGTTTTGAAAAAGTTTGAAATAGAGAACAATGAAAATAAGCTCAAATTTTAGGGAAAAAGATCAAACTAATTTTGGTTCACATCTCAAGTGGTCAAAAAAAAAATCAGCTCAGGTTTTTGAGAACAATGAAAATAAGCTCAAATTTTTTAGAACAATGAAGCAGACATCATAGTTTAGCCTATGTGCGAGCTCTGTAAATATATACATATACTAAATATGTATTGAAGATAAACATAAGTGCTTTGTAAAGAAAAAAAAACAGATGGATATCGATGAAAACTCTATATAGGTGTACCTATTGTATATATATTTATATATTTTTGGAACAATAGTGAAGAGCAAAAATATTTAATATATTGAATTTTATAACTTAGGGTCTTATAAGATTCTAACCCGTGTGGGAGCACGGGGTGGTATATGGTTAGTTGTGGGCAAAGACTGCCGGCTCATGTGGCTGCCGGTTCATGTGGCTTCTGGGTGCATCCATGTCCGTACATTATTGCATGGAGGCATCTCAGGAGGTAATCAATTTCCATGATTTGCCCCTCCAAGTTGATTATCTTCAATCTTCATCCAAGAGATCTTCCTTTATTTATTTGTCAAAGTCATTGCTATCTACATGGAAATTCATTGATCCGAAGGTTGCATCACTATGCATCACATCGATCTAACATTGACCTCTAAGATGGGCAATGGTGCAAATTGCAAGGTTAGTTAGACTAAGAAAAATCATTTAGTCCATGGATTTTTTTAGTTCTTGGTCTCTCAATAAATTAGTTTTTTATATAAATAACATATTTTGTTAATGCCTTATGCTTATTTTCCTATTACTAGCAATATTCGACATAAACCTGATGTAAGTAGTAAGATTAGAGCTTGGACCTTGGATATATAATGGTTCATTTACAATGAGCGTCTGAGGCCCGGTCATTAAGGTAATGCGTCCATGTATCTCTAAAAAACAATGTAACTAAAGTATTCAATTTTCTACATTTTTGTTCATAATTAGCTTATTCTTTTCAAACTCAACATCTCTCAAATCTCGACAAGATCATGCTTCACTAACTTGTTCAATTGTTTCATCCCAACATGACCAAGCCTTCTATGTCATAGCTAACCCATACTAGATTTTGAGATCAAGCATGTACTCAATTTTGATTCACTAGTATCAAAGTCCACAAGATAGAGATTTTCATATCTAAAGCCCTTGAATACCAAATTGGAATCCTTTGCACTAATTACCTCGACATCATCAACACCAAATATGCATTTGTAACCAAGCTCACAAATTTGGGCCATTAGCAAATTGAGTTTCAATATATCAACTAGTGCCACATTTGAAATGCTCAAATCATTAGATATTACAATCTTGCCAAGACCCTTCACCTTGCCTTTGCTATTATCACCAAATTTAATAGGATTGCCATCTTCCTCATGAGAGTCAATAGATGTGAACTTTCTTGCATTACGGTCATGTGTTGAGTGCGCCCACTATCAAGTATCCAATGCCTCCCTCCGATCTTTTAATTTACCTATAAAACAAACCAATGATATTTTGGTACCCATCTTTGCTTGGGTCCTTCGAGGTTAGTGATCAAGCTCTTTGGCAGCCAAATGAACTTCTTCTTTGGTCCCACAATTGGTGTACCAATGAACTTGGCCTTTACACCTTTCTCACCCTTGATAAGTAAATAACAAGAATCAAAGCATATAGAAGATGCATTGGTCTTTATCTTGTTACTTGCATCTAGGGTGCTCTCACATCTAAACACTCAAAAGACATTTTTGAGATAGGCTTTTTCGCACTTTTCTTGTAATTAACCTTATGGCCTTATTCCTAGGTACAACAAAATGCATAATTCTTGAATTATTGTTCCACATAAATCTTGCGAGTACCTTTGCATTCATGTTGCTTTTCCTTCAATGTTTCTGTAGGTACCTTGGAGGCCATAGACTCGGGCACCCCTTTTCCACCAAGGTGGTATGACAGAGGTGTATGCTTGAGCAACCGAAGCTCTTTATCCAATGGTGCCTTTGGGCAATGGCGGCATTATTGTTGTTCTATATTATATATTTATCCTCTGTGTTTTACCATATTTTAATCTCCACATAAGTTTTAGTATAAAAAATAATCTCCACTTTATTGAACACTTGCTACTAGTTGTAAATTTGCAAATTGAGAATTGAGCTCTGTAGCTAACTTGAAATTTCAGATTTGGATTGCCAGTGTTTAGGGCCTTGTAAACTTAAATTTGAACTTGATAGATGTTGAAGTGTTGCCATCTACTACTTCTGTTGTGATGTGGAATTGTAACGGTATGTCTGCGTGATTTTGGGCATGTTGAAACACATACCAGGACTACCGTCATGCGTCGTAACTCATAACGATGTGGGTTAGCACGTGGTGCGTCCTGTGCTACTAGCGCACACACACATACAGTCAATAGTTTCCCGCAACTTATTCTTCCAGCAACTTTGGATTCTAGCAAGCACATGCTCTACAAGTCCTTTAAAAATTTCCACACACATGCGCCGAAAATCGTCAAAAAAGAAACACGTGTACTCAGTCCGCATGCATCTATCTCGACTATGGAGCAGAGACAGCCAAACTCAAGTCTGCAGGGCGGCCAATTAAAATCCTAAGATAGTTCTCCTCACTCGTCCTACACACTTGAACGAGGGGTGAGAGATTGTTCTGACTGATTAAAGATAGGGACATATACAAAAATCTTTCTCAAATCCTTGCTTAATTTGAAAGATGCCAGACAATGAGAATGGGAAATTTCCATATCAAACCATTATATATAATAGGTCATATAGGAAATTAGCATTTAACTATTTTTGTACGAAATACATAGTTAATTAATACTAGGAAATATGCCCGTGTGTTGCTACAGGATACCCCATCGTCTTCAGGTTGTTGCGGGATCCTCATCGGCAAGCATGATGCCGCCGCCCCGCAACCATCATAGACATGGTCGCCTCATTGTCGCCGCCCGACCAGGCAGAGGTGGTAGTCAAGCGATCGGTCGAATCAATCCATGGCAAGTCATATAATTTGATGATTGCACCCATAATTTTGTCATGGTGACACGGCTGTTCAGGTTACACATTTTGAGGCTGCACCAGCACTTTTCATAAGCCGTATGGGACTAATGTAACAAAACACCACAAATAACATATGTAATGTACTTGCAGACTAAAATAACAAACAAACGGATCAACAAAATAGCTAGGCTCGCGGAGATTCAATAAATAGGCCCAATAGCCTAGTTTTTGTGGGTCCAGCTGGGCTCATCTCAGTCGACTCCAAAACGTCCCCAACGAACGGATCAACATAGGACACGTTAGGGCCGTCGTTGGGCAGCCGCGACAGATCGTGAACCTTTTCATTTTCGACATACTTACTGTTCCAAAAGAGAGAACCTTCTTGTCCCAACTTCCAAGCGCCAATTAAATCACCATATGAATGACCGAATACAATAATAAGTACAATAGTATATACGACTAATAAAACCTTGAAACTCGGTTTGCACAAGAAACGCTAGAGTCCAGGTCCAGCCGCGTGGGCGCGACGCGCACCCTGGCACCCCTGCCCCAGCTCGGATTCTTGATGTAAATCGTACGTACGTGCGCTGGCAGACAGAAATGATAGGCAGGCAGAAAAAAGGTGAAAAAAGAGGTGGTACTGAAATTTTCTCTCTTTATTAGTAGGTATAGATATATAAGTTTGCTTTTGTCCGGTACGGATTGCTGCTTGGTGTGTTGTTGGCTTGCTGCTTAGCTCTGTTGGCTTTTAGTGGCGAAACTCATCAATTATGGATATTCACCATTGCCAAGCCATACAAGTTCTCATTTTCCAATGAACAACTATTTTGCACTCAAGATTTACCCTTTCACCTGAGGCGGCCAATCTCTTAACCTGTTTCCGAGTCAGATCGGCAGGATTCACTATAAAGTCTTTCAAAAGTCCTGGTAGTGACGGGGCCATGCCATATGTGTCCACAACGACGGGCTTGTGGCGGTGAGCCAGGTAGGTGAACAAGCGCCATGGGGGCATGAAGATCGGCTTTGTGGTGGCATCATGTGTGGGCAGGCGACTGAGGTGGAGATGCGATGGCGGGCAGCACGACTGCCTCCAACGACCACGTGGTATCGCAACTCCATTGGCCGGGCGAGCGGTGCATTAGTCCCATCTGTGGGCTTTGCAAATCGTGTAGGAAAGGAACTATGTGGTCGTCCATCGTGACGTGCATGGTTTCATACCCCGTTGGACAGCAAGTCAATATAGTTTCTCATCTGATAAACGATTTGTCCATCTTTTCTCCTCTCTTCTTATTAAATCCATCTGTTGTCACCTGAACCTTTTTTTGCTTACATGACAACCCTCTCGTATGGTGATCTAGCTTATTATGGGGTTTAACTATAATTTGGCCAAAATCTTGCCCACCATGTTGTTTTCCATGTGTTGGTTTCTATAAATTGCCATTGAGGATTCCCATATATCTGAACCTTTTTTTTTTCTAACCCATACAGCTCGTGTCACTTGTCAACGGTGATATTAGTTTTCACCATCAGCTCCAACGGCCACCGTAGCAAACAACTATAGAACCGGCGCACGGTGAAAACATATCTCTGGCTCCTTTTAAATTGGCGGTTATAGGTTGCCTAAAAAAGTAGGTTCGGGTTAACATTTTATACCCACATGTTGATGTGAAGTAATGCAGGCATACATGTGTTCCGAGGGGGAAAACTTTACATGTTAATTTGAGGTCGTGCTTGGATAATATGTGCATTATTGTTGCTGTATGGTATCATTCAAAGCTAGGATTTGTGACACATTTTCAGTAGATGACCTTTCAATCTTCTCAAAAGATCTACCCACGTTACAAGAATCTCTCGCTCCTCGAATAATAATAATACAACAACGTCGACATCTGCCAGACAACCACCATGCAAGAATCCATGAACGACCGTTGCCACCAGCTGCCACCAAGAATCTCGCTTGTTCGTATGAACGACCGTTTTCCACACATGTGTGCGGAAGTGGAAATGACGAACGACGACATTTCAAGCTTCTTTGCGGAATTTGCTTGTGTTCTGTTATCCTCAGTGGGATCGGACTTGGGTGCTAGTACTTAGTAGTTCTGCTGACCAGTCATGAAATTGATGGCGGAACCAGTACTCCCTCCATCCTAATAAAAACAAGTCAGTGTTGAATTCAAAATTTGTCCCATAAAACAGTGACGTGGGGTATGTCACCATGTCTACGACTGGCGGTGGTGGTCTCCATTTTGAGTCATCGAGTCATAAATTTTAACGAGATGACCTATTTTCCAATCCCAGTGAGCACGTGATAGCGTCGTTTGTCATTTCCACTTCCACACACATGCGTGGAATGTGTGGAAAATCTTGAATAAAGAAACACATGAACTTTTTGGCATCAACTGGAGGAAAGATGGCTGACGGGAATGAAAACAGCGCCGCTCGGTGACTAACAGATCGTCAAATAAAACTTCAACGTTTCTGTCAGACTCAGTCAATGAGTCGCCCGGAATAAGCGGAGTGGCTGAATATTTAATTATTATTTAGCTTTATTATTATAATTATTAGATTAAATTAAAGTGAGTTAGAAAAAGACTAATGGGCCTGGCCCGTTAGCAATTGTAAACCCCTCATATAAATATGGGGGCAACTATCGTGAGACAATCAAGAAAGAAATAATTTAGGGTTTACCCTATCGCTCTCCCAGCTCTAAGCCCGCCGCCGCCAAGTCCCGCGCCGTCTGCTGCAGCGCGCCAGCTCAGCGCGCGCAGCAGCGCCATCGCCGCCACCAAGCTCTTCCCAACGCCTCGTCATCTCCCTCGTCTTTTTCCCCTCAAGTTGACCGGGAAAAGCGGGTTGTGACAGATTGGTATTCGGAGACCGGGACGATCCAAAGGCCTTTAACGAGAGCCGATCCATCACGGAGGAGGTCAATGAGAATCATCGATGAGTACATCGCAGCCATGGAGGCCAAAGCCATGGAGGCAACTTCAGCCCCATCATCATCTAAGTACATCCCGCCCTCCAAGCGCTTTCTTCGATCTGTAGACACCGATGAGCCCCCCATCCGCCGCACCTCGGATTCTCAATTCCGCAAAGATGTGGACAGTCCGAATTTTCATCTAGAATTTGATACAGAAATTCCCGGAGAAATTCCTCCGAATCTCTACCTAAATTCTTGCCGGGAAAATCCTGAGACGAACCAAAGAATAATATTAAATTATTTTTTTTCGGAGTATGATAGCAAGGGTGACCCTTCTCATTGGTCAGTATAAGTGCGATAAATTTTTTCTCGCTCAAGGAATTATTGATCTTGATCGGATGCAGCTCGCTTCGTTCCATATTCAAGAGAACGCATTATCTTGGTTTATTCGTTGGGGAAAATGAAGTGGGTCAACCAACTTGGCCAGAATTTTCTGCAGCTATTACTAGGCATTTTGGAACTCCACTACATAATCATCTTGGTGATCGACAACATCACGCCAAACGGGAGATTTGGGCGAGTACACTAATACATTCACACAACAACATGAACAAGGTACAACACCTCTCCCCAAACAAAGAGGCTATGCTTTATATTGCTGGGTTAGCACCTTTGATTCAGATCGACGTCCAACTGCATCAACCTCCTGATATTGAGACCGCCATAGCACTGGCTAGACGTCTCTATACAGCATCACGTCGTCAGAACCCAAAGGTACGCACAAGAGGATATTCGGATGTTCAAATATCGGTTCATGGGTTAACCGGCATATCATCTTGTCCTACAATGCAATTACTTATCAATATAAATGGCACCAATTTGTTGGCTTTATTGGATTCTCGGTTCAACACACAATTTTACGGACTCGATTTGGCCATGACGCTGGGCCTACAAAGTTCTTCCTCACATCATGCCCTCAAAGTTCTTTGTCGCTAATGGACAACATATAACAAATGTTGGGAGCTATGATGATATTGAATTTTCTATTGCTAAGGAAAGCTTCAAAGCAGATTTCTTGAAATCAAATTGGGAGGCTATGATGTTGTTCTGGGTGTGGACTGGCTGAGTTCTTTGGGAAATATTGTTTGGAATTTTAATAAACTCATCATGAAGTTCTAGCGGAAAGGACGGCCGATCACATGGCACACCTCTCTAAAGAGACAGATTCTCTGCCGGTATTCATATACTTTCTCCCCGATGTGCCAATGGAACCTTTATTATGCAAATTCCAACAGCTTTTTCGAGAGAGCGTTCGGGCTCCCCACCTCAACGGCGTTATGATCATAGAATTAATCTTAAGGACCCCACGCGACCGACTATCGTGCGCCCTTATCGTTACCCTCGATTCGGAAGAATGAACTGGAACGACAATGCTCAGACATGCTTCATCAAGGTATTATCCGGTATAGCACTTCGCCATTTTCATCACCTGTCCTTCTTGTCAAGAAACATGATAAGACTTGGCGATTTTGTGTTGATTATCGGGAGCTCAACAAGTAACACTCAAAAGATAAATTTCCAATACCGGTTATTGCTGAATTATTGGATGAACTAGAAGGTGCTAAATTCTTCACCAAATTAGATCTCCGCTCAAGGCTATCACCGAACGCATGCATCCTCCTGGACATTGAAAAGACGACTTTCGAGAACACATCATGGGCACTTTGAGTTTTTGGTCATGCCATTTGGTTTATGCAACGCACCTTCAACCTTTCAAGCTTTGATGAATGATATATTGGGACCGTTTACTGCGAAAGTTTGTGCTGGTTTTCTTTGATGATATCCTGATTTTTAGTAAATCCTAGTCTGAGCATCTCAACCATGTGGAAGAGGTTTTCAAGGTATTAGCATCTCACAATATCTTCTTAAAGAAATATAAATGCCTCTTTGGTCAATCATAATTGGGTTATTTGGGACATATTATATCGGATGCTGGAGTGGTCATTGATCTGAGAAAATTGAGGCCCGTCAACGCTTGGCGCTCCCCACAACTCTCCGTGAATTATGTGGTTTTTACGGGACTCGCAGACTTACTACGAAAGTTTATAATGGATTATGGTACAATTGCACGTCCCTTGACTGATCTTCTTAAAAGGACTCATTACATTTGGACACCCTTGGCTACAAATGCTTTTGAGCACCTTAAGAGGACTTTGTCATCGGCACCGGTTCTCCAACTTCCGGACTTTAATAAATTATTTGTGGTGGAATGTGATGCGTGCGTACAGGTATGGGTGCTGTTTTACATCAGGGTAATGGTGCAATTGCTTACTTTAGCAAACGTTTGCCTGATAAGTATAAAAAATTAGCTGCTTATGAAAGAGAGCTCATAGGACTGGTAACAGCAGTCAAACATTGGCGACCATATCTTTGGGGCCGTCCATTTATTATAAGGTCAAATCATTCTGATCTTAAGTACATTCTAGATCAACGTTTGTCCACGGTTCCTCGGCATCAATGGGTTAGCAAATTACTTGGCTATGATTTTACTGTGCAATACAAACCGGGCAAATCCAATGTGGTAGCTGATGCACTATCTCGTCAGAACACAGATGAATCCTCAATCATGGCTATTTCGGAAATTCAGTTGGGCTTATTTGACTAGCTACGTGAGGAAATTACATTTAGCGATGAAGTTATAGGCCTTATTGATTCTATAATCAACGGTAAGGACTCTGCATGGGAAGTTCGCAATGGCTTGATCTTGTTCAACAAAAAGGTATGGCTTTCCAAATCATCCAAACATCTTCAGACCATTCTCCATGCAATTCATGATTCAGCACACGAGGGCATAAAGAAAACATTGCATCGATTTCGTCAGACCTTCTTTGTCAAACATGATAAACGCATTGTCACCGATTTTGTGAATGATTGTTTGGTATGTCAACGCAACAAAACTGGACATCTTCATCCAGCTTGACTTCTTCACCTTTACCAATTCGAAACAGATCCGGAGGACATCTCAATGGATTTCATTGAAGCTCTCCCGAGAGTTGGATCCAAATCCGTAATCTTAACAAAGGGGTTGATCGTCTCTCAAGTATGCTCACTTCATACCACTTTCTCATCCGTATACAGCAACTTCGGTAGCTCAGAAATTTTTTTCATAGATTGTTCGATTACATGGCTTGCCAAGATCTGTGGTTAGTGATCGAGATGTGATCTTTATGAGTCAATTTTGGCAAGAAATTTTCAGACTATCTAACATTATTTTATCACCAACATCGGCTTATCATCCTCAAGCAGATGGTGGGGCTGAGGTCGCCAACAAAATTATTACAATGTATTTGCTTGTTGCTTGGGTGACAAACCAAAGGATTGGGTACGATGGTTACCTTGGGTTGAATATTGCTATAATACTTCATACCATCCATCGACGAAACAACACCGTTCAAACTTGTGTATGGGCGCGACCCCTCGTACAATCCGTGGCTATCATCCGGGTGAGACAACATTACCAGCGGTGGATGACTTACTCACTCAACGGGTATGCTTTTCTCAATCAGACGAAGGTTCATTTGCAATTGTCTCAGGATTATTATCGCAAATATTTTGATGCTAAACATACAGACAGAGAATTTAAAGTGGGTGATTATGTCTGGCTCAAACTTTTATCCCGCTCTGTGGCAACAATTTCGATTTACACAAAGGCAAGCTCTCTCCCAAATATTTTGGACCCTTCAGCATCAGCAAAATCATTACTCCAGTTACATATGCATTGAATCTGCCTCCTGGAACCCGCATCCACAATGCCTTTCATGTCAGCATACTCAAACCACACCGTGGGGAAATACCTAAGGATATTCGAGCATTGCCTCGGATTCATGATGGCACACCGGTTCCTGAACCTGAATTAATGCTCAAATCGAGAGTCCGCCATGGTCGACTTCAAGTGCTCATTAAGTGGAAGAACAAACCAGCCGCTTGAGATGCTTCGTGGGAAGATGCTGAATTATTCAATAAAATTTATCCAGACTTCCAGCTCGAGGGCGAGCTGAATCTCGAAAGGGGAGAGATGTCGGACTCGAAATAGTCGCCCGGAATAAGCGGGAGTGGCTGAATATTTAATTATTATTTAGTTTTATTATTATAATTATTAGATTAAATTAAAGTGAGTTAGAAAAAGACTAATAGGGCTGGCCCGTTAACAATTGTAAACCCCTCATATAAATATGGGGGCAACTATCGTGAGACAATCAAGAAAGAAATAATTTAGGATTTACCCTATCGCTCTCCAGCTCTAAGCCGCCACCACCGCCTCGAGTCCCGTGCCGTCCGGCCACCGCGCGCCTCAGCCACGCCGCGGCAGCGGCGGCAGCCGCCCGCCTCAGCGCCTCGGCAGCCACAGCGCCGCCAGCGCCATCGCCGCCATCAAGCTCTTCCAACGCCTCGTCATCTCCCTCGTCTTTCCCCTCGCGTTGACCGGGAAAACGGGTTGTGACAGTTTTGGTCACTCCTCGGCGTAATGTGAACGAGCGAGATTCTTGGTGGCTGCTGATAGCGACAAATCGTGCGTACATGGATTCTTGGTGGTTGTCCGGCAGATGTCGCTGGTCATATCTATACCTATACTAATAAAACGAGGAAATATCAGTCCACCACAATTTCTTTCACCCTTTTTCCTATCCGTATCAGAAGAGTCCCCGCCATCACACGTCCTTCTCGATGGATTAATTTGTCTGGCCATGAAAAACGTACAATGAGTCCAATACGAATACACCTTTACCATGAGTCCGGTATGAATACAACACGTCCTGGATGGATTTATTTGTCTGGCCATGTATGTTTCCTATCCTATTTTAAATAGGACTCCGTGTCTATCATATTAATTAGACATTACACTATCCTATATATAGCGAAAGCAAAAAATTAATAAAACATGTCCAACATTATGAATGTCAACGATCAGGAACGTCAAGAGTGTCCGCCCCACGCAACGCGAGACTCGGCCAGCGTCGGCCCTGCCATCACAGGGATAACCCAGTTGACGAGTACCGGCCGTCGAGCACGCCCCGTTGCCCCCACGTCCCCTGTACACGATGGAGATGGCATAGAGGCAACTGGAAATATAAAAAAAGAATTGCAACCAGGTATAATTACTTCTATATATTGCTTAATTTTTTGTTGGAACTCATCACTCTATTCTTACTAGTATAATGCCCGTGCTAACGCCATGGTTTTGCCTTTGAAAACTCTTAGTTTAAACCAGATATAAGAAGGTATTGTACCATATTTATCAAATGAACCATCTAAGTTACAACATTAGTACTTCCTTATGTATTTCGATAAAACATAAACATGTAAGTTACATTGTAGCTAACTTCTTAATCAAGAATTGGATATCTTCAGGGGAGCTTGTTGCAACATTCTTTTCTGGTAGGGGATTTGTGTTGCTTGAGAGTTTGTTGTGTACATCATCGTCATGAGCACGCAGTTTTAGAACGTTACCTGTGAGATTGGTTATATGGCCTAGTGCATTGTGAGTATCTCTCGGTGTAGACATTTTGGTAGAATTGACTATGAACAAATAACCACGTAAGGATTTAGAATGGCAGCGCAAAAATAATACAATGGCTTCATTTCATTGTGATGTATTATGGGGCAAACACCTTAAAAAGAAAAGGTAGGGCCAAGTTTTAGACTTGAAAAAATGTATCCGGCCAAAATTCTATTAAACTTGCATTGAGAGGCTGCTGCTACTTCAGATGCAAGATAACACTACCGGAATCTGCGCCTTTCCCGTGGGGAAAGACACTACTACAGGATTGATTTTGCGAGGTGTTCGGTTTCATTTTCCGTGGCGGGCATTTGAGAAAGCGGCCACGGTTAATATCATGATTAACCGTGGCGGTTATTTTCTATTTTGGCGTGGCGGTCATAATAACCGCCACGGTAAATCGATTAACCGTGGCGGTTTCTATTAAAAAAAACCGCCACGGTTAATGTGGGCCCAAAAGCCCGAAATAAGCCCAAACTTCGGCCGCGTATATATACGAGAGAGGGGAGGACTTAGGGATTTCCGGACACCGGTCTAGCCACGTCCGTTCCCCAATCCTCCCAACTCCCAACTCCCTCTCCCTCCCTCACTCGATGGCGGCGCCCAATCCCTCGATCTCCGGCCCTCTCTTTCCCTCGAACCCCTCCGTTCCCCATCCCGATGGCGGCGGTGGATCTCGGCGGGGCGGCGCAGGTCACCCTCTCCCCCTCCCCCCCCATCTCTCGGCCTCCCTCTCTTCCTAGGGCGCGGGCCGTCGGCCGGCAATGGCCGCGAGCGGATCCGCGGCGGCGCATGCGGGGCGACCGGCGACGGATCCAAGCGCATGGGCCTTCGGGGCGGCCGCGGGCGTGGATCCGGCGATGCGACGGCGCGGCGCTCACCACGCGCTGGCGGCGGGCTTTCTTCACACCGCGACGGCGACGGTAACGGCGCTCCGGCGACTCGCGCGCTCCTTCCCTCAGATCCGCGCGCGGGCGGATCCACGGCGGCGACGGGCGGGCTGGACGCCCACGGCGGCGGGGCGCGCCGGCGGCGCGGGTGAAATCGAAACCCCTAACGGGCCCGTGGCCCAGACTGGGGCCCGTTAGGGTTTCGATTTGGATTTTTTCTTTTTTATTATTTTTTATTCTATTAACGGTGGCGGGCATTTCAGATTCCAAAACCGCCACGTAGAATCGCTGTGATTTTCCGTGACCTTCCATTGGTGGCGGTTTTAAAACCGCCACGGAAAATCAAAAAGTCCGCCACGTAAAATCGAATACGTGGTAGTGAGATTTCCGTCCGCGCTCACGGGAAAGGCAAAACACACCGAAATAGCCTTCCCGTGAGGTAGAGCTCACGGGAAAGGGAACCGAGGTGGGCCGTCGGCTCTCGTCACCCCTTTCCCGTCGCCTCCGTCTAGCTCACGGGAAAGGCTTTCCCCGTGAGCTATGGCGCACTGCCCTCCGTCTAGCTCACACGGAAAGGCTTTCCCGTGAGCTATGGCGGCCTCGGGGAAAGGACCCCCTTTCCCGTGAGCTAGCGTTCCTACTCACAGGAAAGGCCCCACCTTTTTTTTTGTTTTCGGGCTCCAAACTTTTTCTATACTTCCTACACATCATATGGCACTCCATGTTAAATTTTGGTGAATTATTGACTTTATTTGATATATTTAGGTAATTATTCTCTTTTATGGGAATTTTTAAATGAGGCCAAATTTGATCTACATGTGCTTGGAATTTTTGAAAAAATTTAGTAGCAAATTTAAATTCCTCTTACTCAACACAAAGTAAGGCCTTACATATAAAAATAAAACCAAATCTAGAACATCTTAATCTGAAATCATGAACGCTAATCCCCCTTTCGAGTGGTTTAAAAATTCTAGAAAATAAACCGATGTGCAAAAAATCATGAAATTTGATAATATGTCATGATATTAGATGTATATATTTATGTGTCAATTATGTGCTGGAACAAAAAAAAGAAAAAAAAAATTTCCGTGAGCAAAGGCCGGCTCACGGGAAAGAGACCAAAATTTTTTCCGTGAGTAGAGGCCTGCTCACGGAAAGAGACCAAAAACTTTTCCGTGAGCTGCAGCTTTGCTCACGGGAAAGGGACCTTCTTTCCCGTGAGCCACTCCGTTACAACTCACGGCAAAGAAGGCAAAACGCCGTTCGCTTTGCGTTGACGTAGGCCATAACGGGTGATCCAGCCGTCCCCCCGTTGACGCCGCCCCCCCTCTTTCCCGGAACTAGGGTGCTCCGCGGAAAGGCTATCCCATGAGTATCAACCCTGCTCACGGAAAGGATCCTTTCCCGTGGTTTCTTTCCGTGATGCCTATCTCGTGAGTAACTCACGGAAAACCTTTCCCGGAAAACCTTTCCCGTGGGGAATAGGCCCTTTCCGTGAGTATCCCACTCATGGGAAAGGCGACAAGTCCGGTAGTGTAAAGTGAAAGAAATTAAAAAAAAACAAACAAATGGTGAATAAACCATAAGCCACCCTAGTTGTTTAATGCCTGTACTATACGGATTGGATTGCAAGGTCTAAAGTAAACTAAAGTTGTCATCAGTTGAGATCAAGCAAACAAGTGTAAGCCCTATAACTGAATATCGATGAACTTAAATCACTTACTTTTTAGCTTGCCGTGGTGGTGATTGATTAAGCTCCTGCGGATCTTCAGTTTAGATAACTGAATATCGATCTTCAGTCCAGATCAAACAAACATGTGTAAGCCCTATAACTGAATATCGATGAACTGAAATCACTTACCTTTTAGCTTGCCGTGGTAGGGACTGAACTGGATGTGCCTAGGTAGCCGACGCTGGACGTGGTGGTGATCGATTAAGCGGCGCAAGGAATTCAAATAAATTCATGTCCGCTGCCCTATGATCCCGAGACCGCGACAAAAACGCCACGACACCGCTATCACGTCCCCCGCCCTATGATCGGTGTCGCCGTTCCTCTGTCTTCATGAGCCGTTGATAATGTCTGCGGCCCGAGATCGCCCCACCACATCGGGCTGCCGCGATCCAGTCCGCCGCCCGGAGAGCCAATCGCACAGGGGCAGCTGCGATCCCGTCCGCACAGATGAGGAAGGTCGGGCCGCGATCCCGTCAATCCTGCCGCCAGCGATCCCAGTCTCCGTGCAGATGAGGAAGGCGTCGTCCTGTCGATCCCGTCGTCGGCGATCCTTGTCTCCATGCGGATGAGGAAGGCGTGGTTGTTTTTTTATTATGCGGTGATCGATGGTATTTGAACGCTGGTCGAGAGCACACATTCGGCGGCAGGGTGAGGTTGTAAGATGGTGAATCAAACTTTCGACCTTAGCCCTCCAATCAGATGATGTTGTTTCGTGAGCCGTTGATTTCATCAGCCCTCAAGTGGGAAATTATAGTAGAGACTACTATAATGCCCGTGCTAACGCCACGGATTTATTTCAAGGATGTATATGAAACAACCAAACAATGGTACTTTTTTCAACAGTTTAAGGTTCACGCAATTGTAAATAACCATTTATATAATTTGGAAAACACCCATGCATAACAAGGTCACATATACTCATGACATGAGAAGCATAGGCTAGTTCTTAAACCAACTTTGGTTCATTACACCTATCGTATCTGATACATATACTCACGCTGAAAAGTAGTTGAAGCCCTATTAATCATCTTTGGTAAAGCAAGCACTGGATGGTGTTCTCATGAAACATATGGCATATGAAAAATTACGTTTGTATCTGTCAGTGTTTTTCGAAGGTTTAGTTTTCTGGAACATCATATCAATTATTCAATAGCCCAACAAAAAAATAGGAAGGTCACACCTTATAGAATCTTTGCTATGATGGCCCTTTTTGGCTTTAATTTGCCTACAAGCAATGATGTATTCAGGACCCTAAACTGAAAATAGAATAGAACTGGACATTAATAGAATCCGACTACAAGCTAACTTGAAGCCAAATCAATCTCCGGAGCATAGGACTAATGGGTGTTGACTTATCAGGTGGCTTAGGAACAAGCAACGGACTAACTAAAATTGGTGGTTATATGCAACATTTTCATGTTCCATCTCTATCTGAAGATTAAGCTATGGCATTGGAGAACTAAATTCAAGGTAGGAAGAATAATACAGAGACTGAAATGGAAAGCAGAAACTTGAGTATCAATAGCTACCTAAAGTGGTGAGCTGCACCACGAAACATGAGGTCAATAGTGTTCAACAATCAATATCGAAACTGCAAGATCTTAGTAACTGCTTTGCTTGATGCCTGCAACAATAACACTACACAACAGCCATCCACATTAGACAAATAAACAATGTTTGTCCAAAAATGACCATGGAAATATCTTACCTATCACACTGCAATAGCATCTTACCTGTTACCATTTGTGAACACTGAACACAACTAATCCTTTCGAAAGGTGCAAGATTATAACGGGCTTTTTTGTGTTGTTCTGAACCTTCTGCACCTAATATAAGTAACCTACAATCCCATAGGTGTCATCCAGGATTATGGAGCCAAACACATTTGCTAGTACACAAAAGGAAGATTTACTGATCACAAGAGATTGAGCACCTACAAAAAAACAATTTACAAATCACCTTTTCGACTAAGAAAAAAGTAGAAATTAAAAGATAATATTAGTGTTACCATGTTTCTTCTAATTTACAAATCACACGATGGCCAGGGACCGCAGCGCCACGCACGCCACGCACAGGCCTTCATAGCGCCGCCCTCTTCCTCGTCTCTGTCTTGCCAACCAGTCAACCACAGAACAGAACAGAAGCCAAGCTTTCAGTTTTGGCGCACATCTTTCGTGTGAAATAATACCAGAATTGAGACAAAGTTTGTGCAGTCAAAATCAGTAGCTTCACATATGCCGCTATGACATTGGAGAACTAAATTCAGGGTAGGAAGGTAGTCAGGATCTACAGAAAATAAAAAAGGATAGGAGACGGAGAAAAACCATGAATTGCTACAAATCTGTTACTGCTTGTGTCCAAGCGGAGCAGCATGACCCTTCAGTAAGAAGTTGATGCAACATCTGCTGACCTTGATCTGCTCGTTGTAACGATGCAGGTGGCTGCCTCGTGGAACACACGTGCCCTATTAATCTGCAATGGCAGCCTGCGACCCGCGCCCGGTGCACGGTGGCCTCGCGGCACGCTCCCTTGGCAGCTTTGGGAGGGAGGAGTTGCGCCGCATGCGGGGAGAGGAACCGCTGGTGGCCAGCGGCCGGGCTCTCTGTGTCTATGGCAGCGGCGGCAAAATCGACGACGAACGCGACGTGGCCTGGGCGGAAACCACTGGCGGCGGCCGTAGCCTCCGGTTCACGGGCGATTATAAACTCTTTGAAGATACGTTAATGGATGCCAAGGGAAAAAAAAAAAAGAAAAGAGACAGAGGGCACGTATCATATGCAACAAAAAGCCGTGTGCAACCTATGCAACCATCAATTAAGGCCACAAAATCTGGATCCAGCACTCGCGTGTTTTTCACTTAAACCCCTCCACCGTGGGGTTTAAATTTAACCCGTGTGTATCCGGTGGGAGGGTTTAAGTGAAAAAAAAATCTCAGGCGTTGGATCTAGATCTTGTGGTCTTAATTGCGTGGTTGCATATGTTGCACACGGCTTGGTTGCACATATAGATTTCCATGCGCCCGCGGCCCCGACGGCCCGGCACGAGGCATGCTGTTTTGGCCCGCCCGAGCACGCACGCCCGGTGGTCGACGGGCCCGCACGGCATGGCACGGGCAGCAAGATACGGGCTTGGGCCGACCCTCAAGCACGGGGGCACGGCACGGGCCGACACGTTAAGAAAGGGGAGGCCTGGTGGCAAATATACTAGTGATAATATTGTACATATTTGGTATATTAGTCCCGATATTTTCATACTTGGTATAATATTATACATATATTTGGTATAATATTGTACAAATATACTTGAAATCTGTGTAAAAAATGATCATGTTTGAGTGTTTTTAAAAATCGCCCGTGGGCGGCATGGCACGGCAGGGTTTTGGCCCGTGGGACGGGCTGGGCTCGAGGTCGAGCACGGAGCCCGGTGCGGCCCGGCCCGCAGGGCACGACGTGCCTTAGCGGCACGGCACGGGGGCGGCGACGCACGCACGAGGCAAAGACCGGGCCGGCACAACACGGCCCGTTGGAAATCTATAGTTGCACAGGTTATGTTCGGACAGGAGAGGTATGCACAGATGACCAACGAAAAAAAGGAAAGGCTTAAAAGGCTCGCGTGAAGCCTATCAGCAAAAGAAAAAAAAAAATAAAGACTCAACAAATGCAGGTTCATTATTGCCTTTTGTTTTCTCTATATATACTATTATATTACTAATGGAAAATATTGCAATATTTTTACCATATGCATTCCGCACAGTAATACGCTCCATTGCATATATAGACATGTTTGCTATTAGTATCGAACACATATGCCCCGGTGTGCGCATGCGAGCACATTTGCTAGTTATTATTACTAGCAAATATGCCAAAGCGTTACCACGTGAGTCAACACACAATGAAATTGAACTTCGAGATGTTCTAACTTCTATGAGTGTGAATCGTGAGTCTATATTGCGTGACGGGATACATAGAGTAATACCCAATGTATTGTAATCAGATTCTTTATTAATCATCGTCAATACAAATTTTATATGGAGTCAATGCCAGCGGCATGGCCCTGCACGTGTGCAAGCTGGACTCCAAGTCTCCAAGATAGAGTTGGAATTCAATTTCTGATAGAAGTAGAAGGTAAGTCTAATTCAGGTATATAACCTCCGTAAAGAGATAGAATTTCTATCTCGCTCCTTGCGGCTTCTCATTTCTCGTCCATAAATAGAAATACATTCACATAGTTTGTTATGGAGAGGCATGGGTTGGACGCCTGAAATTTTCTCGTTTTATTAGTAGGTATAGATTCAAGAAACGAGAGATTCTTGGAACGTGGGTGTATCTTTGAGACAGACGCACCACGTGAGAATAGTTAATGTGTGTCGGTTCCAAACCCTCATCACTGCTAAATTCTGAACCTGTACAACCATGTCGGCAGTGACCAGGGAGTCGCCATCAGTGACGGATCTTAAGACCAAGCAGTGGCATCTAATTTCACTGTCAGGTCGTTGACTCACCCGGTTGTGTTATCACCAGACAAGAACACTGACCGTTGAAAACAAACACCGACATTAATACTGAAAAAATCACTGCCGGTTTGTGTCATGAGCCAGTAGTGATATCTTGAAACCGTTGGATTGAAGTATAATTTCATACCGAGGAGGGACGGTGTAGGCAGCGCCTATCAGGAGCCGACATGGAGAGAATGCCCCCATGGTCTGGTTGGCGTGGATGCTAAGTGATCTTCCACGTGAAAGTTGAGGTTTATGATATTTGTTAGCTTGTGTGCACAAATTTATGATTATGATTATGGGTGATATAGGTTGGGTAACAAGGTGTTACCCATAAATCCATTGGTGATTTGGTATCACCGTATCATTGGGATTGAGATTGTGATGTGATTGTGTTTCCAACCCTTGAGAAGCTACGGTGGAAATTATATGGATATCTAGGAGGCTTCCGAGCGGATACGGGATCTTGTTAGGCCTATCAAAGCCACAAATGGTGGCGACAATGTCTATCATATGGGGAAATTTGTACACATCTGCGCAGAGTTTCTTAAATCTATTCGAATAGCCACGTCCTTGGAATGGGCAGATGCTGGGATGGATCACCTACGATTGGATACCACACAATTAAGATAATTTGGTATGTTAACCTGTGATATGTGTTAACTTATAACTAACCCAGGAACTAGTGAGAGTAGTTGAAACTCTATTAGGGACCAACCTATAACCATAACCAACCGCACTACGGTTGGGACTTATTGAGTACGAAAGTACACTCACCCCTCCTCTATTCTATCTTTTTAGAAATATAGCTGCAGAAGTGTATCCAAGATGAAGCTACCAACAATGACACATAGATACAATCAAGAGGAGTACCCTTGAAGACGGAGCTGCTCGACTACATGAAGGAGCTATGATATGATCGAAACATAGGACACACTTTTGGAAGAAGTCCAAAATTTGTCTACACTCCAAGTTGCCTGTAGGGAATGGAGCCCCTATGGCGTAGGACCGTTGTTAGATCTGTAATATAGGAAGCAAGGCCTATGGCCGAAAGCAACGTAAGCCCTATCCATGTGTTATGTTTTTTAGAAATAAAGGTATAGTTTTGATACTAATCTGTGTTTAATTGGACGTATTTATGAGTGATCCTGGCACAAATACGTGTGATTAAAGATCCTCAGAGTGTTTGTAAATTCACAAGAAACTACAGTCACTTCCATGTTAGAAGCGTCTATAAATAGAAAGGAGTAAAAGTCAGTTGTTCTTGACACGCGTCTGGTAGTTCACGACAAACTATAGTCCCTTCCATGTTAGGAGTGCCTGTAAATAGAAAGGAGTTACAGTCGGTTGTTCCTCACGCGCGTCTGTTAGTTCACGATAACTACACTCGCTTCTTTTGTACAAGCGTTTGTAATTGGTGTTTATTACATACACATAGAATGCTAATACACATACGAGTCCACGTGCGTCTATGATAAGACACTAAAACAGAAACACGTGGCTTGCACATCTGTAAGAAGTCCTTATTATAGATACATCTTGCTCACGTGTTCAATGTCATTACAGATGTGCAAACCACGTGTTTTTGATTTAGTGTCCATAATAAGGTCTTATCATAACGTTTGTTTCTCTGAAATAAGGTTCCTAACATTTGTCATAAGCTATAATGACATTTTGATTCATTTTAATCTATTTTCTCAACTAAGTACATATGTATTTGCCATAAACTATACACGTGTTAAAAAATATCTATACATGAGACGTTTCCATCTCCTCGATCGTTCGTGATCGTGTACTCCCGACGCCGCCTCTTCCCCGCAAGGTGACGGCCTTCCGCCCTTCCACGCCGCCTTTCTCGGGACGCCCCGCCTCCTCCACGCCGTTTACATTGAAAATATGCACATGAAGAATCCAGATCTCAAGTACATCGAGGGGCTGGTTGTTGACACCTATTATAGCATAAATATATAGGCTTTTCAAAACTGAAATAAGGGCTTAAAATGAATATCAACATAGTATAGGGGCTTTACTTGACATAATTCCCCGAGTTTTGGTGATTTATATAATTTCAGGGATTAAACAGGAAAACGCCCAAGAGTTTGCAAGCCCTATGACATAAAGACGTATCCGTGAAGCAATCCAACTTGAAACCCCCGTAAGAACATTCCGTAAGACACCGAAGGCACGAGCCGCAAATCGGGGCCCACCGGCAAGTGCCGTGGCGGCCGCCCTACTAGCGCGCGTGGCCGCGGCCGTGGGGCCCACCGCCGCCCTCTTTTCGAAGGTCGGTTCACAACCGCCATTAAGAAGAGATCTACACCGTTACTCAAGGTCGGTTTGATCCAAGGGCTGTCGTGCATCGCCTAGGGCTATATAAGGAGACCCCCTGCCCCGAGGTGAAACCCTAATTCATTCCATTCATTATCTCTTGACCTGTTGGTCTTGGAGGTGTCCCAATGTGAGGACAACCTCTCCACTAGAGAATTAGGGCTAGACTCTCCAATGTAGTAGATTAGCAGCTAGAGAGTTAGGGAGAGCGGAGCTATGCTCCGATTCTGGAGGAATCTTCAGGGTTTGGTATGTCTTGTATCTTTCTCTTGTAAGACTTATGATTCATATATTTATCTTCTCTATTTACTTCCATGTCTTTCATATATTTGGTTAAGTATAGTTGTTATGCTATTGCATGGGATCTCCGCTCGTATTGAGGGCTCTAGTTATTCGCGGTAGCTAGAGTTGTAATCGATAGTATAGACTTGGTGTCTAGGCTATAGGTTATCTGAGGTTGCGCCCAATCCCACGGATAGTTGTGGTAGCCCTGGGGGTGACAGCCTGTCAAAGCCAATGTAGTCCACCACGTTCGGGTTGGTGTTTCGTAGAGCTTTTGGCAGCCTTCTCCCAACTACCTTCTTCCTAGTCTTTCTCGAGAGTTGGGACGGACCTGTTTCTCCAAAGTGCATTAGTGTAATTGCTATCATAGAACCTAAGTAATAAAGAAGTACATAGGAACCTAGATCTCTCCCGCTGTCCTCTCAACTTGCTACTACACATTTATCATAGGGATTCTCTTGTGTTGGTTTTGTTCATAACTCTTATCATATAGATTACCCCCTCACTTTAGTCTAGTGGTTGCTAAGTTAGTAGATGCATGATTGTGACTTATTAGATTCTTTAGCCAAAGCTTCCCCGGGATACGATACTCTAGAATACTCATCCTAGGGAAAAGCTACAATGGTAGGTGTTAAGTGGCGCTTTGTAGAATCCTTTATATTCTTTTAGCACTTAATAAATACCAACAAGCTTTTTTGGCGCCGCGTTGTCGGGAAGCATTTGGCAATAAGATTTTAATAATGATCTTGATGTCTGCTAATTTAGTGTATCACTAGCTTTAGTAGGATTATCCTTGTTCTGTTGAGTTGTGGAATAGACAGACAAAAGATGTCGTTTCGCGACCTTCCGATAAGATTCCATAACAAGAAAAAATGAGAAAGATTGAAGAACCCAGGGTTCCCGATCATTCAAGATTCATCAAAATTGGAACCCCGCTATCTCAAGGTATGTATTCAAATATATATTATTCTAACCATATGTAGATTGGAAAGAAGTCGCCGTCCACAAGAATTCAATGCACACATCTCAAGTGACGTACATGGAAGCTGCACATCATGGTAAGTATGATTAATAAAGGTGAGAAAGTCTTGCTCAGGGGACTATAAATTGATTGAGTAGTTATCATTTAATTCCCGTGCATTCACCACGCGACGTTTACTTTGAATAACTCATACATTCACTCCATTTAGTTTATGTTTTCTCATAGTAGATCCACTTTGCATGTTTAATTCCTTGCATACATTCATGTTGTTTGCATCTTAAAAAAAAATCTCACCATGATCATGCTCCTTCATCTCTAATTTGATTAAATCTCTAAAGTGCAATCATGCTACCCTTTGTCCGCTATGGTATGCTTTGGTTTGGAATATCTTCATACATCTCTTAAATGAGGCATGGTGCTTAGTTTAGGAAGTGGTGATTTTACTTCCATTGGCTTTTAAATTAAGCGTGGTGCTTAGGTTAAAATGTCTTCCTAAATCAAATTGGACGTGGTGTCTAGGTTGATTTTTGAACCAATAGTATGTTGTAGTAGATGCTGGTATATTTTGTTGGACTAACCCATGCAGAAAAACTCTCAAATCCAATTCGGGTAAGTCAAGAGATGAACTTAGATCGAGAGATGAAGCAAGGCATATGATGAACTCCAACCTTGAGCAAAAGACACGGCTCATTCATCATTGATGGAAGAATTGTGAGTATCAAACATCATTCACCTTGTCTTGTGTTACAAGTTACCTTTGCCTTGATCCATATATTAGAGTGCATCCATAAACAAAATGGTATAAGACATGATAAATACAATCTGTGCTAAGAATAATGAAAGAACCACCTTTTCACTAGCATAGATGAAATCATATAAACTTTGGATACAACCCCTACTTCAACCTTGTTGTATTCCTTCGGGTATGTGTCCACTCATATTTTGCAGAAAAAAAAGAGTCTATGCTATGTCTATTCGATGAAGAAGAGTGCCATACAACACGATCACAAAAAGTAATCACTCAACAGAAGTGGATGGATAAAGCAATGGGCCACAAGAACATCAAAGACAGGTAAGTGAATATAAATCTCATATTTGTATACAACCTTTGTCTTATGTTCTCGCTAAAAAAAATCTGAGCACAGAAAGCTCATGCTAAAAGAAAACAACAACATGTTCCTAGGACAAGTTCCCTTCGAGTATTCTCGGTCACTAACCTTGTAGGAACAAAGGATAAACAACATCTAAGGACATGTTGATTGCAACACATGAGGAGGGATGTTTCAACATTCACACTTAAAGTGTCGAGTGACAGGGAAGGCTCGAGCTTGGGGGAGGAAGGCCAATTCCTCTACAAGATGATCCGACAAATCTCTCCCTCTTCTCAAGCTCCCGCCACTCGACACACCGGTTTGCAATCCCCCCTACTCACTATTACTTTGTCTCTAAGTTTGAATGGTTATAAATATCATACATCAAAATCAAACTTAAGATATAAAATAAAATTAACCAATTAGAGAAAAAGTAATGGTGAACAAATGCTAATTACAATATCTATCCAAAACTTTTTGTAGCTTAGAAGATACCTTTAGCTCCATGACAGTTCTACCCTTGTTTAAAAATTACTTGTATATTCCTTCTAAAATGTGTTGTCAACTAATCATCTTGCAGGAATAAAATCATGAGAGGAGCAAAAGGTTCGAGCACAATTTAAAGAACAAGAAAGGAAGGATGATGTAATAAAGGAGACAAGTGAGGAACAAGATACACAAGAGGCCAAAGATGAAAAGCTTCGAAAGGAAGAAAAGGACCACCACAAGGTGTTACGCCGTCACACTCCAATATTAAGGTAACATCTTGAGGTAAGATGTCATTAATTAAGCTTTACCTTAATTATGGCTTGTTCAAAAATAAAGAATCAAACATGTTAGAGTAACAACCTTGCTTGATCTAGCTTTATTAGCTCAACTTGTTTTGTTTCTTTAATTGTTCCTATCACCACTCTCTTGATCTCATAGTCCTAATCATGTAAGCCAGAATGTTGCTCACCTTGCTTTGGAAGAAGATAATTGTGCCTTTGATATATCATGTATAGACAAGAAAACCCTTCCAAGAGTCAAGGAGTTTGTTTCTAACCGTTGAAAGTTTTTACTGCAACATTCATGCTTAATCTCATGATCTTGTCATCCAAGTTAGGACTAAGCAAGGCATATAAGAAATCAACTCTATCTTGTTTAATGTGCCTATGGTTTTGGTTCTATTGGTGTTTTTCCCACCAACAGAGCCCATGCACTTGATCTCTACCTTCACTTTGCAAGTAGGACACACTTTGAGCAAAAGGTGGAGAAGTCTATCAGTCTCTCCAAAATTCAACAAGTGAATGTCTTACGAGCATGCACACTAAACAAGATGTCCTTACGTCCATGCTCATATCCAACTCGCGAGACCAGCAAAAGAACATGGGTGACACCATCCTTCACTATCCGAGTATGACTATCAAGATGAAATAATAAACTCAAGGAAACAACGAGGTAAGAAGTCTTGTTCGAGAGGACTTAAAACACCAACCCTCGCCGAAAGGTAAGATCGGTAGTTATCCATATTTAGTGCATAGCATATTTATTTCCCTGCATTGCATAATTATTTTCCTTTAGCATATTTACATTACAGCATTAGCAATGCGCGAAAAGAAAACAAAAATATTTGTTTGTTGCATACGTAAAAAAAAAGAAACTCTAAGCCCCATATGAGTAATTTTGTGTGCGTGTAACAACCCACAAGGATATTTATTGTGGTGGCATAAAAATAAAATAAATATGCATGCATCATCATTCTTTATCTTAAATAGAAATAATAAAACCCCAAAATATTTAATGCTCTTTGAAAGATTCCCAAAAAAAAAGACAAAGCAACGTGGCTAACCCCTAACGCTTAATCAAGTTCCACTAGCTTTGTTGTCTATTTGAGTTCAGCAGATCCCAAGGAAGAGAGGCATGACACACATGGTGTCCAAAGTGTTAAAAAAGATCGATCAGCCCACCATCACTATCTACCTCTACTTCCAACCATCAAGTACATTGAAGACTATGTCAACATCTAACTTGGGGAGTGCAACCCCCATGTATCCAGATAAGTATTCTCCTATCTTATTTAATATTAGCTAGATATGTTTATTTTATTAGAAAGATATAAAAAGATGCATAACTAAGGAAATCAAATAAAAAAGAGTCTATATAGTCTTTATTAAAGAGTCTTTATTAGAGTGTGAGAATAAAATAAACTCTAAAGATAATCTCTAGTCATGGAAATGATGAATAGTTGCTCCGTCATAATTCCTTTCAAGTACCTACCTTTCAAGCTTAATTTCTCTCGAGCTTTCAATGCAACTGCTTTGACTTGAGATTTGCTCAACCTCGAAACCTGTGGGTAGCAAATGCTTGCTCTAAGGTCTAGGTGATTGACGGATATGATATATGAAAGTCTGAGCTGCTATTTATCTTACTCCTAGTGACACTAGATTTTCGTGAGATTTATCTTTTGAAAATTAAAAGTGCATATGATGAGTTCCTGTATGACAGAGTGTTGATTCCTACCACCATATATACATGCTTCTTAGATTAGGAAAACCCCTTTTTTGATATATATAGGCCGCTTACTTTGTATTGAGTTCGGTCAATCTTTGTTGACCCTTTGAAACTTGTCATACTGCTACTCATGCACACACTCCACTCCACTTCACTCTATTCACTTACACTTATGCTACTTCTACCCTGGAAGTACGCATCCACCAAATATTCACCATAGATCCACCAAAAATGTTCTACTCCTACCCTAGGAGAGAGAGCAACCAAAAATAGTCCCCACACATATGCACTTAGCCAATATTTTATAAAGCTCCTTTATCCCTGTTTCTATCTCTCTATAAGTTTATTGCAAAAGAGGCTTGTGTTGTATAGTCAAAAAAAAAAAATGAGAAAGAAGAAAGGGAGATGAAAAATGAACAAGTGTCCTACGGGCGAGTAGAGCCTACCTCCCTAAGAAAAAAAAGAATAAAGGAGAGTTAAAAAAATGGACAAGTGTCCGCAATAAAACAATGGGTACTTAGATGCCCGCCTCTCCATGAGAAAAAGAAAAAGAAAAAAAAAAGAGGAAAGAGTATACAACCCGGGTTCTCCCAAAGATTTCCAAGTCCCAAAAAGAGAGATATGTTTCCTATAGGAGCAAAGTAGAATTAGGTTTTCCTCTCATTGCATTCATGCATTCGCCTCGTACACCTACCACCATATTCATTCCACTACACCATACACATGCACATGCAGTATGACTCGTGACTTTGGATCCATTGCTTGACTTTACAATATATGCTTAGTAAGTAGATTTAGTCTTCTCCCACCTATGAACTCCACATATAAGCCTAGATATAGGGTGAGAGAGAAGAAGGCATAGTGTCCTACTGCCGTATTCCAAAAAAATACCACATATTAAGAGAGAAAGGCAACACAACATTATTGCCTAAGTGAGGATCCACAAATACCACAAATGAGAGATTTGAAAGGGTCATACTAAGGAACTTTGAGTTTTATTTTGAAAACCTGCAAAAACTCTGGAATGATAGTTGAACAAAGAGTTTGAGATATGGTGCTTGACTTGATCGTTCTATCTTTCAATTGCCCAAGATCCAAGAAAAAGCTATAAGCTCCATGGTTAAAGGTAATATGAGTAAGTTGAAGGTTGAAAAAGTTTATTCTTATTCGGAGGAGAAATTTTGTTGGAAAGCATGTGTACTTTTGAGGCGTGAAAGCGTTGTAGCAACTCCTGATCCATTGCTAAGTTTGGCTTTGCTAGGGACTAGCAAAGGGTAAGCTTGGGGGAGCTTGTTGACACCTATTATAGCATAAATATATAGGCTTTTCAAAACTGAAATAAGGGCTTAAAATGAATATCAACATAGTATAGGGGCTTTACTGACATAATTCCACGAGTTTTGGTGATTTATATAATTTCAGGGATTAAACAGGAAAACGCCCAAGAGTTTGCAAGCTCTACGACATAAAGACGTATCCGTGAAGCAATCCAACTTGAAACCCACGTAAGAACATTCCAGAAGACACCAGAAGGCACGAGCCACAAACTGGGGCCCACCTGGCAGTGTGCCAGGGCCGCCGCCCTAGTAGCAAGCAGCGGGCGGCGGCCGTGGGGCCCACTGCCGCCCTGTTTTTGAAGGTCGGTTCACAACCGCCGTTAAGAAGAGATCTACACCGTTGCTCAAGGTCGGTTTGATCCAAGGGTCGGCCGTGCATCGCCTAGGGCTATATAAGGAGACCCCCGCCTCGAAGGTGAAACCCTAATTCATTCCATTCATTATCTCTTGACCTTGGGTCTTGGAGGTGTCCCAATGTGAGGACAACCTCTCCACTAGAGAATTAGGGCTAGACTCTCCAATGTAGTAGATTAGCAACTAGAGAGTTAGGGAGAGCGGAGCTATGCTCCGGTTCTGGAGGAATCTTTAGGGTTTGGTATGTCTTGTATCTTTCTCTTGTAAGACTTATGATTCATATATTTATCTTCTCTATTTACTTCC
Organism: Hyparrhenia diplandra; assembly: GCA_015847255.1. Taxonomy (NCBI): domain Eukaryota; kingdom Viridiplantae; phylum Streptophyta; class Magnoliopsida; order Poales; family Poaceae; genus Hyparrhenia; species Hyparrhenia diplandra. The sequence goes on along the minus strand of JADLZK010011968.1, from coordinate 39,556 downwards.
ATGTCTTTCATATATTTGGTTAAGTATAGTTGTTATGCTATTGCATGGGATCTCCGCTCGTATTGAGGGCTCTAGTTATTCGCGGTAGTTAGAGTTGTAATCGATAGTATAGACTTGGTGTCTAGGCTATAGGTTACCTGAGGTTGCGCCCAATCCCACGGATAGTTGTGGTAGCCCCAGGGGTGACAGCCCTGTCAGGCCAATGTAGTCCACCACGTTCGGGTTGGTGTTTCGTAGAGCTTTTGGCAGCCTTCTCCCAACTACCTTCTTCCCAGTCTTTCTTGAGAGTTGGGACGGACCTGTTGCTCCAAAGTGCATTAGTGTAATTGCTATCATAGAACCTAAGTAGTAAAGAAGTACATAGGAACCTAGATCTCTCCCGCTGTCCTCTCAACTTGCTACTACACATTTATCATAGGGATTCTCTTGTGTTGGTTTTGTTCATAACTCTTATCATATAGATTACCCCCTCACTTTAGTCTAGTGGTTGCTAAGTTAGTAGATGCATGATTGTGACTTATAAGATTCTTTAGCCAAAGCTTCCCTGTGGATACGATACTCTAGAATACTCATCCTAGGGAAAAGCTACAATGGTAGGTGTTCTGTGTGCTTGCGGAATCCTTTATATTCTTTTAGCACTTAATAAATGCCAACACTGGTACAGAGCTAGCGTGCCAACCAGTATACTATTCCCGTCTTGTGCAACATGTATTAGTAGGCGTGCGTCCACATCCGCACGACGTGTAGGAAGGGCGGCGGCGTGGAGTCCCAGCGTCGGGAAGGCCGCACGTAATTGCGTGTACGTGAGTATGATCGATTCAGAAGGTCGATACGGTCTAGTAAGAAATTACATATATTTAGATGACAAAAACATTTTTTTTTTTAGAATTAGATGACAAAAACATTTATTTAATATGGTTAAATGAATCAGAATGTAATTATAGCTTATAACAAACGTTAGGAGTCTTATTTCGGAGAAACAAATATTAGAAGTTCTATTATAGAGAAACCTTATGTTTGGAATCCTGTAATAGCCAATTTCTCGTACATAGCCACGTCTATAATGACATTGAACACGTGTCTGTAATCAGCTTTTTTTACATAGTCTGAATATCAAACACTTGTGCATTTTTTGTGGTAACGATAAAAAGTTTATTTCACATTTTTGGTGGTGAAAGAACCAAGTGAAAAAATACAACAACATCAACTGCTTATGCTAGTAGATGTACAGGCCACAAAATCAAGCCAAGCATATTCACATTGCATTTTCATTTACTCCCACAAATACTTATAGGACTGCAGACTGCCTAGTGCCTACCCAAGAGACTCATATTTCTCTCTTTCTCTAGTGCGAGGCTCATAGTTCTACATTGTACATCCTATTCTTCTTCATCTATAGTTTCCTCTTCCTCATTACTTAGAGCCTCTTTGTCACTATTCTCTGGCAGTAGAGTTAAAAAAAAAAAAAAAGACAAAGTAGAAAATACAGTTAACATTCAGAAATGATGCAGATTGTAAGTGAAATTTGACAAATTAAATAAAGTTGTTTTTTTGTGACTTATCAAATAAAGCAGTTATGTGATTTGGAATACATGTCAATGTCATTCACTACCGCACAGTCAGCCTCCACCGAGCGCCAGAACATGTACCGAGCGGCCAACGGCCAGCGCTCGGTGGCCTCGCTCTCTACCGAGAGCTCCTCTCTGAAAACGAAAGCTCTCGGTACAGGATATTCTACCGAGAGCCTCACCCTCGGTACCCTGTACCCCTCGGTAGAGGCTGCCTCCACCGAGCACCACCTCTCCGCAAAGAGCCACCCTCGGTGGCGTTGACGCTCCCAGCGTATTCCGTTGACGACGGCGCCCCTGCCGTCAAATCTACCGAGCGCGGTTGCTGGTGCTCGGTAGAATATGGTCACTTCCTTTCAATATCACCGTCATTTGTATATGCCTTGACTTGTTGGATATGGCTAAAAGTTGCCCCACTCATGGTTGAATTTTCCTGTGGCTATGGAATCAGCAGCGATATGGTGCAGCAGTCTATCTGCATATGTGTTGGGTTGACACTGTTCAGGTATATATAGGGAGTGTCTCCATGTCGTAATCTGTCAGCACAAGTTTTTGGGGAGCGCAGGTAACCCCTCCAATACCTTCAGCTTTTGGCACCCATGCATAGGATGTCCAGCTTCCACAACATGGGCGAATTAGCAATTCTCATCCGGTCAGGGTTGTCATACACTTCGAGCTGATCAATAATGGCAGCAAGGTTCTCCAGGGAGTCGAGATGATCAATAACGGAATCAAGACCAAGAGGAATACACCTCAACTTGCAACTCTGTAGAGGAAAACATTCCAACAACGGCATGGCCCCTCCATTAATTGATTTTCAGAGGCAGACATTTTGCCTCTGTAAATGACGATAAACAATGGCTTTGATTATAGGGGGATAGCTTGCCCCCCTCTGAAAATATTTTCTGTACTAGTGTGGTATGCCATTGAACTACTTTAGTGGTGCCAACAAATATACAGATTACTAAACCTTTAGCACTGGAACCAACACACCCTATAGCGATAATGAGGACACCACGAATCACATGTATCTAATTCAGCTGTGACCAGCTAAACTAATGAGCTTAAGAAATTTATACCTACTTACATCTGTGTTGCTTCTGGACCCATAACACTACCAGAGGGTACGTGTAATCCTCTTAGTTATGAGTTAAATCTATAACCAATGCCTCCAGTTGTGGCAAAACACAGGTAGAATTCGGTTAAGCCGATTTTTGAAACCCACCAGGCTGATTTTGCAGCTCCTAACAACAATTCATAGAAGTACGTCCACACTTCTACACGGCCAAATGTTCTTTTGAGTTTGCCAACTTATTTGCACAATTCATCACATTTATTTAAACTCATGTGAACAACACAAGATGATTATAATTCCCTCATATGCATGCATAAGTCTTATTTATTGTAGAATCTCACTCAGGTATGATTTGATTCACAAAATAACATTTATAAACAACACAACCAAAATACATTAGACTGAGGCAATTGCTTATATTTTCTTGGAACAGCGGGTATACAATGACAGCTTATTTGATCATGGACAATTTTAAATTGAAGAAATAATTCCTTCTGAATATAAAAAACTCAAGCCACTTTCTATTCAATAACATTTTATTCCTACTTGAAAGATGAAGAAACCAGTCTTGAAAAGCAGCACAGGCTTTGTATTCAATACTTCTTTATTTCTGCTTGCAATGATGGTGCTAGTAGCTAGCTTGTAAGGCGATGGGCTTGACGAAAAGCTTCTCAATCCTCAGTTTGTTGTACTTGCTGAATGTGTATGCATCAGTCTTGTTCTTGTAAAAGGACGCCATGGCCGCCGTTAGCTGGGCAACACGTTTCAAAATGGGAAGTAGTGTGCCACTCTCCATGTATGCTTGGTTTATTGTTTTCCATGCATCTTCAACAAGAGATTCTATCATGGCAATTGCTTCCTCATCTGTTACATTGTGCTCATTGATATAACATTCGATAGTGGTTGGTACATCCATCTTGCTCTTCCCGTTCTGTCAAAAATATTACTTTGTTTTGTTAGGTTCGCATGATCATAACTATACATGCATGTGTATAAGTTCCTTTTTGTACCTTAAACGCAGCTAGGTCATTCACAAAGCGTATCACCTCACTAGAGGCCTGGACAGCATCAGTACATCCAATGGCCCATTCAAATGCTGCTTCTGTTGCCACATCATTCATACCAACAAGCAGCCCAACACACAACATGGGAATACCAACAGTGAAAATAGACGAATCTGTATGTTCCTTAAAACTTGGAATGTAACTGCTGTGAAACCATTCAGCTTCGCGGAAGAAATGCCCCGATATTGTTTGAAACTGCACAGCAGAAGTATAGTATATGCTAAGTATGCCATCAGAACAAATGCTCAAGGCACGAGTGGTCCGTGCATAATGGCTGTCAGATGGGATAATACACGGTGAGTGATTCTTTAGGGTTGCTGCTACTCTAAAACATGGATCAAACTAGAAAACTATATAACAAAGAGACCAAGTACTACAAACCACATTATGAAAGATTATCTTTTTGATAACTTCATTTTTTAATGTTTTGGTGAAAATATGTGTGCACACGTAAAAGATGTGCAGTGCAGAAGTATATATAACATATATGGTATAACTTGGACCAAGACAAAAGAACTAAGGACAAAAAGACCATGTAGCTAGTACAAACCACATCATGGGACTTTCTCTTTTCCATCAAATTTCATTTGAATGATTTTTTGAAAATATGTGTACACATATCTAGATATTAATTAGCCACATATAGAATGATGTGTTGATATTGGTCACTAAATTTACAGTCTTAATATTATGAATATATATACTATCACTAGTACTATATAAGCAATTTCTATAGATGGGCAAAACGACTAGCATAGGTAGTCTTGGAGCCAGCTTCTATATAAAGGCCTCTAAATATGGGTCATTTCTAGAGACAAGCAATGAACGGTCTCTGAAACTAAACTCCTAGCATGAGTCACCTAAAAATGTCACTAAAAATACTTCAGCCGTCATGAAGTGCAATGGAGTTTAAGTTGTCCTAAGTTTCACAAGGTATATAGAAAGAAATAATATTCATGACAAGAAATAGTATCATTAATACATTAGAAAATATATTATATATTTTTCCTATTTTATATGTTTCATGTTTACATTTCACACTAGAAATTTGGTCAAACTCAAAACATTAGTATAACTTAGAATTTTTTGAGGAATCAGGAGGATCCAGGGGCTCCTACTATAAAAAATTAAAGTAAGAATAAAAAGTACAATACAAGCAGGGGCAAAAACAAACAAGGAAAAAAAAGGGAGGTAGGATATCAGTATAACTTGGAATTCCTTATATGTTAAAAAGATAGTGTAATAAGTTTTTTTTTCTCAAATTCGAAACAAGCCCACTGTCTAATAACAAGCTAAAAATAATCATAAAACAAAAAGTGGTGTGATTCTTCAAATGAAATGGACATACATGCATGTTACTATAAATCACAGGCTTTCTATACTGCCTATACATGCATATCGGGTTAATGCAATAGGAAAATCATTCCTTTCAATGCATCTAGTGAGAACGTACAAATTTTAGATGTCTCTCTAGCTATATATATCATTTTGATCTGTGGTCCTATATATCGATGGCTCATTTATAGAAATAAATAATAATAATAATTGATATTAAATATATTTGGGTGATTACAACATGAATATTTGGCCCCTAGTCGATCTTCAAAATTTATCAACTTCAGAGTTATAGCTCCTTTATGATTTTGATGTAAGCATTGGTTTTATATGACTTTGTACAGAAAATGTTATGAATTTATTGGTGTGGCTAATGTTTTTGAGGCGGTTCTAAGGAAATCTGCTACTGTAAATAATTAGTTGAATACTGGATTAAATGGTTTGGCCAAATGGGTGCTCATAAGTGATTATATTTGCGGACAAATTTATCCTTATGTTTGTGGACAGAGGGGTAAGAAATTAATTTCCAGTTTTTTTATGTCATATGTACCTGTTTCGAAATATCGTTAGTTGTTTTTTATGAACTTTAATGGAAAGGTGATGATGATCATACTGCTTTTCTATAGTAGGCAACATGGAACTTCTGATCCGACTCCAACTCATCTTCCACCTCTCTGAAAGTGCTCAACAGCTTCACATAAAATTTCTTCAAGTACTCAGGAAGAAAAGACACACAACTCAGATCCCACCTGCAAAATCAGGTAGTTGGATTAATTCTTTTGCCAAGCCAAACTAAGAAAATAAATCCCTATCAGTTACAACTTCAGGAAGAAACAACTGCACCTTAGAACTTCATGCAATCATATAGTACTCCCTCGGTCCCAAAACAGATATAGTTTAGCTTTCTACAAAGTTATTATCTACCTCAACTGATTAAGATTCTATATATACAAAAATGTAAATTATTACGATACAAAATAATTTTAATTGGCATCATTATGAAATACTCATATATATACTCATTGTATACATCTCATCTGTACTATGGACATTGCAACTGCAATCTGTGTGTCATTTTGCATTTGGTTCTACACATGGTCACAACAGTGATTATTGCACATTCTACTAAAATGATTGTAATGGTTATATATATATATATCCCAGCCAGTTGCAATGGTTAAAAAAGGTCATTGCAATAGTCTTCATAAATCTTATTTTGTTTAGCATATTAAAACAATACACTCCAAATGTTTCAAAAATTGAATGTATGGGTTGAAAGAACCATTGAATTTTAAAATTTGTCGTGAAAACATTTGCCATGCAGGTAGTGCAAATCGTGGGGGTTGTGCAAACCAATATATACAGAAAGAGAGAGAAAGAAATGGGATCACCTCTGTATTGCTTCATTGAGCTTGCGGCTATCTTCTAAAGTTGCATAGGAATCGAGGTTGTCATCTAACAAGGTTGTCAGTGCAAGAATCTTAGAGAGGTGCACTCGTACATGCCTGTGCTCTTGTTCATAATACACCATATTGAACAAATAATAGCATTCAACCATGCTATCACGAGTGTAACTCATTCCCACTTCGCCTCTAAGATCCTTCCACCATCTGAAATTGAGTTTTACTGTCGTTAGAAATATTTTCATATTATCTCTGCGCCATGTAATTGTATATGCTTTCAATTCCAATTCTTCAACAAGCAATTCAATCACTTCGGATGCTTTATTTAATATATTGCATTCCAGTTCCTTAAACCGATGGGTGGATTCCCATGTTCACTAAGAATAGAGGAAAAGGAATTGCTGTTTCTGCTCTTTAGAAATGAAGAGTGAGAACAAACATATAGAAGATTTGTTTTTTTACTAAAGATTTGGTTTATATACCATTTGAAAGATCATGGTGACTCCAATACAACTTGTAGAGTCCATAAATACCAAATACTTTCTACATTTAAAATTGACTTACTCAGAAACATTTTTTAGTTCCATCAAATGGAAGCGTTGCAAAAGGTTGAAATCCAATATTGCAAGCTCCAATATGGAAGGATTGTACGCTTTCTCCTGCTTGTACTCTAAGATATACACTTGTGCTTCTACTCTCTTCGGTGTCCTTGGGAGTGGTATTTGTAGGGCACGCTTCACTTGTTCAGCTAATGGTGACTCCATATTACTTATCATTGCTTTCAGGTGATGCCTTGAAAACATGATAGCCTCTTCAAGGATAGTTTCACCAGGAATTAAAAGGTGAGCTGCATTATATAAGCTTAGCAATTCCCTTGGGTCACTTGTTATTTCTGAACTGAAGTACCCATCCAAACCTTTGAACTTGTTGAATTCGTCTGCAAGTTCCATGTTTATATCATATTATATTATACAAATTTACTTAACTGAAACAATATACAAAAATCTATTTTTCAACAGTGGTTAGAGTGTAGTAGTAAGCACCTGGAGAAACCCAAAAACCATGTTGCCGGAGGAGTCGGAACCGAAGAGCAATATGATGAAGGCTATAGCCATTGAACTCCATACAATGGACATGCCTTAACACAGAAGAAATCTCTTCCTCAAAATGGTGATCTATACCAAGATGTTGAAGTGTGTCGACGAGGTTCATTGTTTGAACTACGTCGTTGCTCAAGACAAACAATCCTCTCACTGCCTCTTTGAGTTTATGGGCCCTGTTCTTCATCCACTCCTCGGACTCCTACAAGCATACAAATACAGTTGGTGCATCATCCTAATAAGTGCAATCAGTCCACCTCAGCAGTTTGCTATCACAACAATTTAATTGTCCTCGTTAATATGACACGTTATCCATTATCGTTAATTTATAATAGTATATTTCTTCACATAAGTCACTTGGTCTAATTTTTATGCTAATTCATCTGCAATATAACTCGCCGACATCGCCTGAGGTATGCTTCTAGTTTACATAATGATACAAGACTAGCAGGCCAATTTATGTAATGGTGATTGAATTTATCAATATAAACATCAACATGGCCAGCCTCCGGTAGGCATCCACAGAGTGTGAGGGCGTGCATACATGTGGTGGATTTGTGACTATATTGTTGGCTAAAGAAAATATATATCCTCTAAACAAATAATACTATAGCTTCCGAGAAGATTTATAACCACTAAAAAGGCCTATTATTAGTTAATATGGGTAAGAAACTGGGCACATCTTCTAACATTAACAAGTCAACGTGCCGTTGGTCTCAGTCTCCCACCATTCACGTGTTGGTCCAACAGGCCCATAAAGTTGCCATGCATGCTTACATTAGTATTTCGTTAATGTGTGAATATAGTTAAACTAATTGGACTACAAACGAAGTGTTTAGGATTTCATCTCAGCTACAAAGAAATGTTTGACAGGGTATCTGTCCCTGTTCTCAAGAGTGTGTACAACGAACTGTTATGTTCAAAGTCCACTAATAAAATGACAACACCATAGTGTTTTTTTGAAACTAAAATCACACAACACAGCAGTATTTTCAAAAAAAACTCGAAAGGACTTTGTTTATCAATAATAGTACAAGAGTGTGAGGGAACATGCCTGCAAGTGATCGGAACTAAAGTTGATGAAGAAATCGCCCCATACATTTGGATGAAAGTTGGAGGCCATCTCTGAAACCAAACCATTAGAGGATTCCATGTCTCAGTGCATGCACTACTTCATGTTAAGTTGCTGCACGCTCTTGAAAATGGCAACAGCACCCGTACGGTGCCTTATATAGAATCACAAGAGGGCATGTGTCACAAAATGTCAAACAAGATATGATCAGGTGATTCTTGCATAGAACACACTAGTGCAAGCATACAATCCCGGTTGGGAAACCCCTCTAATCCCGGTTTCCCAACCGGGACTCCCATTCCAAGACTAAAGGCTACTTCTTTAGTCCCGGTTCTAAGATCCGGGATTAGTTTGAGACTTCTGCTCCCGGATGGTATAACGAACCGATACTAAGGGGCCGGTTCCGGCCTAGACACAAAACAGCCACGTAGGACATCTCTAATCCCGGTAGGTTAGACCAACCGAACTGAATGTAACTTTTCTTTGTTTTCCTTTTCTTTTATTTTCTTCTCTTTTCTTTTATAGTTTCTTTGCATTGAATATTGTACGCACATATTAAATGTTAAACTAATTCAGTAAAGCATAGGTCGCCGATGTGGTATCCAAAAATATCTTTGTGTGTTATAGGGGATCTGCATCCTGATGTGTGCAGTAGAAAGCCAGGGCCACAGGTCTCTGATGCAAGGGCCAAGGGACGACTTGACCTGTCAGTAGGAAGCTGCTGATTGATGTGCGTGGCGGATACGACGTCAGCGTCAACCAACTAACCAATTTTAATTTGAGGCTATCAATTAATTTTCGTCTTTTCTTGCCGGAACCAAGAAGTCTAAAATGTTTTCACTAATACTGTAGTAGAAAATATTTAATCACTGTGGCTTCAGTATTCATTCATAATTACAAGCTCGAGCATTGCAAAAGTACATGCCGATATGATGATTATCCATCTACATGGCCTTTACAAACGAAACTATTGTAAGATATAAAGTTCGTGTTACGTACACAGGAGCTTCTTTATGTCTTTTGTAATTGTCGGTTAACAAGATGAGTAAAATCGAATTTTTTTTTTTGACCGAAATAAAATCGAATTATTTCATACAGCTGCACAATCACGGGAAAATTGACGTTTGCCGAGAGTACAGTGTTTTGCCGACCGCTGAAAACGAGATAATCGGCAAAGCATCAAGCTTTGCCGACGGTCTTGCTCGCGAAAAGGAAACCCTCGGCAAAGTATATATACTACCGTACCTGGGACAGTCGGCCCGTTAGCAGCGTCCGCAGTCCTCGTCTCACCAGCAGCCGCTGCCACGACCATCGTCTTCCTCGTCTCTGGGACCAGCCTGACGGCGGGAGCTCCTGGTCGTCCTCCCGGCCAGCTCGCTGCTCCGCGGGCGAGGCCAGTGCCGCCGCCGGGCCTCGAGCTCTCTTTGCCGCCGGTGGAGCACGACCGTGGAGGAGCCCTCGTGAGCATGGTAGCGTGGTTTGGTGGCTCTGGCCGTCTCTATCTCTTGGTCACGAACAAGGACTACATACGCGCGTCTCTATCTATAGGGACGGGCGAGGACGACAGACACGGCTCGATCATATCGATGGGTGTACAGTGTACGTACAAATGTGTGCCAACGTGTCAGCCCAAGCTTGTGCTACGTACATTGGCATTATTAGAATCTTGGATCAATCTAGCTAGCTAAAGGCACGCAAAATCAAATGCTTACGTAACGTGATGCTGGACCATAGGGTAGCGTTTCCCCAGTTTTCCTGGGAATACCCAACTATTTGGTGCAAGTTCATGTATATACGTATGTCTATTCATATATATAATGTATGTTTGCGTTAGTTTTCTATTTTTCGAGTAGAACTTGAGCCCTCTATGCTTCCTATTGCGGCCTCCTTTCCTTTACAGCCTTCCAGGCCAGCAAAAGGCCTAAGTGGCCCACTAAGCCACACGAACTCACCCATCCATTCACCACTTCGCCGAAGGCCATCTCTCTGCTTCTCCAGACGCCCGTTGAGCGGCGGGACGACACGTACAGGTGCGGGGGACGCGGCCACGTGGGGCGCCTAGCGGCCGGCGGTAGCGCAGCTACATACGGCCATCGCCTTGTGCTAGCCTGCTAGGGGCAGGCTGGCCGGGGACGACCAGGACTGCATGACGACAGACAGTACTACTACCGACGGTGAGGGAATTATCCTGAATACCGATTGGACTTACGAATGTGAATGTGTGCTAGTGTTCGTGAAGTTTAGTCGTATTTTTCCTGAAAATGACTTTCGGTTGCAAAATGAAAAAGTAAACAGTTGATTTTTTTTTTCCCGAACACGGGAATACCTGTCCTCGATCTCTTGGTCATGAACACCTTTGGGTGTGTTTAGTTGGTGAAATATTTTGGGTTGGGCTACGGTAGCACTTTTCGTTTATATTTAGTAATTATTATCCCACCATTGATTAACTAGGCTCAAAAGATTCGCCTCGTACTTTGTAGCTAAAATATGCAATTAGTTATTTTGTTTACCAAAATTTAATGTCTCATACATGCATTAAGAGATTCGATGTGACGGGGAACTGTAACACGTTTTGGGTTGCTGCATGGTAACTAAATAAGGCCTTTGCCTGAAATCCTTCTGTATTAAGTGTTGGCCTTTCATGATGAGCATATTTCAGGGGGTGTTTGGTTAGAATAGTACGTCCTAGGACTTTTTAGTCTTAGGGTTTAAAAAAAAATCCCTCCAAGAGAGTCTTTTTAGAACTAATAGAAAAAAAGTCCCTGTTTGATTTCTAGGGACTAAAAGTCCCTCATCAAACAGCCCCTCAAACATAAACCAATCGACACATTGTCTGGTTTAAGAATATCTTGCTCCTTGACTAATACGACCAACGTCGACATCTAGAACCACAAAGAATGTGTAGTGTACGGCCGTCGCCATCAGCAGCCACCAAGAATCTCTCTCGTTCACATGACGTCGAGGAGTGACCAAAAACTCTGCAGTTTTATTTGACGATCTGTTAGTCACCGAGCGGCGCTCTTTCCATTCCCGTCAGCCATCTTTCCTCCAGTTAGATGCCAAAAAGTTCATGTGTTTCTTTATTCACGTTTTTCCACACATATATGTCTGGACCCAGCGCTGCCTCCAACAGTTTCCGGCAATCCTCGGCAATCCTGTGTTTTCCTACGCATGTGTGTGGAAGTGGAAATGACAAACGACGCCATCACGTGCTTCTTTGCCGTGATGTATCAGTGTGTATCAGTGTAACTAGACTTGTGCCGGATATTGGACTAATTAATCTATGTTTCGATCATGTATGTGATATATATGTGATGAATGAGTTGTATCAGTGCATGCATGTCAAATATATGTGATATGTGATCTGTATGTTTCATTTGTAAAGGTGGACAGGAAAAACAGGAATAAAAAAACAAAAATATGGTCACTGCACCGAGCGGGACACTCAGTACAGGACACTATACCGAGGGTAGGGCTCGGTGAATCTGGGAGATGGGCCTGGGAACCCCATGTTCCCAGGTACACCGATGGTAGCGCTCGGTGAAACCAGCTCTCGGTGTAATATGGTCGTTTCACCGAGCGCGTCCACGCCCCTCGGTGAAACAACCATATTACACCGAGCGCATGGATGAGTTGGCCCTCGGTGCAGCTGGTGTCCAGGGTTTTTTTAATTTTGAATCTACCGAGCACCCTTCTGACAGGACGCTCGGTAGATAATGTTTTCAAGTTTTTAAAAAATAAAATGCACCGAGAGGGTAGTTGAGGTGGCCCTCGGTGTAGTTGACGTCGACGGTGGCAAACGCCGTCGACGTGACGCCAGGTTTTGCGAGGGGGGGCCGAGCCCTCGGTGCAGTTTGGCACGGGTTGCACCGAGGTGCCGTTTTTGAGTGCTCGGTACACTCTTTTCCCCGTTTAAAATTTCACCGAGGGGCTGGTACCGAGCGCGCCGCTCGGTAGTGCCTCCACTGAGCGCTATTAGGCCTTTACTGAGCGCTTTTAGCGCTCGGTAGAGGCTCAGCCTCCAGTAGTGAAGGCCTTTGCCTGAAATCCTTCTGTATTAAGTGTTGGCCTTTCATGATGAGCATATTTCAGGGGGTGTTTGGTTAGAATAGTCCTAGGACTTTTTAGTCCTAGGGATTTTTTAAAAAAAATCGAGTCTTTTTAGAACTAATAGAGAAAAAGTCCCTGTTTAATTTCTAGGGACAAAAAAGTCCCTCATCAAACAGCGGCCCTCAAACATAAACCAATCGACACATTGTCTGGTTTAAGAATATCTTGCTCCTTGACTACTAATAATACGACCAACGTCGACATCGATCTAGAACCACAAAGAATGTGTAGTGTACGACCGTCGCCATCAGCAGCTACCAAGAATCTCTCTCGTTCACATGACGTCGAGGAGTGACCAAAAACTCTGCAGTTTTATTTGACGATCTGTTTTTCACCGAGCGGTGCTCTTTCCATTCCCGTCAGCCATCTTTCCTCCAGTTATATGCCAAAAAGTTCATGTGTTTCTTTATTCACGTTTTTCCACACATATATGTCTGGACCCAGCGCTGCCTCCAACAGTTTCCGGCAATCCTCGGCAATCCTGTGTTTTCCTACGCATGTGTGTGGAAGTGGAAATGACAAACGACGCCATCACGTGCTTCTTTGCGGAAATTGCTAGTGTTCTGCTGTGTGCTCCATCACTGGGATCGGAAAATAGGTTATCTCGTTAAAATTTTTGACTGGATGAGTCAAAATAGAGACCACCACCGTCATTCTTCCTCAGCCGCCAGTCGTACACATGGTGAAATACCCCACGTCACTGTTCCAGCTAGAGCAACGACTCCGCCAGGCCACCCCAATTTTGAATTCAACACGTACTGACTTGTTTTTATTAGGATGGATGGAGTACTGGTACGTTCCACCATCAATTGATCATGACTAGTTAGCAGAAACCTAAGTCCGATCCCAACAGAACACAAGCAAATTCCACAAAGAAGCGTGTGATGTCGTCGTTTGTCATTTTCCACTTCCGCACACATGTGTGGAAAAACACATGATTGCCAGAATCTATTGGAGGCAACGCTGGGTCGGGAAAATTGTGAATGAAGAAAGACGTGCACGTGACTTTTTTGGCATCTAACTGGAGGAAACATGGCTGCCGGGGATGGAAATGGCGACGAACGCTGCTCCGCGACAAACAGGTCGTCAAATAAACTACAGCGTTTCTGGTCACTCAACGTGATACGAACGAGCGAGATTCTTGGTCGCAGCTGGTGGCAACGGTCGTTCATGGATTCTTGGTGGTAGTTAGCAGATGTCGAGGTTGGTCGTATTATTATTATTATTATTCGAGGAGCGATAGATTCTTGGAACGTGGGTAGATCTTTGAAAGAGAACATGAAAAGGTCATCTACTGAAAATGTGTCACAAATCCTAGCTTTGAATGATACCATACCATACAGCAACAATAATGATTCGAGGAGCGAGAGATTCTTGGAACGTGGGTAGATCTTTGAGAAGATGAAAAGGTCATCTACTGAAAATGTGTCACAAATCCTAGCTTTGAATGATACCATACAGCAACAATAATGCGCATTATCCAAGCACGACCTCAAATTAACATGTAAAGTTTTTTTTTTCCCTCGAACACATGTACGTCTGCATTACTTCACATCAACGTGTGCGTATAAGATGTTAACCAGAACCTATTTTTGTAGGCAACCTATAACCGCCAATTTAAAAGGAGCCCGAGATATGTTTTTACCGCGTGCCAGTTCTATAGTTGTTTGGTACAGTGGCCGTTGGAGCTGATGATGAAAACCAATATCACTGCTGACTAGTGACACGAGCTGTATGGGTTAGAAAAAAAAAAAGGTTTTAAATAGCCAGCTATAGCCGGCTATAGCTGCATTTAGCCCGCTATAGCCCGCTAAATGGCGTCTATAGCTGCATGTAGATCTGAGAGGTGTTTGTTACTTTTTCGCAATGGTTGAGATGGATAATTAAGGTACAAATTATATACGTATATTTAAATTGGTAGCCCGTATGGTTTATTTAAATGCAAACATAAGGGTGAGGATAACTTACCAAAGAAATAATATGGGATTAGTTATTTATCTTTTATATTGGTGGCCGTTTGATTTTTTTTTTTTTCATATAGGCTTTATCCATAACTCCATGAGTCATGCTGGGCCCTAACTTTCAAGCATCTTTAACATGTAAACTCAAAGTAATCTAATGAATTTATATTAAATTGAATTAAAAATTATGAGTCATGGTCAGTAAGGGTTATTATATCAAGAAGACTTAATTGTTCACAGTAATCATTCTTTCTCTAGTCTAATATCACCTCTAGTGTTAGGCAGTATAGGATAAGTACTGAGATAAGACAAACTAAATAGTAGTAATGGGATGACTAGATTTTGTACATCACAGGAGAGATATTAATTGGTAAAATTATGAGATCTAGCAAGATGGTCACACCTTTAGTCTGCAGGTCTAGCTGGTGCCAACATTGATGTAGATATTGTGGATGCTGCACATGAAGCAAACATGTTTCTTCCGCGCATATGGCCGCCCGTTTTGCTAGTACGTACTTGCCGATTACAGATGCGTGAATGACCTGCTTGCTTGCTTAGACATAGGCGCATATTAGGTAGATGCATGCGTCAGACATGGATGATGCATACTTCAGACATGGATGATGCATACACCTACGGTACATGTCCTCATGTGCCTCCATCCAGTGCTCAGCTGGCTTTGGGTGTTCAAGTGCACTCCGATGACCATACCAACGTCCTCATATATATCTTCACGTCGGCAAGCCGGAGTCTACCGGCGATGTGTGACGTATTAATATTGCAACGCCTCTTATGGTCCGGCACCATCATATCTCAATCATCTGGCTGTTGTGCCCAACACTTCTTGGCCAAAACAGTGACACCGGCCGACGTTCATGCTGCTATACAACTCTAGATCGGTGAAGATAAAATAATCAAATAGTTTTACTTCTCTTGTATGGAGAATGATCTGAAGCCATCGCCGTTTTTCTTGATCCCCAATCGTCCTTCTTGGTCCTCGGTCCTAGCCCGATGCGACAGATTTGAGCTGCGAGGCCACCGCTCCTCTCCATGGAGCAACGCGGATGGCTGCCTTGCTCCTCAGTGGTGAAAAGCCAATCAGCATCAGGGCTAGATTAGGGGAGGTGCAGCCGGTGCCACACAGCCTAGGCCTCGGAGCCATATATAATACCATCCCGGACGATGGTACCATCTTTCTTGGTACGTGCGTTGATTTGTTTGTTATTTCCTTCTTATATCAAGATGATTACGTGACTTCTTTAGATAATAATTTATTAACCAACCTTAAGTGTTGTCTGCCGTATCTATTGTTTTATATATTACTAGAAATAATAAATATTTTAGATATATTTTACCGCGTAATGAAAGTGTTTTCCCCCAACAATAATATTTTATGCTATTTTTTTTTATTTATAGTGGCAAAGGCGTGTAATTTTGTAGAGAAAGAATAGATCCAATGGTTGTGGATGGTTGAGTCTTTCGATTTAATGGTTGGATGTTTCTAATTAATGTGGGAGTTTCGAGCATTTTATCTTTTTTTTCTAAATAATCCGCTGAGGATTAACGTGGGAGCCTCCTTTAGAGCCTCCAATTAGTAATAGTAAGCCTTCAATTAGTAATAGTAAGATAGGCCTGAAGCCACAAAAATCGAACACAGCAAGACACGATTTTTGTTATACAAAATGATACTTATTCGGAGCAACTGATCATTTAATATGCGCGGGAATAAAGCTACAAATTCCATGTTCGATTTCACAATGTACCGCATCCGCTAGATAGAAATTTAGGCATTTCATTGACCAAGCCGCCGTTGTCTACTCTGGAATGAGCTCAGAGCCTGCACGTACTCGCTCTCCCCAAAAGCTGGCCACATTATGTCGGTGAAGTAGAGCTCAGAGTAGGCGGACTGCCACAACAAGAAGTTGCTCGTCCTCACCTCGCCGCTCGTTCTGATGACAAGGTCAGGGCACGAAAATTCTCCGGGGATGACGTTTGTCGCGAGCTTGCTAGCAAGCAGCGCCTCGTCGATGTCCTCCAGCCTGAGTGTCTTGCCCTGCACTTCCCCGGCGAGCGCTCTGCACGCCTGCACGATGTCCCATTTCCCGCTGTAGCAGGTCGCCAGCACCAGGTGGAACTGCGAGTTGTTCCTAGTCATCTCCTCCGCTTCCGCAACAGCGTTCTGCAGAGAAACAGGACCCCTTGAGAGGTCTCCGACCACATGCAGCCGAATCCCGTTCCTGTCCAGATCAAAATCACCGACTCATTTGATGATGTGCATGTTACATGGCGTACTGAACTTCGTATGCCATTATCATATGTGTGATCTGCTGTGCAAATGCGCCCTCACCTCGCGTACTCGTCGATGTTATCGCGGATCATCCGCTCCATCATTCCCAAGTAGTAATCGACCTCCGTCTTCAGATTCAAAGGAATGCAAGATCAGTGTGTAAACACAACATCTGCTCGCATCAGAGGCAAAAGAATGTAAAGAAAAATTTTAATGAGGGGAGTGGCGAGATTCATACCTTGGACCGCCCGAAGTTCTCCAGGGAGAAATTGAACACCGTGAGCGCGCCGATGCCCCAGGCGTGGGAGAGCCATATCGTCTGCTCCAGCGCACGACGGCCAGCCTCATGTCCTTCCGACGTCAGCATCCCCCGCTCCTTCGCCCACCGCCGGTTCCCGTCCATCACCACTGCAACGTGCCGCGGCAGCGACTCTGGCCGGATACCACTCTGGACCAGTGCCTGAGGCAGAGGAGCCATGACAGGCCCCTTGGCAGCCTGCAGTTTGCAAGCCGGGTGGCGCATGGGGAAAGCCGGGTGGCGCATGGGGAGAGCGGTAACAGAGGGAAAGCACGACATCATCGTGGGATCTTTGGTTTTGCCTTTCCTGGATTTGCTCTTGGTCTCAGCCTCCGAGCCTCTCAGTAGGCCAGTGGTAATTTATACTACTGGTCTTGGACCAGTACTCAGTAGGGCGATATGCCTAAAGCTTCTCTTCTAGAGAGAATATAATATTGTTGGCGTGATGTACGTTTCCTTTCTCTTTCATTTTCAGAATGTTATATAGACTTGACTGGATACCTACGAATATTTCAGTCAAATTTGAAAGATGGAATTTCTAGAGGTCAGGCTCACTAAAGACGATCATCCGTATGATACGGTGTTTTTCTCTCCCGAGGACTCCCTGAATTGATTTATTCAGGGTTGGATGGAGTAATATTTTTAATACTAAAACATAGGTGGAGCTCCGTATAATTAAGTAGCTCTACTGGTGGACATAAATCTATATTGAGAAAGTATTTGATAAAACATTTTCTCACAGTAATGCATTCGATAAACTTTTTCTCATAGTCTACTAGGTGAATAAAATTTCCCGCATTGCTGCGGGGATTCTGCAAAATTTGAAAAGAAATGAGGTTATTTATAGTTATATTTATATGAATGTAACTATCTTAAATTAATTTTGGTGAATAGTTTGATATATTATTATAGACAACTAAATACATATTAGTGGATAAATAGAAACTATAATAATTACATGTGCTAGTTGCCAGACACGCATCAAGAAAGGGTGTTTGTATGCTCATATCAGAGACGCATTTTTGTCATGGCATCTGTAGGTGCCGGGGTGGATATGCTGCTTTTTTACAAAGTGGCATGCAGGTCATTTTTGCCCACCACGGAAGGTTTTTTTTTTAGTAGTACTAGATGTAAATTTACAAATTCTGAATTGAGCTCTGTAGCTAACTTGAAATTTCAGATTTGGATTACCAGTGTTTAGGGCCTTGTAAAGTTAAATTTGGACTTGATATATGTTAAAATGTAGCCATCTATTACTTGTGTTGTCATGTGCAATTGTAATGGTATGTTTTCGTGATCTTGGGCATGTTGAAACACATACCAGGACTACCATCATGCGTCATAACTCATAAATATGTGACGTGATGCGTCCTGTGCTACCTACCACACACACGTACAGTCAATATTTTCCCGCAACTTATTCTTCCAGCAACTTTGGATTGTCGCAAGCACATGCTCTACAAGGCCTTCAAAAATTTCCACACACATGCGCGGGTAATCGTCAATATAGGAACACGTGTACTCGGGCCGCATGCATCTATCTGGACTCTGGAGGAGAGACCAGCCAAACTCTGCAGCCGAAGTCTGCCAGGCGGCCAATTAAAGTCAGAAGAAGATAGTTCTCCTCACTAGATACTACACAGTGAACGTACGAGGTGTGAGAGATTCTTTTCACAGATTAAAGAAAGGGACATATACAAAATATCTTTCTCAAATCTTTGCTTAATTTCAAAGATACCCGACAATGAGAATGGGCAATTTCCATATCAAACCATTATAAATAGGTAATATAGGAAATTAGCATGTAATTGTTTTTGTACGAAATACATATTTAATTAATATATATAGGTTTGCTTTTGTCCACGTCAGCACACTATGTAAAAAAAACACATCACAGACGCACCTTCAGGCTAACTAGTCGGTGCCTGAGGGTTCGACTTCGCCCTTGTTGTCAAAGTATATACTCATTTTTCCATCTCTGTACCTATGCTTACTGCAGAGAAGCGTCTGTGTTCCATGTACACAATTTTGGTGGATCCCCACTAGTACCCAAACTGTTTTGGGTGACGGGCCAAAACCATTTTAGGTGGCGGGCAAGTCTGCCCGTCACCAACGAATGGTCACGGTAAATCACAAAAATTTGCGTGGCGGGCAACAGTGCCCGTCACGGTAAATTGATTATCCGTGGCGGGCACATTAGGTGCCCGCCACGGAAAATATTTTGAAAAAATAAAAAAAAACCAAAAACCCTAGACAGGCCCGCCAAGCCCATCCATGGGCCCGCCGAGCCATCAAGGGGCAGCACGCCGCGCCGGATCCACCACGCCCGACCCGCTGCCGGATCCCGACGCTAGGAGCCCGCCATCGCCGCCGGATCCGGCGCCAGAGCCCGCCATCACCGCCGGACCCGCCGCCCGTCAAACCCGGCCCGCCCGCCGCGTCGAGTCCGCCTCGCCCGCCCGCCGATCCTCGCGCCGCGCGTTCGCGCTTCCGTCTTGGAGCTCACGCCGCGTGGTTGTGGAAGGAGCTCATGCCGCCGCGGCCGGGAGGGAGCTCGCGCCGCCGCCGTCGGGGGAGAGGGTTCGCCGCCGCCGTCGGGGCGGGAGGTCGCGCCGCCGCCGTCGGGGAAGGGTCTTGGGGCCATCCCGCCGCGCTAGGGTCGGGGAACGGAGGGGGCGCCGCGGGGGGCCGGGGAACGGAGGGGGCGCCGTCGGGCTTTGCTCAATCGGGAGAAGTGAGGAGGGAAGGGGACTGGATCTGAGAGAAGGGAGGGGCCGTGAGGACGGGATCTGAGAAGAGAGAGAAATGAGCTGGCTGCCCCATCCAAACCCTAACTTTCTATTATATAGTTAGCTCCCCGATTGGGCCTCGTCTGGGCCTTTTGGGCCTGTTTTTTTACGTGACGGGCTTTATATGACGCCCGCCACGGAAAATCGATTTTTCGTGGCGGGCACGTTATAATGCCCGCCACGGAAAATATATATTAACCGTGGCGGGCAATTTTAACGTGTCCGTCACGGAAAATTGATTTTCCGTGGCGGGCAACAAATGCCCGCCACGCAAAATAAAATTGTATGTGGCGGCCGTATTAACCGTGACGGGCAAAAAAAGTGCCCGCCACGGTTAATATTTTGAGGTGTCACGCAAAATCAATTCGTTACTAGTGCCCTTCAGGTAAGTGGAGCAGGTTTCTTCGATGCAAGATACACAGGCGGTCTTCCCTTTAATCTGCCCCGATAATGAAAACAGGCCGGGGTAATCAGTGATGGTGACAAAGATGATGGCACGAAGAGTGAACTTTTGCTTGCGGTACGCATCAACCATCCTGACCCCATCATCAAATAGTACCTGCATCTCCTCCATGAATGGCTCTAGGAACACATCTATATCGTTGTCGGGCTGCTTCAGTCCAGAAATGAGCATGGTTAGCAAAACATACTTCCGCTTTTGACAAAGATGTAGAGGTATATTGTACATGGTGAGGACGACTGGTCACGTGCTGTGTGTGCTGCTCAGATCACCGAATGGGTTCATTCCGTCGGTACTCAATGCAAACCTAACGTTCCTAGGCTCCTCTGCAAAGTCAGGGTAGGCGGCGTTGAAGTCTTGCCACTACATAGCATCCGAAGGGTGTCGTAGCTTCCCATCATCCTTTAGACGATCGCTAGATGCATGCCAGGTCATGTGCTTAGCATCCTCAGGGTTCCCATAGAGAGCCCAAGACGTCGATGACGATGGAAGGTACCACATTGAAAGTGCTGGACGTTTCCTCTGTGTGTAACCTTCCTCTTCCTTGTCCTGCGTTGACATGATCTTCTTCGTTGTTGCACTGGTTTTCTTCGCCCCCTTCTTCTTCTTTTTTTCCACCGTCCTGCTTCCTCATCGAGCTCATCGTCCACGCGACATCCGGCATTCCGCTTGTATCGACTAGCGCCACATTGCGGACAACTTGTCAAATTCTCATACAGATCGCCCCGATATAAGATCTGATGGTTAGGGCAGGCATCGAACTTTTTGAGTTTCATCGCCACTGGCCTGATCAACTTCTTAGCACGATACGTATTAGCAGGAACCTTGTTAGGCGTTGGATACGTGGTAGCAAGGTAACTTACGAGCTCATTGAAGCTAGTGTCGGACCAGCCATGACGAGACTTCAACATCGGCAAATTAAGGTTAAAACTTCGGTTAATGCATTCAACCCTTTGAAATTCTTTGTAAAGCGGATTAATTGCTGCCGCTTCATCCGCTTTGAAATTCTCCGACCATCTCGGGCAGCCAAACAAAATGTCGCCCTCATCGAAGTCGGTTCACCAAATCTTCAAAACCCGGACATCCTCGGGCTACGTCATAGGAGTCTCATCGCTCACCATCCCTCCACCACCACCACCGTGATCGCCGCCGCCATCGACGTCACCCGTGCTTTCGAATATATTAGATGCAATTGGATCGGCCGGTGGACTTTCTCGGTACTTGGATCGGCCGGGGATTTCCGATAATGGATCGGCCGGTGGATCGATGGGTGGAACTTCTTCGCCGTGAAAAGTACGCACCAAATAGTCCTTAACGAAACCATGCATGATTAGGTGAGATCGCACCATGGTGTCAGTTTTAGCTTTGAGATTCTTGCAGCGAGCGCAGGGACATGTAATCAGCCTCTGTTGACTTATCTCGCTGTGTCTCTTCGCTCGAGCAAAAAAACTTTTTCACTTCATCATAGTATTTGTCCTCAACCCTCTTCATCTCATACATCCAATGGGCTCGGCGCCCCTCCATCATCCTGTCTCCCTCCTCTTCATGAAAGCTAAGTGTCGTTATATAATACTCGGAGCGAAAAAAGAGGAAGAGAGGATGAGAGCGAGAAAAATCAGTTTTCTCTCCCTCCATAGATCTAGATCTAGAGGGGATGCAAAAAGAGCAAAAATGAGATGAAAAGAGGCCTTTACGGATCAATTAGTGTCTTTTTCCTCCCCAAATCTAAGCCAAAAGTCCGAAATCAAAGTTTTTGTCGAAATTTGGGTTAAAACCTCCCCCCTACAAGTTGGAAGAGGAAGATCCGTGGAGAAGATAAAGGGGCAGCCGTGCAGTTTTTATAGGGGTTGGGGATTTTGCGTGGCGGGCGCATGCAACTCGCCCGCCACGGTTAATACATTTACCGTGACGGGCGCGTTGTAGCCGCCCACCACGGTTAATCTACATTTTGCATGGCGGGTCCCGTTAAGGCGCCCGCCACGTGAAACGGCTCCCCCGCGTGGCGGGCGGCCGGCGACCGGCGCCACCAGCCGCCCCTCGTATTTTCCGTGGCGGGCGAGCTTTGGGCCCGCCACGGAAAAAAAAAAAGGCAGCATCACACAAAATCAAATCGGTACTAGTGGGAGGATCTGTCAAAATTTTGTACTGACCCCGTGTCTTTTATTCCGCAGAATAGCTGGTCCGAAAGCGAGCGGAGCGCCGACGGCGACCCCTACCATTTTCCTCGGCGCCACCCTTGGTATAAATGACCCCGATTCTCGTCCCATGTTCTTATATCGCGTAATCTAGGGTTAGTTTCCATGTTATGCTCCTATTCGAGACATAGTTTTGCAATGGTGGCCTGTGATGCATGTACCACATTTATCCTCCTCATCTCACCACCTCTCTTCCAAACTTTTGCCGCTGCTCAAAAAAAGAACATGCTGCTCCTCACTTCTTTATGATCTGTCACTTATTCATGATCTAAGAGCATTAAGAAGAAGTGAGGAGTTGCATGTTCTTCTTTTTTGCGCCAGACTACACTATCTTGAATTTACAAAGATGGGTATGATGCAAGCCTTCCTAAAAAGCTGAGGCCCCATTTTGTGCTTGGCCAATGATCCAGTTGAGGCTTTATTTTTGATAATTGGTTCTGCAATGCTTACATTTTATGATTGTGATGTTAGTGCCATGAAGCTAAGTTGCATTACCTTTATTTACCTCATGTTATTCATCAAAGCATGGTCTGTCATCCATGCCCAAACACCTAAAAGCTCACTTATCTCACTGATGGCTGGGCATGAGTGCAGCCATGGTTCCATGGCTACCTTGAAATTGCTTTGGCAAAGCAATGATGAGCAATGTGCACCTATGACTAAGTCCTTTTATGCCTGTGATGATTTACAATGCCATATTACAAGTGAGATGAAATTGGACTTGTGAGCAACTGGACTTTGGTACCCGTTTATGTTCCCATGTCTGTCATCGAATCGTGAGACACATCCATGCCTAGCAACTGTTGTTCACCTCTGCTGACCTGATGGCTAGGCTGGATTGGTCTCATGGTTTCATGGCACCCATGAACTTTGTCATCTATTGGTCCGTATGCTCCAAGTTCAAATATGAAAAGAAAGGGCATTTCGTTGTGAGGCAATGCTTAACTGCTGAACCATCAACCTGATGCATTTGATTCTACTTTCTTAAGGCATAGATGGGTTAGTTTCCATGTTCTGCTCCTATTCGAGATAGAGTTTTGCAATGTTGGCCTGTGATGCAAAGCTTTTGCCGCTACTCAAAAGAAAGAACATGGAGCTCCTCACTTTCTCCATGATCTCTTATTCATGATCTAAGAGCATCAAGGAGAAGTCAAGAATTCCATGTTCTTTTTTAGCAGCGTATGATACAAACCTTCCTGAAAAGCTGAGGCCACCTGCTTTTGTTGCCACCTATGGAAGCTTTGCTCTTATTTTCCTGCTATTGTCCTCCTAACTTATTTTGTGCTTGGCCAATGATCCAGTTGAGGCCTTATTTTTGACAATTGGTTCTGAAATGCTTACATTTTATGACTGCGATGTCAGTGCAATGAATTTGAGCTACATTACCTTTATTACCTCATGCTAGTCATCAAGCCATGACTAATATCCATTCCCAAGCAATGATGCAGTCACAGTTCTATGGCTCCCTAATAGCTAGAAATTGCTTTGGCAGCAATGATGATCAATGTGCAACTATTACTGAGTCCCTTTATGTCTATGATGATTTTAAATGCAATGATGATCAATTTGATGTATTTGTTTCTACTTTCTTAAGGCTATGGCTTGGTATGTTGTATACCGTGGCAAGGTTCCTAGAGTCTATAATAGCTAGGAAAAATGCAATGATCATGTGAGTAGTTTTCTAGGTAACTGCCACAAGAAGTTTCGCATGTGAGCAGCTACAGAAGCTTCCTATGCTGAGTACATTGCTAATCTGGAGTACCCACTGTTGGTGCAAGCTCCACCAGCGCAGGTTAACCCATCATACTGGAGTGCTGGTTTTGTTGATTTGTTTTGGTTACGACATGAGCATGTGATGACTACTTCATGGACCACTACAGCTGGTCTTCTGGTTCTGAGACTTATGGACATATCTAATATATGTGTTATGGATGTTAAAATGTGATCAATGTGCGATATATGGCCTCTGTGTTGGAATGGATGTGATATATGTGGTATTTATGATATATGTCTTCTGTTTGTCAAGATGGAAACCAAAAATAAAAAATAGCAATTTTTTACCTCTTGGCCGAGGGGAACACTCGGCAAAGGAGGCTTTGCCGAGAGCAATGGTAATCTAGCTTTGGCGTAGCTGGGGAAACGGAAACCAAAAATGGCCAGGTCCTCAGGTTTTCCGAGGGCAATGGCCGGAGCTCTCGGCAAAGACTAGACTGTCGGCAAAGCTGGAAAAAAATGAAGCCAAAAAAAGCACCATGGGATTAGGTTTGCCGAGAGCCATGGATCGAGCTCTCGGCAAAGGATACGGCTTTGCCGAGAGTTGAAATTCCCTTGCCGTCGGCAAATAAGAGATCTTTGCCGAGGAAAGCCTCCGGATCGACCGTCGGCAAAGACGAGGGATTTGCCGAGTGTTTGATGCTCGGCAAAGCAGGCTGTAACTGCCGTTGACGGCTACTTTGATTTGCCGAGAGGAAAACTGGGCTGTCGGCGAAGACTTCGTCAAGCGGAAGTATCCCAGGTTCTCGGCGAATCGTCGTCGCCTACGAAAATTTCCCCGTAGGGTCTTTGCCGACGGCATGGCACACTTCTGCTCGGCGAAGCTGTCGCCGAGCGGGTTACAGCCTTTTCCGAGCGGGGGTTCCTCTCGGCGAAGAAGCGGCCCCCTTGTAGTGGTACGAGACCTCCACTGACGTCGTTGACAACGGCTTTGGGTTGGGGAGCGTTTTTGGGTTGGCGCGGAAAGTGCTTGCGTGTTTGCGTGCAGTGTTTTCACACAGGACTACAAGGGCTTCCCCAACGGCAATGAGCTGGCGTGCTGCACCAAATTCCACATATACATCAACCAGCCTTGTCATTGCTAGTGGTGGTTTCACAGGGTCTGACAGCTCTCTTGCAGGAGAATCACTTGCTCCATCTGACGAACCGCAGAGGCAGCAGCTGAAGAACGCGTTGGGGACAAGGAACAGACCTGTGGCTTCAGAAAAGCAAGCATGGAAGGACAGCGTTCTGGGACCAAGATAAAAGGTGAAAGAGATTGAAAGGTGCTGCGTGCGTTGGGTTGCTATTCTCCTCCCTATTCTCCTCAATTTATCACTTCTACCTGGATTGTAATTTTTTTGTTGAGTACGTTTGGTGTTAACTACGTTGTTGCTGCCCTTATCTCACCAGCAAATGACAAGGGTCTATCTCCTTAACGAGTGACTGGATTATCCCTCCGTCACCTTCTCTGTAGCACCTCCTCCCCCCCTATCTTTTCTCGCTTGTTGGCGTCATGCCTTCCCCCACCACTGCCTCCTCTGATCCCCCGCTGCCCTCTGCCACGGGCTAGTGCCTCACCGCTGGGCCGGCCCCCCCACACCCCCCCCTCACCCTCCCCTCCACGCCCCCTCAACCCCCCCTCCCCAACCCCCGCCCACCACCACCAACAACGGCGAGCTACCTCACCACTCCACCCGCAACCCCCTTCGTCCCTTCATTCTAAGCACCCTAACCCACCTAGGGCAGCGTGCTGACGAGCTCATGGCGACAACGCCCTGGCCCCGACCTGGTCCGCCTGCTTCCACTCTAACCTAGTCCGGCTGCCTCCACAACCATTAAGGCCGGTGTGCCTATAGTTCATTATCTTATCTTCCATATAGGTATTATCTTCCATATAGGTGATATAAAATAGTTTTGATGAAAAAAAAACAAGGTATATACAAAGAAAAAAAAAAGAAATATACAAAGAAGAAAAAGAATAAAGAGTTTGGGGTTGGAGTTTCTATGACTAAAAATAAAACATGGGTCAAGCTTAGTAATACATTAGTAACGAAATGATTTTGCGTCAACTTGAAAAATATTTACCGTGATGGGCCCTCAATTTGCCCGTATAGATGTCCAACGGGCCGGCCCGGGCCCGCTGGCCCGGGGCGGGCTGGCCCGCCGGGCCCGCGGCCGCCGCACGGGTGCGGCCTCCACCGTGCCCGGCCGCGTCCTCGCCCATGGCCCGGTCCGTGGCCATTTGACCGGCCACGGGCCACGGGCGCCCACGCGAGGACCTACCCACGGGCCGATCCACCGCCTTGCCGACATGGCGTGCCGCCATGCCGCCGCGGACGCCGCCGCCGCTGGGCGCCGTCCATGGCCGCTGCTCATGCGCCGCCGCTGCGCCGCCGCTTCGCCGCCGCCCGGCGCCACCGCTCCAGCTGCTGCCGCCGCCGCCGCGCGCCCTCGCCGCTGCCGCCGCGCCACGCTCCGCGCGCGCCGCCGCGCTACAGCGCGCGCGCGCTCGCGCGCCGCCCGCCGCCCGCCGCCGCCCCGCGCCGCCCCGCGCGCCGCCTCGCTCCCCGCTCCCGCCGCGCCGCCGCTGCCGGCCGCTAACCATCCGACGCGGGTGGCTGCCCACGCTGCCGCCGCTGGCGCTGCCGCGCTGGCCCGCCCTTGCCGCTGCTCCCTGCGCCGCCGCTTGGCTGGAGAGTGCGGCGTCGGGAGCAATCGAACGAACCGATGCACTACGAGACTAGTACACTACGTGGTCGGAGCAAACGAACGAACCAGCCGGTGCTTCCCTTGTTAGCTTTGGCGGCGGGCATCCATTACGTGGTCGATGGAGGCACCAGGCCCACCAACGCTAGGCAGTCCTAGGCAAAGTCGGTTAGCGGGCCGGCGTTTTCTAAAAAAAAAAAAAAAAAAAAAGTTAGCGAGCCGGCCGACGGGCCACCACCGGGCCGCTCCTCCCACCGGGCGATGCCGCCGTGCCACGGGCGAGGCCTCGGCCCATGGCCCGGTCCAGGTGTCGGGCCGTGCCGCCCGTGGCCCGTTGGGAACGGATCGGGCCGTGCCGTGCACCGGGCCAAAAGGCGGGCCTCGGACGGGCTGCGGGCCCACGGGCGGATGGACATCTATATTTGCCCGCCACGCAAAATACCCCGATTTTATGTAGCGGGCGTTTTTATTTACCGTGGCGGGCCCGTTTGCCCATCACGAAAAATTGATCAACCGTGACGGTCCTTTATAAAAGGCCCGCCACGGGAAATGCATCCATTAGCCCGAGGCCCACGACAAAGCCCAAACCATACTCGCTATTAGGCCATGTATATTACAGCACAATAGGGTTTCATCCTCACCCTCACTCATTCTTTCTCTCCCTCCCCATCCCGCGACGGCGCACGCTCCCCATCCGTGACCTCGCTCATCTCCGTCTCCCTCCCCATCCTGTGGCGGATCCGGCGGTGGCGCGACTAGGGATGCCGGATCCAGCGCGGTGGCGCGTGGAGCGGGACCGGGCGGAACCGCGAGCAAGATCGAGGCCGCGGCGGCGGCGCGAGGCGGCGGGAGCTCGAGAGCGAGAAGTGCAGGGCGGCTCGATCCGCGCGCCCGGCGTCCCATCCCCCCTCACCGGGCGTGTCCCGTCCTCCCTCATCCGACCCTCAACAAATGGGCGCCGAAAAGACGAGCATCGACGGCGGATCCGGTGGTGGCGGCACCGGCGACGCGATTGGGCGCAACAGCCCGATCCGGGTCCGATAGGCTCGGGTTTGGGTTTTTTTTTTTTTTATTAACCGTGACGGGCCTACGAGTGCCCGCCACGGTTAATCGTGCATTTTCTGTGACCTTTGATGGGTGACGGGCACACAAAAGTTTTTGGTTACTAGTGATATTCACAACCAGAATTTTAGACTTCTCATATTGATGTGGGCTACAAATTCTCCTATTGTTTTTCCATTCAAAAATTTAGCATAAATTCTTCCTACTAAATGCCTCCTAGTGAGATTCCCATATGCTATAATTGTTGGTAGTATTTTTTACTATACTATTTAAAAACTAGGAGAATTCCACCATTTTGATAGTGATTTATTGCTTTCAGGACTACAAAATTTGTTACATCTAAACACTTCTTTCATTTAAAATAAGAAGAAAAAGAACTTTGTTCTCAGTCGTCACTTGTTTAGATGATCTTTGTTTTGTACTCGCGAAAGGATGATCTTAGTTCGATTTAACACCAAAAAGGACAAAACTCTTTTGCCATGTGATAATGGTGTAGTACATTATCTTTTCTCGAAATGCAATCGTACAATATTTGGTATAGAAAGCTCGGGCTAATTTCGGCGTGTTTTTACTTTTCTCCAGTAATCTCATAACCTACTTGGTACACTTATAGGTCACTTATTTATATGGTCAAAATGAGCTAAAACTTTCAGCTTCTCCAAACCATATATGCTTCTCCTGACCTGTTTGGTAGAGCGATGGCTTCCTAATATAAGAAGTTATACAAACAAACTAACAAAGGGAATACGCAACAGCCTAACCTAGCTTCTACAATATGTTTTAGTTCAACATTCAATACAACGCATGACATAAAATTACGGGAGAAAAGAACTTCAAGGAAACAATTAATCTAGATTGCTGAGATCCACTGATATGTAGGTTTACACACTCAAAAATACGAGAAAACAAGGTGCAGGGGAGGAGGATACACTGTTAACTTTTCATTAAGTTGCGTTGAATAATTGCATCTATCCACTACGTAGCACAAACTTTACACATTTTTAATTAAAAGAGGGGAAAACTGGTGTTATATCTTCAGCCGGTCACCTTCTACCGTTTCTGAAAGTTCAAGGCCTTGGTGCCATACGTGAAGAGGAAGATGAACAAGAGGATGTAGCCGAAATGCGCCAGCACGATGTAACCGAGGAAGTCGTGCTTCATGCCCAGGGTATGGTCCAGATATTCCTTCACCGTGCCGCCGGTGTTGCTGCTGCCAGTAGCCATAATTTTGCTGCCTACGTCGCCAAACTGCGACACCGTGGCGCCGTAGATGGTCCAGGACATCGGGTTACACCAGTAGAACCATCGCCACCAGATAGGCAATGCCTGCAAGAGTGAAATAGCTTTTGACAATTGAATTGGCAGCTGAGTGGTGTAAAGTAGGTGACACAAGGGCTCACAGAGATTCCTACCGGTCGGGTTATGAGGAATCCAGCGAAAATGTTCCAAGTGGTGAGACTGAATGAGACAACAATACTTGCGAGCAATACGGAAGGAGTGCAGGCAACTAGCATTGCACCAAATAGTGCAAAGTAGAGGAAGGCACAACTAAGAAAGAACAGGAAGTAGAAAAACTTGCCCGCCTTCCACTCATACCCAATCATTGCATAGAGAGGGAAGGTAGCAAGAATACCCTGAGCTATGCTATAGACAAGCTCCACAACTGTCTGCACACACCAATTGGTTTCAAGATAGATGCATTAGTAGAGATTTTGTGAATGCAAGGATTCAAAAACAACTGTGACAAAATAACTACTATTATACGATGGCAAAAAAACAAATTAATGTGTTCAGTTGTTTAAAGTTTTCTAGTCCTCATCCACAGACAGGGTATGCAAGTGATTTCTATTTGGACAAGACTCATGCATGTTCAGATAATCATGTTTCCGTTAATACATGACAACATAAGGTATTTAGAAATTACCACTGCAAATGAATAGGATAATGGAGAGAACATCCCAGCGGCCTTTTCACGATAAAAGACTGTCCTTTCGATAGAAAATACAGGTACACATGAGAGTAAGTTTGCAGATCCAAGGAAGAAAACAACAGCATAGGTGGCTCCAAGCAGGTTTTGCAGGTCCCGCTCTGATTCTCTGTACAACAAAACCAAGGAAACCAAGAATCCTTAGCAATTAATAATCGATTTGACACTATCCCATGAATTAATCACAATTTGTTAGAGGAGTCAAGGGCCTATTAGACCTTAGCCCATTAGGGTTAATTAGTGTCTTGCTTAGGGGCCAAGTCAAACCTCTCTATATAATGAGAGATGTATCAATCTAAAATTAAGCAAGAGATTAGAAAGAAATCCCTTCTCTCTTGTCGGTTGTGGGTACAACCCCACAGCCGGCGTTCCTAGTGCCCAAATGTATGAATCAGTACTCTAGGGGAAACCCTAAAGGGTATATGCTCCGGCCCTGCCTTCGGCATATACCCTTTAAGGGCGCTAGGAACGCCGGCCGTGGGGCTCTTGACTCCTCTAACACACTTAGTATGATGAATGATATCTGCAAATGTCATAATACAGAGTAGGATCATACATATTCTTTCCCATGCGCCAAAAGACTGAACCGAACACGAGACCATAGAGGAGTGTCATAAGATAGCGCATGGCATTGTAGGGTGGATTCTTCCAATAAGATCGAAATTGTTTCCATGTATTGGCCATACATTGATTTAGGAAATTTTGGGCATATTTAGTACGAAATGAGAGATCCTGGTGACCTGGCGGTGGAATGCTCAACTCCTTAATAAGTTCTTGATTGCTCCTGAACATATTCATCATTATAAAATGTCAGAAGAAAATTGTGTTTTGTTTGATGGAGACTCAAATAAGTTTAACCAGTGTCAAAGAAGAAACAAATTACCAAACAAAAACTATTGCAGCAATAACAAAGGAATACATTTACCGGTACAGAGTAGAATTTGCATAAATTTCAGCAAAATCAATATCCATGCGAGCCTCAGCTAGAGGAGAGCTAACTTCCAGCATCCATGTTGCGGGATTGTATCCTTCTGTAATTTTTGGAACACCTGGAATTGCCTGTAGGAGATTGCTATATACACATTAAAAGTATCCTTTGTTGTCACACCTCAAGATCAGGTCACCTCCGTACACAATCATACACAATTTTTTCTTGGATATGCAGGAGAACTGCATATCACTGCATGTTCTATTTTTTGTGGAGCGTCTTTAAGTATGTGTCTATGCGGTGGTGGTAGTTGTGCGGGTGGGTGTTGGATGGGGTTGGGGGGTGATCTTTCTGCTAGATTTGTTGTGTTTTTGTTCCTATCCTAATGAAATGACACACAGTTCTACTGTATTGTTCGAGAAAAAAAAAATTATAGAAGATGAAGAAATAAACAATTATGTGACTACTATTATATCTGAATTGATATGTAAAATAATTTGCCTCAAATATCAAAATACTTCACAGAAATTGAACTTGATTTTGCACATAATATTGACTGCATATCACATTATATTCGTTATAATTGTATACAATAACGGAACGCCAAACCAAAATGCAGAGTTTGGTTGAATAATCACATTGTTTCCATATAAAACATATTTCTCTTATTTTCTGAATATACCTAGTAGAATCGCATTTACCTAAAAGTACTATGTTGACTTGTAACTAATTTAGTAATATGGAATGTTTGAATTTGATTACCCAATCAGAAATAAAACATAAAAGATAATTCACCTCGAAATATTCAACTAGTATGCGAGACTGGACACCAAGCTGGCCAGCATATATGACACGACCTCCTCTCTTCTTCAGCAGCAGAAGCTGAAAAGAAGTATCCATTTTTCAGTATATTCTTGCAGAGTTTGAAAATAAAAGTATGGTATTAGGCTTAACAAAAATATGATCAATGTAAGGACCTCATCGAAAGCCTCGAAGATATCAATGCTAGGCTGATGGATCGTACAAACCACGGTCCGCCCTGTATTAACTGTATTTCTCACTGTGCGCATGACAATTGCTGCAGCTCTAGCATCAAGGCCAGAAGTTGGTTCATCCATGAATATAATTGAAGGGTTTGCTACAAGTTCTACAGCAATTGTCAGTCTCTTCCTTTGTTCAGTCGATAACCCACTGATACCAGGGAGACCAACCAGAGCATCACGCAATACATCAAGCTCAACTAGTGTCATCACTTCTTCCACAAACATCTACATTGAAATTAATTTTATCAGAAAAACTAGTGCTTTCATCAACTCTAAAGGTATGGAAGTTCTCAACGTTTTCATTAACACTATGGTTGCAGAGCAAGCCGCTAACAAATTTGAAGGAAAAAAAGGTAATACAAGCGCACCAGTGTAGTAACTAATATGCATATTGGACTACAAATATAAGGAAAATGACAATATGGGACTCATGATGTGCCATAAAAAACTATTTCTATAGGTATATCAGGGGAAGACAATGAAAAATCCATTCTAGACTCTAGTTTGTGTAACTTCAAACCATCTTTAAATGATGTATTTGATATGTCAGTGTTGGCTACTTACATGTTAAACTATTTTTAGTGCCAGTCAATTTATTCTTTCCTTGAGCTCTGTACAGTGTACACAGCTTTTGCAACACAAGAGTACAACTATGGATTGACGGGTGTGCTATCAGTTAATGGTATCATCACAAGAAAGACCAAATGATAAATCCATTCTAGATTCTAGATTCTCGATTTGTCAAACTATTTTTAGTGTTGGTTAATTATTCTTCCAGTGAGCTCTGCACACAAATTCCAGTGCTGTCAGTTAGTGGGCAATACTTTTTACTGATACTCGAATGCTACAATTAGAACACTTATTTTTTCTAGCAGCATTAAGGCATAATGACATCTAATACAGAAAGGAAAAAAGGAAAAACACATACCTTTCTAGTATTGTCATCAACTTCTGAAGAAAGGCGCAACCAAGCAGAATAAATGAGTGATTCGCATACACAGTAAGATTTGGTGAATGGATATCAGTTTGTTCACAGTAGCCACTGATACGAGCAAAAGTTTCCTGTTTCTTAGGGTAACCGGAAAGTCTGATATCTCCCTCAATGGTTCCACTTGTCTTTCTTCCTGCCAGTACATCCATTAGAGTGGTCTTTCCAGCTCCACTGACACCAACTAGGGCAGTCAGAACACCTGGTCTGAATGCACCACTAATATCAGACAGCAGCTGGAGGCGGCTTTCAGTGAAACCTTGTTCTTTCATTGCCTAGAAAGCAAAATTCCGCATCATATGTTAACAAAGAAATTGCAAATACATATTTGAGTAGTAAATGTACAGGCAACTGCCTTAGTTCAAAATAATATTTATACATGACTTATAGAGCCACTAGGCAACAGAAGAAAAGATTATCATTGATAAAGTGAGCTCCTGTTCTAACAACTATGTGTTTCTATTTCATCAACTTTTCTCCATCTTGTTATGAATCATTTTAGAAGATTAACTTACAGCAGGCAAGTCAACATAGTAGTTCATGTGGTTGAAAGAAAGCGAAAAGTGGCTGGAAGGGCAAGATCATTCCTGTCTGGGTTCTCCTATTTTGCTGCTTCACTTGTGCCTGAAATGAGGGTAGATCATGAGATGGTAAAAATATTAAAAAATATTGATATAAACAAAAAAAAAAAAAGGCATCTCTTGTGCATCATGATGTTTGCAGGTCTACTATGAGTTGTAGGAATCAAGCTATTTCATTATTTAGGACCCCATTGAATGTAAGGTTCTCATAGGAAATGTATACGAAAACAGAACATCAAGAGGGATGTTTCTTTTCTTCCAAACTTCTCGTAAAATTACAATCAAAATGGGTGACACTAAAAAGAAAGCTAGGAAGAAGCAATACGGATGCATTCACTGTTCTCTTACCATCGGTGACATGGGACATTTGTTCTTCATCTGTTGATTTCTTTTTGTCAGCGTCATCAGAAACTATAGCATTTGAACTACCACCAGCTGTAGGAAATATAATTCGTAAGTGCCTCACCTAGGCATCAAGATAATAGCAATTCCAGGAGGAAAAAAAAACTTACGACTCAAGAATGTAAGAGCGCAAAGGAAGAGAATGTTGAAAAGAATAGTATATCCTATCAAGGCACCAATACAAAGCCAGTACCCCCATTGATCACCAAAGTAGCCTTTATATTTTAGAATAGCCTTCCCTATTGTTGGTGCAACAATGCTTGCTTCAGTGTTCGGCTGCAGTTAAAATAATATTAGTACGAGATAATCGCCGCTTAAAAATAATTAAGCACATCAACAACCTAGAAACTAGTGTCAATGGAAAAGATAGATATTATGATTTTCTTTTCTTCAAACTACTAAAAAAACTTGGCATGGGATCTCACTATAAAATATCTATCTTGGAGGGCATGAATTGCTTTGTTTGTATACCTCATAATATAGAGAAAGTATCACATTTAGAAGAATCTTTTATTTGTGTGTACAGAAACTTACCAGGGCCCATCTAGTGGCAAGGAATTCGTTGACTGATATAGCATTATTACTGTACGTCATGGGAGATGCCCAATAGGCCCAAATCCACCAATGTTTAATGTCCTCTGTACACATAAATATCAAGAGGGAACACTAAGAAAAAGTTGTACTTTACAGTGTGCACAGAGAGAACATAAGCAAGAAACCTCAATGAGAAAAGGTTTGAAAACAACGTTGTGCTTAACAAGCAGCCATGGGGACTAAGTTCATTCTCCACAATGACATACTTCCTTTTGAGGAAAAGACACTTACGTCTGGGTAGGAGAATCCCTCCGAACAAAAAGACAAGGAGCAATGCAAAAATGCCAAATGTATTAGCTACAACCATTGTCTTCAAAATTGCACCTAGCAACCGAAACATGGACACAGCCATCTGGTGTGTTAAAAAGTATGCTAGAAATTGGCTGAAGAACCTGAAATCAGTACACAGAGGAACATGTCACATGAAAAGTGATAACAAATTTCACTATGTGGACTACTAATGGTAAGATTACTATAATACGCTAATACCTCTTTTTGCCTTTTTACCCTTTATTTCATTTTATTTGGTTTTGGTGGCATGTTGGGTTCTTCTCTAGCCTACACTAGCTTACTTGGGAGCAAAAGCCTTTTTTTTAGCTGTTGTTGTTGACTTGTTGTGTAAATATATAGAAGTGTAAAACTGTGGGAACAAAAAAGGAGAACAACTACCTTCCTGCAGCAGGTGCGAAACCCATAACATAATATGTAACACATGTCCACGTAAATGAGTCGAGGAATGAAAAAGGAATCTTTAATATAATGGTTGCAAGTCCAAAGGTCCATGCTGGAAAGAACAAGTAGTCTCTCTGTTTATAGAATACTGGTAGCTTTTTTATGGTCATGTTCATCTCAGTAATTCCAATGAACATAATTGTGAACAAAGAAGAAGCCAAAGCACCCATAAATTTGCCGTTATCAGAAAAAGTCCCACTGGGCATCTTTGTTCTGAAAAACACCGTCATGGTGACAAATGCCAGGACAAGTAATTGAAAAAACTTGAACAGATAGAGGAAGGAGTTGCGCTTCATCAGCAACCATTCTCTAGACAAGACTGACTTGAGAGACTCCCAGCTAGACAGCCCATACTTCTGGGTAGTCAAAGCAGCAGGATGTGTTTTAGATTTGTCATAAGGAACTTGCAACTCTCTCTGGAGCTTCTGGCCAACATGGAATGTTTTGAAATGTTGTACGAAATCTGGGACTGACACATATTGGTAATGTTCCTGGTTGTGGCACCAATATTGCTGTTGATCTTTCCTGGAAGTCACCTCTTGAAGGAAATCTGCCACCTTTTTTCGTTCAGGGCACCGGAAACCAGCACTCTCAAAGAATTCGAGGATGTCTTCCCGTGGCCCATGGTAGACTATGTAACCTTCTGACAGTAAAATGATGTCATCAAATAAATTATAGGTCTCAGGTGGAGGCTGGAGAAGGGAAATCATCACTGTATAATTCAGCACATGAACCATCTGTCTAATGTACTTGACAATCTGAAATGTGCTGTTACTATCAAGCCCAGTAGATATTTCATCCATGAACAAAGCCTTTGCAGGTCCAGTTAGCATCTCACCTACAGCCAAACCAATTATATATTGAAGTCCAAGGAAGTTAACATTAGGATCCTTTATGATGAGTATCACATAAACAATGTAATTAGAAGTAAATAACATAGGAAGGCAGTGACATAGTCATCACTTAAACCAATCCATAGGTTTATTTAGGATTCCTAGTTAAGAGTTTCATGATTGCCCTACCCTCTATTTCATGGCTGTAGTAGTTATGATTGTATAAGTAGTGAATAGTTTGAGAGTTTCCTGGAGAAATTACAAATCATTTATTTAAATTGATAAAATGGCATGATGCAGGCATACCAGTTGTCACACGTTTCTTTTGGCCACCAGAAATGCCTCTTTTCATCTCATCACCAACAATAGTATCAGCACAAATGTCAAGCCCAAGAACCTGTGGTCATTTATAGAAAACCAAATCATGGAACAAACCGTGGGTCATTTATAGAAAAACAAATCATGGAACAAACCATGGGAAACTATCAAGATTAAATTTATGTGTAATTGTCACGGTGATATGCCTACTTCCTGTTATAGAAAAAGTTGGTATATATTAAGAAAACATGTTTTCGTGATATTTTCTTCATAAAAAGAGTAGTCAGAGAAAAAATGGTCAAGTTCTAGCTTAAAGAATGTTATTTTAACCTATAGAAAGATACGGGAACACACCTTGAGAATAATATCTGTTAGAACGTTGGTCTCCTTTCCTTCAACTGCAGTTGCCTTCAAGAAAGCATCAATCTCAGGGTCAGGCTTAATGCCAGCATTTCGTTCTCGTCTAGCTAATTCTGACAACATATCATATCTGGCACCAATGCCTAGACATCTTCTGGAGAAGTCCATCGTCTCTCTTACAGTCATCTCTGCATTGTGTAGATCATACTGACTGACATATGCACTAGTCCTCTCAGGATAGAACTCAGAAAACTCATGGCCACAGTATGTGATTTTCCCAGACACCTGTAGCAGCAAAAGAGTGATGTGGCATATGTGATATGCTCTAGATGCATAATCATAAGAAGCTACATAATGCTACATCATGGTTTTTATATGAATAAACATGCAACCTTGAGATTCTTAGCCGGCTTCCCAGTTAGAGCTCGCATAAGTGTGGTTTTCCCAGATGACGGAGGGCCCAGAAGAAGTGTCATCCTGAAATAGTAGTTTGGTACCAAAAAAAAGTTGAAACAAACAACAATAATGCTCATATTTTTTTATGTGAAACAGTAACATAACTACTTCGATGATTACTAGAAGTCACTTCAGATACATGTAGCAGGTATAAGATTTACAAAGAAAATCAGAGGTTGTGATTTACTTGATCCAGTATGCATGCTAGATCCGACCTAGGTTTCTTTTCTTTTTATTGGCATTCATGTATCTCAATCTAAACTAGCAATTCAACAGTTAATTTAGAAGGCTCCATAAGCGAGCAAGATATGAGGATCTGTAATGTACCTCGATGGCTTGATGATGCCGCTAACATCACTGAGTATATGAAGCGTCCTCTTGTTCGACGAAACGAACTTGCTGACGAGTCCCTGCAAGAAACCATCATAGACACTCGAATTTCAGCCACAGCAAGTTGTGGCCCATAATAGAAAGCTGGCATGAACTAGGAGTCGAGATCGTGATGAGGGCACGGCACGGCCATACCCCCACACGGGACTAAGTGGGGAACGAGGGCAAGAGCGCTGGCGAGCCCATCGGAATGGCGCGGGAACGGTGGCGTGGTGGACTAATGCCGGACGAGTGTGCAAGCGAGGGTAACCGGGACAGGAGGATCGAGGCGGGGGTCTCCGTTGAGGGCGGTCGGCGCCCGCCGGTGGCCGGTGGAGGATCCATCCCATCGCATTTTTTTTTTTTTTTGAGGAGAATCCATCCCATCGCATGTCTCCAGGCGCGGCCAGCGTGAGGAAGAGTGTGGGCGGCGTAGGGGGATCAGGAGGTTCATTCTGGGCCGGCCTGGTTGGGACGATGGGCCGATTTTAAGCCGGTGGTCAGCCTAGCAAAAGCAGAGGCAAAATTGGCCTTGCAACCAAACTGACACATAACGTTTTGTATCGTACACAAACTAATATAATATACGTATATATGTAAGGGGACTCTGCACAGTAATGGGCCTGTCGACTCAAGATAATGACTGATTGTACAGTAATGTGCCTGGCCCTTTTTTTTTCTTTCATAATTCAACTTGGCCATTTTAATTATTAGTTGAAAATTATATAGTTTTATGGTCCCATCCTATTCGGCCCGGCCATCCTTAAACTTGAACAAAAATGAGAAATGTGCTAGGCTAAATTAGAGGGCCTTTTTACCCTATAGTATAGTGTGACTAATCGACTACTTGAACAAAAATGAGAAATGATTTCCTCCTGAAACCATTACCTTTTATACCATGTTTTAATGGAGTTGGTCCATTTTAACAGTGCCAGAGTTTAGAGATTCTAACATATCTACTGTATGATTTTAAGAGTACACTTACATAGGTTATAGCTTGCTAGCCCGCGCATTGCACGGGGATCCTGCTAGTACAAACTTATTATTATTCCAGTTCAAAAAAAAAAAAAAAACATGCTATTATCAGATTAGATTTATAATTAAATATACTATACAATAATCATATATTTATAATTCTAGATAGAAAAAAGTAAAATAAGGAATCATCAAAAGTGTCATGTCGGATCATGTCTTAAAACCGGATCGGAGTATAAAAATAAATTTCTAGGTTTTTTTTACACCCAGGTAATAGTTAGTTAGAAGATATACGAAGGCCTAGAACCTAGTATGCGAGACAGCGACACGGTGATGCTTTTCGAAGCCAAAAGATACTCTCTCCATTTTAGACAAGATTTGGGTCAAATATTGAGAAAATATAAACATCAATAATTAATTTTTAAATTGTTGAGTTTGTAAATATGAAAATTATATAAATAGATTTGTTTTGAAAAATACTTTTGTAAAAGTATATATATATTACTTGCTCATAAATATTTTTATAAATCAAAAAACCAAAGTTATATTTTAGAGACCGTGATCGCTTGTCCTAGACAACTTCTTTTACCAATACAGAGCGAAGTATGTCACAAGTCTCCCTAGTCAAAGGCGACCGTGACTGTGAGAACACGTGCGGCGTGCATGCGAGGAAACTAATAAATGTAAGATAACATAGCTGGCCCCACTCCCCTTGGCACTACCAAGGAATTCCACGCCGTCTAGAAGGCA